>OX422224.1:277932358-278404858 GCA_949130495.1 Sambucus nigra
CCTATATATCTTCTCTTATTCCTTTTACTAGTTTTAAACCCCTCACGATGCGCGAGCGTGTTATAGTTTTATTTGTAAAGTATATGCGACACGCATAATATTATTTTTACATTTAAACTAATATTAATTTGAAATGAAGAAAATGAATAAAAAATTTGGGACATAAGAACACGCCTCTATTTAAAATTACAAATTAACTATACAGTTATATTTTTTGAGTAGAGATGGTTGATCAATGATTAGTTTACACTAAACACCGAGAGTCTTTTTTATTTAAGATATAATTATATTTTTGTGTCAATCTGACACATTATATAAGTAATAGTAATAGATTGGGGGGGGGGGGGGACAATCATTCATTAAGCATATAAAAGTATGATAATTACTATCATATATATTTCAAATTATTTTACTTAAACACTTAATCAACTTTAAATAAAGTATACTTAACCCCTGTGTTTTGAAAATTATAATGACTTAGTGTCGTGGACACGATAGACAGAACATGTAAATAACAAATAATTAGATGTTCCGTTTTAAGAAATTAAGCATAACGGGTATAATTTGTAAGAAATGGAACATATAAATGAATCAAAATAAAAATATCAAAGCACAAAAATGATTTCGCAGTAACAAAATGAAAAGAAGAAACGTTAAAAAGGAATACTATATTTTTTGTTTAAAAGACAATATTATTAAACATGAAAGCATACATCACTTTCTTAAGAAACATGGAAACATACACCATGCTTCTAACTAAGTAAATTCACCTTTCTCTATGACTTCCATAGATAATTGTTAAATTGAAGTTATCCCCCCAAATAAAATTAATACAATCCTCACAGAAAACACTCTATTTGAATAAAATCGAAATCCACTCTATGGCTCCATGTCAGTTTTTTAAATTGAACATATTGTATTATGCCTTTTCACCACCCACAATTTCAAGAGAATAACCCAAACATGCTTATTTAAAAATGTTCATACATATACGTACACATCATCTACAGTCGAATCACCATAAAATTACAAATATAATATATCTCATTATTCTGAAAGCAAACAACTATTTCTAATAGGAATACAACATAGTAAAAATATAGAGAAAAATGATTCTACGAACTTATAGAAAATAAAGTGATAAGATCTAACTAAATGGGTACTGTTGATGCAAAAAACTTGTATATCTCTAATTATTTTATCACAGATAAATAAGTAAATAAGTGACACAAAATATTTTTACAGTGGTTCTGCTCAAAGAGAAAAGCCTATATACAATGGTGTTTATTGATTTGTGTCTGTTCTGTTGTCTCTTGTCTCGTGTCCCTTGGTTGTAGGGATTATAATGTATTTATAGTCCCTGAGGGCATACCAGCAGTGGAATATTAAAGGATGGAGTTCCTTTATAACATAGACATTTAAAAATGTACAACGTTCATAATGTATACAACTAATGGCGCTTGATAGCCTCTGTTGATCGGTCTTCCTGGTGTTGGTCGGTCTTCCTGATATTGGTCGGCATTTTGCACTGTTGGTAGACATTCTGCACTGTTGGTCGGCATTCTTGGATTCATTCAGATAAATAGGTCCTTGTTGACTAGGACTAATGCCACGAAGAATAACACATGTCTATCTCTGATTAGTCCACATAATAGGATAATTTTTGGTATCAACAGAAGCCCCTAGTGTTTCATGCTTAAGGTTTTTACAAGAGTATGGAACATTTAGCTCTTCAAGTTACTCGGGAAACAGTTTCGAGTCTTGGTCGGCTACCGACTTACCATACTTCTAAAGTTAATGATTTGATTATCGGCTTATAATATATATGGCATTTTTGTAATTATCCATAGATTTAAAGAATCGTTTTTGGTCAAATGTGTCTTTTTTGGATTTAGTCGCCAACAATTGAATTGACTCTTCCTTTAATCATTACCTTCAATAGTTTCTGGGCAACCTATAAGAGGCAGGAAAAGACACGCTTGTCTCTTACCTCAAAATCTTCTGAGTTTTTTGTTGTTATCTCTTCGTGCTCTCTGTGAGATCATTTTCACGTTCTTCACTTCTTGTTGAATCCTTAAATTCTTGTAAGAATCTTTTCTCTTTCCTTGTTCTTCATCTTCGAATATGGTTTATTCTATAACCTCTTTAGAATAATTCAGAAGTGAATGGAATATCCCTTCGTTAGTAGAGTTGGAACATCCTAATCTTCCCATTAGTCTTTTTCATTTGCCTGAGGGCCATTAGTTACCTTCCATTTTCATTTCTGAGTGTGGGTTTACTTTTCCCCCAAACCCATTTTATCTTGAATTTTTTCAGTACTTTGATGTCATTCCTACTAGAATAGCCCCCAACACTTGGATAGTGGTTAATGGATTTATACGTTAAACCAGCTACATGGGACCCATATAGGGATTCCAGAAATTATATTTTGCTACAAATGGGACACAAGTGACACCACATATTATTTGAAAACTAGGGTTGTCAATAACGCTTTAGTTGTTAATCTTCCTTAATCTAATAGAGATTACTTTGATCATGGAGTAATTGTCAAAAATTTGAAACATGCTCCTATAACTGGAAATGATGAGTATCAATGGCCTAGGTGCCCACCAAGTGGCAATGGGATAGGTTGCCTTTATTTATTTATTTATCTTTCTTTGTATATTCTATTAAATGCTAATACTATTGTATACCTTTTAAACTTTTATTGCAGTTTATTGAAAAAGAAAATGTCCCAAAGAGAGTGATATCAACCTTAGAGAGATGAAGTTCATATGGGGCATTCACCAGAAAATTGGGGTGGAGCATACTAGATAAGCCTCATACTTGTTGTAGTACTGGAATATCGTCACTTCTTTCGTTGCTCGCCCCACTGTAGTTGTGCCTTCACCCTTGATTGATCTTGATCAAGATCCTATATCTACATCCTCAGCCACTGCATCTCGCAGTGGTGAACTTGTTGCTGCTTCCCCCTCATCTCTAGACTCGGATTTACCTCTTGCTGTTGCCATGGGGAAGAGGAAGTTTCCAAATATTTTGGGTGTTATTGCTGCTATTGGATCCTCTAAGCAAGCTGCTAATGGGGCTAAGAACAAATAGGATGCTTGGAAGAAGCCCCCAGCTAATAAAGAAGATGCTGGGAATAAGTTCCTAGCTAAGAAAGTTGATGAAAGCTTTCGTGCCTCAACTTAATTAAGTTAAACTCATCCTTTTAATTAGAGATAAATTGCCTTAAACAATGCTTTAATTTAAATCTCTAAGGAAAATATCATAATATTTTTTTTCCAAAGGTACGTGTAGATGAAAACATAACTACCTTTACATGTAACTTATAACTACTACACAACTTTACATAACCAATATCCTTAGTTTAATAGTTGCACAAAAATATTCTTGATAGTCAAACTATACTAGATATCCGTCACTCCCTCGTTTTAAGGTCCTAACTTGGCAGTGAACTCCAAACGATAGGCATACCTGAAACATAACATTGTAGGAGTGTAAGCAACACAAGCTTAGTGAATGACCATATTCCACACATATAACCAATTAAAATAACCATTTTTATTTTCTAATATTATAACCCAATAGGAATTGTGTAACTCTCACAAGCCTTAACCCACCAGTCCAATTAACTCCCAGTTAATGGGGAACACCAAATCCCCTAATTAGGCCCGAGTACAACAAACCTTTAAATTGGATTAATGGGGTTTTTGCATCCCGTAGGACCCACCAGTCCTTAACATTACATAAAGGACTCACCCGTTCGTATCATTATATAACATCGCTTAACATTTTTAATCATATGCATATGTTTCCTAAATACAACATCACTCCCATAAGCATTTTAACACGTGTGTTTAACTACACATTCCCATATGAACATATAAGCATCTATATTTCATAGGATAGGCCAATCACCTTGGATTTGGTGCTAATATTAATACCAAACTACTTCCTTGGTATGGTAGTATTAGCTGCTTCCCCACCTAACAAGTCAACGTCATTAGTATTTGAATACACCAATTAACATTCAACCTAGTAATACATCACATCATTTGGTCAATAAGAAATAACTAAGGAGAAAATAAATATGATACTTCACATTTCTATAACACCCTATTAATTAGGGTTCTAACACAATTTATGGAATTAAATTATGAATTTTCTAGACAAAGTTATGCCCCTTTTATTACAACCTTTTCCAAATCGTTTCTCAAGAAAAAACAGCAACACAACTTCAACTTCGTGGAATTTTCATAATTTTTATACATCATAAATTTGTATGATATTACACCCAATATCAATAAAAACATTGAATAATACAAAATTAATGTTTCATATGTTTTAGGGCTTATTTGCTATGTTGAACAAAACGTCAAACACCTGGTATGCATTCTTGCTCCTTTAGGGAAGATTTTAAACCAAAACTTTAAACTATCAACAAGGTTCATTTCTTAGTATTTTTACACAATTTTCGTTTATGTTATACACATATGAGTCTATTTTACTCTTCAACTGGAATCACTCAATTCCAATAAGAATTCCATGATTTATGCCATTTTTTGTACAACTATGTCGAAAAAGAACATGAAAGCATAACGTAACATTTTTAAGCATACATAACCTCCACCTTGGGTATCAATCATGGAAACATATAATAAACATGTTTTAACATATATACACATCAAAAACCTGAATTTCCTAAATTAAAAAGCATCATTAGGAGGGAATTTAAATATGGGACTTTAAAGTTAACATTTACGATCCTAATACACGTTCTCGCACATGTTCTTAAACCATCATTGTTCCAACACAATTTAGCAATATGGGTATCATTAAAATATTTATCCAAATCAATAATAAAAATATGCCTAGTTTAGAACTCATCCATGTGACCAACTTTAATAAAGAAGTAATTACCTTACGAGGATGCCTCGATTTATAGAAATTTTCCAACGATTTCTTCCTTAACTTTCTTCTCTTTCTCTCTCTTTAGGCAAAACTCTTTTTCATGGATGAATTGGCTGAACAAGGGGGATTGTTTAAGAGGTTTAAGTCGGACAAACCATAACCTACCCTCTAACCAATAAAAAAATAACACATATTGTGCTATTAAGACAAATATCACTTAAGGGATGGACATATTTTCCCTTGTTTCGTACTTTCGTTATAACTTCTTGTTCGAACCACCGTTTAACACACCGTTTATTGTGTCACAACCCTAATTCATATATCTACTAGTTTCATATTTTGTGTTTTCGCAAAATCATAAAACTAGTACGCCTAATTTGGGCTCGAACTGGAAAGTAGAAATTTACCAAAAATCTCAAAACTTTCACATTTGGCGACCAAACATTGCCAATTTCGTACCAACACCCTAATTTACTTTTATAAACATAATCATCCATTAGAAAGATATTTTATGATGCATTTAACCACATAACTAGTCATATGCTCTAAACATGTTATCCCGATCATAAGCTCGATTAGCATCTAATATAAACCACATATATATCAGATGAGCATGCATCCCCTAAACATGATAATTAACATGTTTAACACATATAACCAATCTATAACTAATAACTAATAACTTATACTTAATCATGTAATTAACCTTTCTAATCATGTTTTAGGGCCTTACAATTCTACCCCTCTTATAAAAATTTCGTCCTCAAAATTTAACGCATAAGAAACTTACCAAAAAGATGAGGATATTGCTTTTTCATGTTATTCTCTCCTTCCCTGGTAGCATACTCCACATTCTGACTTCTCCACATCACCTTAACTATTGAAATGTTTTCATTACGTAACACTTGCTCCTTTCGATCTACAATAGCAATGGGTTCCTCCATGTAGGTCAAGTCATCTTGAAGCTCTATCGGTTGTGAAATAACATGTGAAGGATCGTCCATATACTTCCATAACATGGATATATGAAAAACATCGTGTATCCGAGACAATTCTGGTGGTAATACTAACTTATAAGCTACATCTCCAACCCGTTTCACTATTTCATATGGGCCAATGTACCTAGGACTTAACTTTCCCTTCTTCCCAAATCTTATAACCCCTTCCCAAGGAAAAAAACGTAGGAATACTCGATCACCTTCCTAAAATTTCAATTCTTTCCTTCAGTTATCTGCATAACTTTTCTTTCTACTTTGCGCCACTTTCAAGTGATTATGAATAAGATGTGACACCCCGCTTATTAAAATAAGAGGTGGCCAGCCCAATACTCCAATAATAATAAGAATCATAGATGGACCATACTTAGCATCACAACAATATAATAAGTATACGAGATAACCAACCAATATTTTAGAAAACGGATTGTCAAAATTTTTGTTTTGTAAGTAATGAAAAGCATTTAAACAATTCAATTGAAAGGAAGTGGATAAACGTAAGGATAGAAATGAAACAGCAGCCATATTCAATAAAATAACCGAATAATCTGTCGATTAACAGACACATACAATTTGAGTTACACCGAGTATTACAATACAATATCACATAATATAATACAAGTACAAACGTGGGCAACACGCCTGATCGTGTAACTGATCATAACTAGAATACAAAAGATGGAAGCGTCTAGATCAAAATATCTCGTAAACTCCGCAAGGTGTTACAACTCCAAGACACTCGAATGGAAAAGTCAATACAAGCATCCTTGTGGCGGGGCACCTGTAAGAAAATAAAATCCATGCAAAACAAAGATATATAAATGGGTCAGGGCCCATTTTGATATAATTACCAAGTGAATAAAATGCATGATAGTTATGGATAACTTAATTATTATGAATGAACTAACAACGACCATCAAAATAAGCATAAGGAATCTAACATCTCAATTTAAAAGCATAATGTAACGCCGATATGACGACCACGATCACAATCCAAATTATGCTAGAGGACATGAATACTATGGTACTTATCAAGGTTTCGTTTCAATTATCCACCATTTTATTTCACCTTTCCATATCTCATTAGGAAATGTATTCAAGGCAATTTATTTTGTAAAGTGTCGTATAATCAATAGGATTCCACTTTAACAAGAATAGTTATATTACACAACATGCCTTAGCATTTGTTTCCATCTTTTAATTGTTAATACACCATTAAAATAACTCGTAACTACAGAATATAGTTATAACCTGTACAAAAGTGTCCAGAACCTAAAATAGAATACGACACTTATTTTGACTATCTTGTCCATTTCGGGACTAACCGCGCCCTCTACATTGGCATCCGGAAAAATATACTTCATTTTGAGTTCCAACTTCATTTAAACCATAATTGCCATTTACATTCACATAACAGTAAATATGCATAATCTATTAAATATTATCTTTTAAATTTCATACAATAATATTTAATTCCTCATTCAATATTTTATATAATTAGCTCTCATGGCAAATTAATATAAAATAAATTACTCAAAATTAAGGGTTGTTACATACTCCCCCCCTTATAAGGGAATTTTGTCCTCAAAATTAGGCATACCTTGCAAAAAGAGATGTGGATACTTTTCTCGCATATCGTCCTCACGCTCCCACGTTGACTCCTCGACATTGTGGTGCCCCCATTGGATCCGAACCAAGGGTACCACTCTAGATCATAGCCTACGCTCCCTGTGATCTAAGATTGCAACTGGTTGTTCCTCATATGATATATCGGATTGCAATTCGATATCATCCAAAGGAATGTTCCAGTGAGCTCCTTCACACCTTTTGTACTTTTTCAAGGATGAAACATGAAATACATCATGAATATGTTGCAAATGCTCCGGTAAGGCAAGTTGATACACTACGAGGCCCTTCTAGAAATAATAGGAAAAGTACCCACATAACGCGGCGCAAGTTTTCCTTTCTTCCCAAATCGTTTTATATCCTTCATTGGCGAAACTCGCACCAAAACTTCGACTTATCCGATCGAAGACTATATTAACAGGCACCCCGTGGAGTCTAACAACCTTCGCAATAAATAATCGAGCATAACGAGCAGTGTTATAGTCTGTACGCACCGGTAAGAAATGTGCCGACTTGGTCAAACGATCGACAATCACCCAAATAGAATCATGACCGCTTTGTGATGTTGGCAATCTCGTGATGAAATCCATCGAGATGCTTTCCCACATCCATACTGGTATTTCCAAGGGTTATAGCAATCTCGTCGGTTGTTGATGATCTACCTTCACCAGTTGACAAGTAGTGCATTGGGAAATAAATTCAGAAATGTCCCGTTTCATACCTGCCCACTAATATTGACGGCGCATGTCTTGGTACATTTTGTCTCCCCCAGGGTGTACTGTAATTTTGGACCCGTGAGATTCGGTCATCACGGCTCGTCTTAAATCCCCTTTGTTCGAGACAACAAGTCTCCCGTGGAAATGTAATCCACCCTTAGAACTTACGGAGTAGGATTCCGCTCCCCCGTTTAACAATTGGTGTATACGGTCCTAACAACTT
The DNA here is from genome assembly GCA_949130495.1 of Sambucus nigra. Taxonomy (NCBI): domain Eukaryota; kingdom Viridiplantae; phylum Streptophyta; class Magnoliopsida; order Dipsacales; family Adoxaceae; genus Sambucus; species Sambucus nigra. The sequence goes on from OX422224.1 coordinate 277,940,833, forward strand.
TTGTCCCTTCCTTGGGCATACACAACCCTTGCCACTATAATAGGCGTAACGGTCAACACCGACATAAATGCCCTAGCAATAGCATCCTCTTGGCTGAGCTCTTTCCATTTAGCTTTCCATACCGTGGCTAACTCCCCCTCGGGTTTCTGACTCAATGCATCTGCCACTACATTAGCTTTACCCGGGTGATAGTGAATATCAAACTGGTAGTCCTTCACAAACTATAACCACCGACGTTGTAGCATATTCAAATCTTTTTGTGAAAATAAATATTACAACGATTTGTGGTCCGTGAAAAGATTAAATTTCTCCCCCAAGAGGTAATGTCTCCAACTCTTCAAGGCAAAGACTACTGCTGCAAGTTCTAAATCATGAATCAGATAATTCTTTTCATGGGGCTTTAGCTTGCGAGAAGCATAAGCAATAGCCCGCTACTCTTGCTGTAATACACATACCAACCCTTGTAAAGATGCGTCATTAAAGACCAAATATTCCAACCCAGGCCTCGGTAACGCGAGGATTGGAGCGAAAGTCAACTTATCTTTCAACTCATCAAAAGCTACCTGGAAAGAATCATCCAAAATGAACTTCACTCCCTTCCGAGTTAAATTGATAAAAGGACTAGCAATCTTGGAAAAACCCTTGATAAATCTATGATAATAGCCATCCAAACCCAAAAAACTATGAATCTCGGTAGGTGTCGTGGGTTGACCACCCCATTCCCTCACCGCAATAACTTTACTCGGGTCTACTAAAATACCCTGAGCTGTCATAACGTGACCCAGAAACTGTACTTCCTGTAGCCAAAATCCACACTTCTCAAATTTAGCATAAAACTGATGATCCCTCAATGTTTACAGAACTAAATGTAGATGCGTAGCATGATCAGCTTCTGACTGAGAGTAAACAAGGATGTCATCAATAAACACAATAACAAACCAGTCCATGAAGTCTCTAAACACTCTATTCATGAGGTCCATAAACACCGTAGGTGCATTGGTTAGTCCAAAAGGCATAACCAAGAATTCATAGGACCCATATCTAGTTTGGAATGCAGTTTTGGACACATCTTGTTCTCGTATTCGTAACTGGTGATACCCCGTCCTTAAATCTATTTTAGAGAAGTACAATGCTCCCCTAAGTTGATCGAACAAATCGTCAATCTGAGACAGTGGGAATTTATTCCTGATGGTAACTTTATTCAACTCCCGGTAATTAACACACAACTGGAGAGAGCCATCTCTCTTCTTCACAAACAATACAGGAGCTCCCCCACGACGACGTACTCCGCCTAATGAACCCCTGTTATAGCAACTTCAGAACCTTATCCCTTAACTCCATCATCTCAATGGGAGCCATACGGTACGGAGCTCTAGCAATCGATCGCATTCTCGGTGCTAAATCAATTACAAACTCAATCTCCCTACTTGGAGGTAAACCCGGTATTTCTCGAAAGACATCTTCGAAGTCTCTAACAACTGGAATCGAATCTAAGGAAACGACTACATCCCGAGAAGTTTCCTCCGTAATACAGTACAAATAAGTTCTAGAACCTCCCTCTAAACGAGGTATAGCCACTAAAAATATCTCTTGCCCCGGAATGGCAAATACTATATGTAACAACCCGCGTAATTTTTGGGGTATTTTCAAAATTAAGAGAAAAATAAATTTTGAGCTAAAATTATTTTTATTGCTCAAATATGTTGGTTATTATTTTTGAAAGGCAAGAATTTAAAACGGTTTCGAAATCGGAATTAAAATGGAGTTTTAATTGAATTTTTATTATATAGAAGAGTCCTTAAAACATAAAATTCTCTAGCAAAAAAAAATATTTTAAAATATTGAACGGTCCGATCAAGATGACTTTTTTTCTTTAGCTTCCTCTCATCTTCAGCTAATTCTCTGTAAAATTTCATCCAATTCCAACGGTCTGATCGTCCGGAATAAATGTTTTAGTGTTTGTATATGATTAGAACTCTTTTCTCAATCAAACTTTTAATCCTTTTATATCAACATATTCGTGGCTTGGATTTTCAAATCACTTTTTCTCAAACTTGTCAACCAGAAGATCTCTCCAAAATTACTCCCTTTTATATACAAACCATAGCTCCAAACCTATTCAAGATTTCAACCTTAGATTAGAAGGCTTATTTGGTGTTTTCTTGAGTTTGGGCTAGAACGGGATTTGATTATTTTCGCAAGAGGAACGCGATGGTGTGAATAGATTTTGACGCTGAAATTATGTGATGATTTTGAGGTATGGGGTTTTACACAATATGCTCCTTAATCTCGCGAGTGTTATTCCCTTTGTTTTCTTGTAATTATTGACTCATATTTGAATTGATAAATTCATTTGGAAATCTAGATATATTTGTTGGAATCTAATTTCAATTCATGTGGTATTATATTTGGTGTTGACCATGTTGTCATGAGATTTTAATACGGCACTGAAGTTGGGCACCCGCCAATATTCCTTTTTTCGGATATGCTAGAAAAATGCATAGGCGCGGTACGGTGGTGAGGCCTGGTGACCCGGTTAATAGGTTGTTGAGAAATTATAGTGATATAACTGCTTATGAGATTCGCATTTGATTTAAATATTCGTATTCGTATTGTGACGTTTTATTCAACGCTAACATATTTGTTGAGCATCTTTCCTGTCATATTGTGTACTTCCCCATATTTTCTTTTAGTGACATGTTAGCGTGGATTTGGACGCTTTGGATTTGATTTGGATAATGGATTTTTAGCATGGATTATTTTGGGAAGAATATTCGAGAATACAAGTTGGAAGATTTGTATTTATTTTGATGTATAGAGTATTGGGATTTATTTTTATTTCGAGTTAGGTAGTTGGTTTATTTTGAGAGACTTGTTGTATTTATTTGAAGAATTCGAGATTAGTGGATTATTTTATATTTGTGGGATTTGTTTTAGATGCTCTATACCTTGTGAATTGTGGAATTGGTTAGATTTATCGATAGTAGCGCTCCGTTCGCTCATCCTGGGCGGGCGAGGTGTTACACTATACTTTTCCCATAACAATTTACTATCGCACGATACTTCACTAGCCAATCCATACCCAGAATTACATCATGCCCGACCATATCAAGGACGAGCAAATCGGCCTCAAAGCACAAGTTACCAAGATTTATTTCTATTCGTTTACAAACAAAGAAAATAAGTGAACCGTCATCCATAGAAGATTCAACACTAGTGAAAGTACTTTCCGCAGCTTTAATTAGCTCCGTAGACTGAGCAAAACTTCTAGAATTAAACGAGTGTATCGCACCCATATCAAACAATACACGACCCATATGCCCATGAATGGGAAACTTACCCTCAATAGCTGGCGATGCTTGCGGGGTTGGAGGTAGCATAGCATCCTGTATGTGGTAGACACGCCCATACTATAGTTGTCCCTGTTGTGGAGGGATGACTGGATTAGGCACTGGTGGCAGTAGCTGTGCCTGTTGATGCTGTGGAACCCTAGGAAACTGCCCTGCAATCAACAGTGGACACGACTTCTTATAATAACCCGACTCCCCACACTGAAAGAAACAACCCATTGATTTTGGCCCCTATTATTTCTGAACTGCCCAAAACCTTGGCCTGGATGGCCCCGACCCCCATTGTTACCCCGACCTGCCTGCTACTGCTGCGGGGCACCTTGACCGTGCTTGGAACCACCACTACAAAAATTAGATCCATCGAGACGTTGTCTTTTGGACAAATCTCCTTGCTGGGCGTCCCTTTTTTTTACTTACCTCCCGATAATTGTGATGAGGGTAGTGCTCCTCCTCCTGCACCATTACCTCCTGGCTTACTTTCTTGCCCTATAACTGAAGCTTTCTTACTACCTTGAACAAACAACCGATGTTCTTAACAATGGAGTAACGCAGCATTCATCACATCCCCGAAAGTTTGTAACTCTAGATTGCCCAGCAAATGTTGTCATATCCTCCAATGTAAGCCTCCAATGAACTTAGACATTATCCTTTCCTCTGGAGTTACCTCATTCGACATAAAACTGGCCAAACGAGTGAATTCCTCCTCATATTCCGCCACCGAGCGTTCACCCTGAACTACATCTTGAAGCTTTCTCCTCATTTGCCTTTGGACTGCCGGAGGGAAATGTTTTTGGTCAAACAAGACCCAAAAGTCAGTGATAGTCATAGTATTTCTTTGCTCTGGCGTGGTCATAGACTCCCACCAATGTAAGGCTACTCCAACTAGCTTAAAAGTAGCAAGGATTTGCTTTCGTTCCTCACTACATTCCACCATGAGAAGATGGCGTTGCATATCCTTTTTCCACTGATTAGTTACTATCACGTCTGAACCACCCTGAAATTCCAAAGGATGACCCTTTAAGAAAGATTCTCTGACTCTTTCCCACGGAGAAGGCCCTGCGGAGGCTTGCGCCTCCTGAACCCTCGATTGTTGGGCTTGGGGAAATTACTGAACCACGACAGTCATCGCAGCATTGACCGCCTGGGCCACAATATTGGATACTTTCGCGGCATTTATACTCTTTCCCTGTGGTGGTAGAGGACCTACATCCTCCTATACTACTCTATTTCTTCTCGCAGGGCGACCTCTCTTAGGCGGAATCTGTGACGAGGAAACAACTTAATTATAATACTATAAAAACTATCTACATTACATAAGATCTCATGTATACGCAAACAAAACAGTCCTAACATTTAGGCTCTATATCAAATAATGCTACGGTAGAACGTGGCAAGTCCGCATAGATCCTAAAGAATCTAGAACCTGATGCTCTGATACCATCTGTGCACCCCGCTTATTAAAATAAGAGGTGGTCATACCGATACTCCAATAATAACAAGAATCATAGATGGACCATACTTAGAATCACAACAATATAATAAGTATACGAGATAACCAACCAATATTTTAGAAAATGGATTGTCAAAATTTTTGTTTTGCAAGTAATGAAAAGAATTTAAACAATCCAATTGAAAGGAAGTGGATAAACGTAAGGATAGAAATGAAATAGCAACCATATTCAATAACATAACCGAATAAGCTGTCGGTTAACAGACACATACAAATTGAGTTACACCGAGTATTACAATACAATAACACATAACATAATACAAGTACAAACGTGGGGAATACGTCCGATCGTGTAACTGCTCATAACTATAATATAAAATATGGAAGCGTCTAGATCAAAATATTCCGTAACCTCCGCAAGGTGTTACAGCTCCAAGACACTGGAATGGAAAAGTCAATACGGGCGTCCTTGCGGCGGAGCACCTAGGCAAAAATAAGATCCATGCAAAACAAAGAGATATAAACGGGTCAGGGCCCATTGTGATATAATTACCAAGTGAATAAAATGCATGCTAGTTATGTATAACTTAATTATCATGAATGAACAAACTACGATCATCAAAATAAGCATAAGGAATCTAAAATCTCAATTTAAAAGCATAATCTAACGCCAATATGATGACCATGATCACAATCCAAATTATGCTAGAGGACATGAATACTATGATACTTATCAAGGTTTGGTTTCAATTATCCACCATCTCATTTCACCTTTATATATCTCATTAGGAAATGTATTCAAGGCAATTTATTTTGTAAAGTGTCGTATAATCAATAGGATTCCACTTTAACAAGAATAGTTATACTACACAACATATAACGATTCTAAGAACGTCCTTCCGAGTTTTCCCACTGGACGCTCCCCTAAAATAGCTATAATCTTCCAGGGCTTATCACACAAGGCAACCTGGGCATCCTATATCGCTTGACGTCGGGAAGTGGCCATATACATGCGACAGTGAGTCATAACCACACTCAGAATTACCTCACTTCGGACAATAATCACATCATATATAATCATCGTACCTATGGACGAGGACTATATTCACCCTGCATTCACTAGCCAAGGGACTTCACGTCATCCGCGTAACTTCCCCTATGATAGAATTTAGAGAGGTGTGTATACACAAATTTTTATTCACAATTTATTTACTTTATCAAGTATGTATTTCATTATATTCGGAGCCATAAATGTTTAATATCTTCCTTATAAACTTTAATGTTTAATTGCCTCCAAAACAAATCTTCATGGATTAACATACTTTCTATAACCCATGATGAAATAACATTCTACCCTCCAATCCTAAGAGTCCACAACAACTCATTCTAATTCTCAAGATCTAAACCATTTCGTTCTATAAGAAAATCATTTATCTCCCTCCAAATTACCTCAACAACTTATCCCCCACTTAAACCCCAACCCTCGTTATAACTTAGGTTTCTAAATACACCATAGCTAGACTCTAATACTATAGTTTTACTTCAATTAAGAAGGTTCCTAAGTACCTATCTTAAAAGAAAAAGGCTAGAAAGAAATAGGATTTGAAGAGTGAAAAATAGGGGACCGGTCCTAGGATTTTGCCTAGGAAGAAATGCAGAAAGCTAATCTCGAGGGGCCTGATCGACCGATCATGGGACCACGGTCGACCGTGCTCACAATTTATGCTTATATGGGAAAGTAGTAGGCTCTCCCTCGAAGGCCAGGTCGACCGGTCCTGGGACAGCAGTCGACCGCGCTTAGCAGTCCCAAGAATATCTCCTCTTCTACAACTAAAAACTCAAAATCTAATCTTCTTATTCTTACATCTCTTTCAGTATCATCATCCTACAACATAACTACAACCTCTCCAAACCAAAACAAACTCCAATAACCAACTCAAATCATATGAACCATAAGATCTACGAATTAAACATCAACATATATAAATCAAAACCTAACATTTTCTCAAATCTTCAAACACACAACTACCATTGCAATTTACCCACAAGAAATCATATATTTTTAAGTAAAAACTTGCCTTAGGTTGTAGTCTCGGATTTTCTTTCGGTAGCAACAAATCTTCAATTTTCTTCCTTTTTCTCTCTTTTCTCCACAATTCTCTTTCTCTCTCTTTCTCTCTAGGGTTTAGAATGTGTAAGGGAGAAATAGAAGAGGGTTGGAAGACTTTAAACATGCCTTAGCATTTGTTTCCATCTTTTAATTGTTAATACACCCTTAAAATAAATCGTAACTACAGAATGTAGTTATAACCTATCCAAAAGTTCCCGAAACCTAAAATACAATATGGCACTTATTTTGACTATCTTCACCATTTCGGGACTAAACGCGCCCTCTACATTGGCATCCGGAATAATATACTTCATTTTAAGTTCCAACTTCATTTAAACCATAATTTCCATTTACATTCACATGACAATAAATATGCACAATCTAGTAAATTTTATCCTTTAAATTTCATAAAATAATGTTTACTTCCTCATTCAATATTTTATATAATTACCTCTCATGGAAAATTAATATAAAATAAATTACTCAAAATTAAGGGTTGTTACATAAGATTTTTCTTTTCAGTAGTCTGCTGCACAATTTCTGGCCTAAGTAGTTTTCGTTCTCCTACTTCAGTCCAACACACTAAAGTTCTGCATTTTCTCCCATACAAAGCTTCATAAGGATCCATCTCAATACTCGAATGGTAGCTATTATTATAAGCAAACTCTATTAGTGGAAAGTGTTCATCCCAACTTCCCTTGAACTCTAATACACAAATTCGTAACATGTCTTCGAGTGTCTGGATCATTCTTTCTGACTTCCCATCAGTCTGAGGATAAAAAGGTGTACTAAATTTCAATTTAGTCCCCCAATCTTATTATAAACTAGGCCAAAAGTGAGAAGTAAACTTAGGATCTCGATGAAAAATAATAGAAACTAGTGCACCATGCAATCTAATAATCTCATCCATATATGTTTTTGCATATCTATCCATGGAATAAGTAGGTTTAACAGGAAGAAAATGTGTAGACTTAGTCAACCTATCAATGACAACCCAAATAGAATCAAACCCTCGTGATGATTTTGGTAAACCTATAACAAAATTCGTAGTAACATGCTCCTATTTTCACTCAGGAATAGGTAAGGATTGAAGTAAACCACTTGGATTTTGATGCTCCACCTTCACCTGTTGGCAAACTAGATATCTAACAATAAAATCTATAATGTCGTGTTTCATTATCGGCCACCAACAACATTATTTCAAATCTCTATGCAGTTTCGTGCTCCCTGGATGCATAGCATATAAAGAACAGTGGGCTTCCTCTAAAATTGTTCTTCTTAAATTGGGCACGTTAGGTACACATAAACGGTTACTTTACATAACAATGTCATCATCATAAATAGAAAATTCATTTGCTTTACCCTTTTTCATATTATCTCTAACTTTCTCCAATTCTATATCTCCTGCCTGTGCTTGTTTTATCCAATCTATCAACGTGGGTCTAACATTTAAATGTGCTACTATTCCGTAAGACTCATTCAAAGTTAATTCCACCCCCATTAAAGCTAACTCTCTCAGCAAGTCAACTCGAATACAATAAATAAAAGATACTATGCCTCGAGATTTTCTACTCAAAGCATCGACAGCAACATTAGCTTTACCCGTATGGTGATGTATCGTGCAATCATAATCTTTTATAAGTTCCATCCACCTTATTTGCCTCAAGTTCAAGTCTTTTTGAGTAAACAAGTATTTTAATCTTTGATGGTCAGTAAAAATTTCACAACTAACACCATATGAGTAAATGTCTCCAGATCTTTATTACAAAAACTACTGCAGCCAACTCAAGATCATGTATAGGGTAGTTGCGTTCATGTATCTTTAACTATCGATAAGCAAAAGAAATTACCTTTCCATGCTGAATTAATACACAACCAAGTCCCTGATACGACGCGTCACTATAAATGACTCAACCTTCTATACTCTTTGGGATAGTCAATATTGGAGCTGATGTCAACTTAACCTTTAAATTTTCAAAGATTTTATCACAATCACCACTCTAGAAAAACTTTTTCTCCTTTATGGTAAGCTTAGTCAATGGCAATGCAATAGAAGAAAACCCCGGTATAAACCACCTGTAATAGCCCGCCAATCCCAAAAAGCTACGTACCTCAGTCACACACTAGTTGGTCTTTTCCAACTCATTACTGCTTCTACCTTCTTGGGATCAACACAAATACCATTATCAGAAATAACATGCCCCAAAAATACTACCCTATCTAGCTAAAATTCACATTTAGAAAACTTAGCATACAATTGTTTCTCTCGCAAGGTTTGTAAAATTATATGCAGGTGGTGCTCATGCTCATCTCTACTATGAGAATATATCAAAATATCATCAATGAAGAAAATAACAAAAGAATCCACGTATGGGTGAAATATATGGTTCATCAAATCCATGAATACAGCCGGTGCATTGGTTAACCAAAATGGTATGACAAGAAATTCATAATGTCCATTCCTGGAACGAAAGACATTTTTAAAAATGTCACAGTCTCTTACTTTCAATTGATGATATCCGGATCTGAGATCGATCTTGAAAAACACTTTGGCTCCTTGAAACTAATCGAACAAGTCATTAATTTGGGGTAGTGGGTATTTGTTACGAATAGTCACCTTATTCAATTGACGATAATCAATGCAAAGTCTCATGGTTCCATCTTTCTTTTTCAAAAATAATATTGGGGTTCCCCATGGTGATACACTAGGCCTTATAAAACCACGATCCAATAAATCTTGCAATTGTATCTTTAGCTCTTTTAATTCTGCAGTTGCTATACGATATGGTGCAATAGATATTGGTGTAGTTCCTGGTACTAACTCAATCGCAAATTCTACCTCACAGCCTGGTGCTAACCCTGGGAGTTCTTCGGGGAAGACATATGCAAACTCATTAACTACTGGTATATCTGATAGTTTTCTAGCCTCTTGTCGTGTGTCCACCACATGAGCAAGATAACTCTCACATCCTTTCTTTAGCAGTTCATAACATTTTGTACCAGAAATCAAATATGCTGGAGTGACATTTCGTTCCCCAATAAATTAAAATTTAGGTTCACCTAGTAATCGAAACACTACCTCCTTTTTAAATCAATCTAAACAAACATGATATGAAGCTAACCAATCCATACCCAGTATCACATCAAAGTTTCACATATCGAGAGGTAATAAGTCAACCAACAACTTCCTTTCACCCACTCGCACCACACACTCCCTACACACCCTATCAATAAAAACCAATCCCCCCACTGGAGTAATAATCTCTAAACCAGAATCTAAAGATGATAATGGCTTATTAAGATGCAACAGATAAAGGGGGGATACCAAAGAATGTGTAGAACTAGGATCTATCAACACATAAGCATCTTTATCACAAATAGAAAGTGTATATGTCATTACGTTAGTCATAGCTTGTGCATCTTGTTGCGTCAGTGAAAACACTCTGCCTTGGCCTTGGTTTTGAGACACGCCTCCTCTACCTACCGTGTGTACTTTTCATGTAGAAATCCTATCTCATACTGTTACACTCCCAATTGAAGTTGTAGCTCCCATCGCTGGACAATTCTTTCGTAAGTGCCCTGCTTGATGACAATGGAAACATAAAGATGTTGTCTTAGCTATTATACACTCCCGATACATGTGACCTTGACCACAACATCTAAAATAAACACGGACCTCGGTCCCATCGCATATACATTTTTTGACCGACTCATCCCAGTCCTTTCACCTCGAGCTTGAAATTTTCCACGAGAACTTTTATTATTTTTAAATTCATGGCCCTTAGATACTCCTCGTGCTACACCTTGAGATGAAGTTCCCGTATCCCATCCATATGACTTCATACTATCATGTCTAGCTTTCTTCGAATGTTCGGCTTGCATCTCTTTCATTGACTTTTCAGATACCATAGCTCTGTCCACCAGATCCACATAATCTGTGATCTTCATATTAGCAACCATGTTTTTTATATCTACATTCAACCCAGACTAAAACTGATCACATTTACTTTCTTCTGTCCTCACCAAATCAAGTGCAAATCTGGATAAGGATATACACAAATTTTCATACTCTGCCACCGTTTGGTTACCTTGTTTAAGCATGATAAATTCTTCCTCTTTCTCCTTCGTGTAAAGCCTTGGGAAGTATTTTTTAAAGAACACATTCACAAACCTCTCCCATGTAATTGGTGGAGGATTTTCTTCACTAGTCCCCTAATCGTAGTAAGTAACCTCTTTGTAGCATCTCACCATAACTTTGCATCATCCTCCAATCTAAAGGTTGCTAACAAAATCTTGTGTTCATCTCGCAGTTCCATCACCTTGAATATTGTTTTGATTTTTCTAATCCACCCCTCTACCACTAACGGATCCATAGTCCCCGTAAATGCTGGAGGTCTTAACTTCATGAACCTCTCATGCAATTTATCCCTATCACCGCCATGTACTCCACCTCTTGCTTGTTCCACCAATTGTGCCGCAACAAGTAATATTCTTCCAACATCATCAATAGGTTTTTGTTGCACCTCTACTGCATCCACTTCAATATGTCTATATCCTTGCTGACTGTATGTACATAGGATACCTCATCCATTGCTCTTATCCAACTCGTATCACTCAATTCCAATAAGTATTCCATGATTTATGCCATTTTTTGCACAACTAGGTCGAAAAAGAACATTAAAGCATAACTTAACATTTTTAAGCATACATAATCTTTACCTTGGGTATAAATCATGGAAACATGTAATAAACATGTTTCAACATATATACACATCAAAAACCTGAATTTCCTAAATTAAAAAGCATCATGAGGAGGGAATTAAAATATGGGACTTTAAAGTTAATATTTACGATCCTAATAGACGTTCTCGCACATGTTCTTGAACCATCCTTGTTCCAACAAATTTAGAAATATGGGTATCATTAAAATATTTATCCAAATCAAAAATAAAAATATGCCAAGTTTAGAACTCATCCATGTGACCAACTTTAATAAAGAAGTAATTACCTTACGAGGATTCCTCGATTTATAAAAGTTTTCCAACGATTTCTTCCTTAACTTTCTTCTCTTTCTCTCTCTTTAGGCAAAAATCTTTTTCATGGATTAATTGGATGAACAAGGGGGCTGTTTTAAGAGGTTTAATTCGACCAAACCATAACCTACCCTCTAACCAATCAAAAAATAACACATGTTGTGCTAATAAAACAAATATCACTTAAGGGATGGACATATTTGCCCTTGTTTCGTACTTTCGGTATAACTTCTTGTTCGAACCTCCGTTTAACACACGTTTGTTGTGTAACAACCCCAATTCATATATCTACAACTTTCATATTTTGTGTTTTCCCAAAATCATAAAACTAGTATGCCTAATTTGGGCTCGAACAGGAAAGTAGCAATTTATCGAAAATCTCAAAACATTCACATTTGGCGACCAAACATTGCCAATTTCGCACCAACACCCTAATTTACTTTTATAAACATAATCCTGCATTAGAAACATATTTTAAGATTCATTTAGCCACGTAACTAGTCATATGATCTTAGCATGTTATCCCCGATCATAAGGTCGATTAGCATCCATTATAAACCACATATATATCAGATGAGCATGCATCCCCTAAACATGATAATTAACATGTTTAACACATATAAAAAATTTATAACTAATAACTACTAACTTATACTTAATCATGTAATTAAGATTCTCAATCATGTTTTAGGGCCTTACAAAATCTATCTCAAGAGGCTGAAAAGAGGGCTCCCTTCTAGGCTAGCAGAAGGGTCTTCAGTCAACACTGACCAAAAAGAGTTGGTTGATTTATCTGCTTCTGGTTCACCAGTGGCTCTTGGCCCTAGTTTGGCCAGACCACTAATAAGGTCTGGTACATTTCCAGACCACAGGGGTGTCGCTTCTGTACTGCCCCAATCAAAAAATTTTGAAAGGGCTTCTCAAATCCTAGGTATGGTAAGTACTATTATCTCTTTTTATGTTTACTCATTTCTTTGCTAATCTTTACATTAACTTGCTCTGTTTTCATATTGCAGTTCTTGGTCGACTTCAATAGCATGTTGGAGAAGGATTATATTATGATTTCTTCTTCAACTGATATTGACGAGTAAAGTAAAAAATACAAGTTTGTATACCTCCCTAAAATATTCGTGATGATTCCAACAGCTTAAAACTCGAATACATCGCTCGATCACTAACACATATTCAAATGATCATGGAGGCAAATGTAGATGTAGCCTTCGGTTTGTAGAATTCATACCATTCTTATCCAAAAAAATTACCGAAATTTGTTATGGTTGAAAGGGAGGATAATGTTAGATTCCATGTGGAAATTGAGATGAAACATATTTCATTCTTTTGTTATTTTGTGGCAATGTAGGCCATGCAATATTTACTTGCAAAAATGTCAAAAAACAAGTCCATTCTTATCCCGTTAAGAGAGATGAAAGGGTTGGTTTCAATCAGGTCCAAGCTCCAAATAAAGCATGTTTTTTTTTTGTTAAGAATGGTATAATCGATCATATTTGGATAGCTTGTCAAACCAAGCCAAGTCAAGAAGGGGTTTGCATAGAGATTGATCTTATTGGGCTTGCCTAATAATTCATACCATTCTTATCCAAAAAAAAAATTATTATTCAAATCTTGTCAAAAAGTATGGTGTTACCCACAAGGTTGGTCTCTCTTACCTCCCTCAGACTAGTTGTCAAGTTGAGGTCTCCAACTGCAAGATCAAGAAAATTCTTGAAAACACCGTTAATCTTAATAGGAAAGACTGGTCCTTACGCTTGAACGACATATTGTGGGCCTACCGTATAGCTTATAAGCCTCCGATTGTCATGTCTCCTTATCAATTGGTCTTCAGCAAGCCTTGCCACCTTCCTGTAGCGCTCGAACATCATGCATATAGGGCTGTCAAAGCCCTTAATTTTTATATAGGCGAGGCAGGAGTACATAGGAAGCTACAACTTAATGAATTATAGGATATAAGAAATGATGCCTATGATTTTTCCAAGAAGTACAAGGACAAAATGAAGTGGATCCATGACCAAAGCATCATGCGAAAAGAACTCTACCTTGGTCAAAAAGTTTTGTTATATAATTCTCGTCTTCATCACTTTCCCGAGAAGCTGAAAACCAGGTGGTCTGGAACCTTCATTATTGAGTCAGTTACTCCTTATGGTGCCATCACCGGTTTAAAATCCCAATAATGGTAGACTTTTTCAAGTCAACGATCAAAGTTTGAAGCCTTTCTTAGAGTTAGGCCCCACTTAAGTTGAAGAAGTTGACCTTGTTGACCCGATTTATAAAGACAGACGATTCAGTCTTGTTTGGGGGTGATTCTCATCACCCCATTTTTCTATCGCCCCAAGATTTCATATATTTTATCTTTATGGTGAGAATGGATCGGTCTGGCTGAAGACATTAAATTTAGCGCTACTGGGAGGCAGCTCGTCATTTCTTATTTTTGAGTATGAGTCTCATCCTGTTTGGGCGTGGTGTATCACACCACCCAATGCTTTATCATATTTATAGACTTGTACAAATTTTGCTATCTCACTTTTTTCTTTAGGTTTCTTATTGGATTCATCTGTCCACTTCATTAGCGGTTGATTATAGTAATATCTTTCCACCTTATGCTCTCAATTTTAAAAATCATTTTACTTAACATCGAGGATGATGTTCCTTTTTGTTTGGAGGTGGGGAATTTTAACAAAATCGTAGCTCTTTTAAAATTTTTTGATTTTTAAACTTGATTTTTTTAAAATTTCGTGTAGTTTCTTTCATCTCACTCATTAATGTAAATTTTCTATCATCCATCTTTTAAGTCTAGGAATCAAGCTAGATAATTTATTTTTATAAATAGCTTATGTAATACATAACAAGGCATGTTGCACTATGAATTTCTAGACTCAACAAAAATTTGCGCAGTTATCACGTCACTACGGTTTAGAGTTGAAGAGTGCTACAATTCTCAAGAAAACCTTAAGGATCACTAGTAGTGACTTCAGCTTGTGAGATTCGTTCCTTTTATCTTTCTGTGTGTTTTACGCAATCTCCGAGTCATATGTTGATTCAACTTCCTTTGGGTCCGCACTTAAATCGTTGTATGATCTCATTATTCTTCATTAAAAAATTTGGCTTGATCACTTAGAACGACATCACTTTCAACTTGTAAGAAACACGTGTCTTAAAATTTGTCATGGTCACTAGATTTTCATCCATACACCTTCAATTTTTCATATTCTCATTCATTTCACCCATTACCTTACCATATTCCCACATATTTCCCCACACCATCACATATCATCTCCATTCATATATCATCTTTCATTTTTGAGAAAAAGAGTGTTGTTCAAAATGTAAAATGTCTTCAGAGTTGAGAGTATAAAAACTAAAATAGAAAAAGAGAAAAAGAGAAACCAAAAAAAAAGAAAAAAAGAAAAGAAAATTCGAAAAAAGAAGAAGAAAATTCGAAAAAAATAGAGAAAAGAAATAAAAGAAAATAAAGAGTTTGTATGTAGTTCTTGTGTAATAAAGACATTTGTTCTTCATGTACATAACACTCTTATCGCATCCATCTTTCATCCATCATCCATCCATCACCATCATACTTCACCTCATACCATGCTTCCCATCTCATTTCCCGCTCACCCATATATATCCATATTCTCCCCTGGGTGTTCGGGCAAATGAAAGTCAACGTGGTGAATAACTCGACATTCTTACTCTAGTGATTAGCTTCCTTTCATGAGATCATTTTTATTTCTAATTGTTAGTTCTTTCTTATATGTGTGTGAGACGCTTGAACTTGCTTACATTTACTCACCTCCTCACACACAAGAGTGATACACTAACCTAAATCTTGAGAGTTTGTTTGAGAGAGATATATCCAATAAGATTTTGAAGTTAAAGCGTAGATTTCGAAAAGGCAATCTAGGAATAACTCTTATGATACTTGACCCTTTTTAACTGATTCACACAACACACGTTGAGTTCTAGGAAGGATGTGCGTTGAGTATTTACTTAGCTAAGCCTTTTACACATTCTAACTTGTATTTCTCAAAGCATTTATCTCATGATGGATTGTGCGATTATTCTAAGTCAAATAAGAGATTGACTCCCTTTACAAATAAAGAATTTTGTGGGTATATTCACTGCAAACCCCTCGATACACCACTCGTCTTATAGGGCAACCTATAGGTTTAACGGCCCATTGCACATGCTAAGTGCAATCTCCAGTGCCTACAAAAGTGTCGCACTTTTGGTTACATATCTCTGTTTTCTCTATATTTTTGCTTGAGGACTACCAATGTTCTGTTTGGAGTAGTGTGATAAGAACCCAAAAGTGTATTATTCATGATCTGAATAGATGCATTTTAGTCTCTCATTTTTAACAAAATTGGCATTATGTTGTATTTATCTACATTGCAGGTCAATCAACAGTCGCAGTGTCAAATTATGCTAAATCGGCGTATGTGCGATAAAGTAGCAGTTAAAAGCATGCATCGAAGAAATCAAAGGAGACTGCGAAGTCAGAGTCCATATTTGAGCTTACCCGATGTGTTCCAATGTCTCGAACCGGTCCCATAACCCTAACCTAAGCCTACACCGAGCCCACACCATTCCCCGTGCCAAGTGTGTGTTGAGTTTGTACCTTTATTATTTTTCTAGATTTTTATTTTTAGTCGTTTTATTTTTTGGATTTATTTTAGATTTATTTAGAATCTTCCAGCATTTATTTTCTACTTTTCTATTTCTTTATTTTGATTTTGATTTTGATTAGTTTTTAATTTTTAATTTTTAATCTTTATTTTATTTTATTTTTATTAGGATTAGTTTTTAGAAATTCATTTTCTAGTTTTATTAGATTTTATCTTAGTTTTATTTTATTAGTATTATATTTTTAATAGAGTTTTATTTTTATTTTCATTTCTTTTTATTTCTTTAGTGTCTTTTAATTTTTTTTTGAGATGTTAGTTTTTTAGTTTTATTAGATTTTAATTTTTTATTTTACTTAGTTTTCGTTTTAATTTTTTTGGTAGTGTTAATTTTTAGGGGTACAAATTAAACACACACACTATAACCTACACCCTCACCCACACACTAACTAAAATACACCCCACACACAGCAAATCTAACCCTCATCATCTTCTTCCCTAAACTACAAACTCTTTCTCCCACCTCCATTAACACCACTAAACTCATCCTCATAACTCCATAACCATCACGGGCGGATCTAAGGGTGGGCAGACCAGGGCTGTAGCCCACCCCTCCCAAAATAAAAAATGTCTTAGTGTTGTAATATTTCAACTCACAATCCAGGTAAAAAAAATGAATTAGCAGTTCATTATCTCATTTCATCCACTTAAGACTAAAACCCATCAAAAAAATCCTGAGAGTGTTTCCCTTATCTATTCCAGCTCATCTATTTCTTTCAACTCTTCCCATTTTTTTGAAGACTCAAAGGCCGGGTTGCATGATATTTATCATTTTATAAATGTCTTTTGTAGTTCTTAGAATCTAATCTTAAATATTAAAAACTAATTTTACATTTTTTTTATCTAAATGATTTGTTGTTTATCCTTGGTTAGTTTTTATGAATGATTTTTTATTCTAATTTTATGAATGATTCTGAATTTGGGATACAAATTTTATATTATAAATACAATGTGATACTAATTTCATAAATATGGTGTCAAAAAAATTAGGGTAATTTACACTTGGGTCCCTTGTTAACAATTTTTAAACATTTAAGGACAATTTGCTATTAAGTCCACTTGTTACGCCACTAGCGTGGACTTCTACAAGAAGAGAATTAGTGGAGCTAAATGTTTAAAATTTGTCAAAATTCCTTTAGTGTTTAAAATTTGTTTGCGAGGGACCTAAGAGTACTTTCCTCAAAAAATTATAACTAACTAATCTTGATTTTGTATTGTTAGGATATTAATTTTGTCATTATTTTAAGACCCTGTAGTCATGCCATTTTCCAGTGTTCTAAAAAACGCACCTAGGCGGCGCCAAGGCGCGCCTAGGCGCGAGGCTTTTTAGATACGCCAAGTTTTCGCCCTAGGCGTGGACCAAGGCGTGGTCAACGATGGTCAACGTTTTTTGGGTCAAGGCGTGAAAAAACGCGCGTTTTTTGGGGATAAGGCGTGAAAAAACGCGAGTTTTTTAGAAGTAAGGCGTGAAAGGACAAATTTTTTTTGTTTTTTTTTTGTATTTTAAAAAAATTGTATTTTAATTTACAAATATTTAGACACATTTTTAAGGTATGTAACAATTTAGTATTTTAAATAGCCTTGTTATAGTCAAAAAATATTAAAATATATTAAAAAATCCCTAAACGCCTTTTCACGCCTTTTTACGCCAAGGCCCGCCTAGACTTCTAAGGCTTAAGGCTTGGCCTCCACGCCTCGGTCACGCCCCGCGTTTTTTAGAACCTTGCCATTTTCTGTTTCAATAATATATTAGATTGATGAATATTTGTATGTGTGTATATATATATACATATGTATATGTTATTGTCATTATTAAATACTAGAGTAATTATTTGGTAAAAATATTCAAAAACAACCTTGAAAATTTGGTTCGGAGGATCTCGCAAGCGAACCCCGGACATTGTCATTAACTCTTTCACAATTCACTATTTTTTTAGCCCATCCTATCGAACAATCCTGGCTCCGCCCTTGATAACCATCGACCCATAACTAGCAAACCTTACTCCCCCCCCGGCCACATACCCACCTGATTCCAGCAACCATGGCAGCCCCTGCTTCCAAACCACATCCAACCAAAAACTCCCCGGTCCGAGCACCCTTTTCCGAACAGCCTTATCCCCAAGGCCGAATTCGGCCAAATCTCAGGCCACATCCGACGACCCTTGTCCGTCCCAAACCAACCCGATTTCAAACCCGTCTCTAGGTCGCGACTCAACACGAAACCGATCCAAGACCATCCTCATATCCAAACCTCAAATCAAAACACGATTTTCTCACCTGCTACATCCCATCCTACCAAATCCCTGCCATAACCAAATCTTGCCTAATCCCTCAAATCTCTCATCCAACAAACCAAACAAATTTGCCAGTTATAAATAAAGGAGAATGGACACTCAGAAAAAAAATGATCATATCAGCACAAAGCAACGAGAGACAGAAAAGAAAAATAGAGTGACTGCACAGGATAGAAAAAGAGTTAAAAAAAAGAAAATTAATTATAGTTTTGGTTGAATTTTTTTTTGTAGGTTCAGTTTTTGATTTTATTTTTGTAATCCAGCTGAGTTTTTGTAACAAGTTTGGACATCTGTTTATGCACACAATTGACTCAAGGAATTAATGCGTATTGTATTTCTTTCTCTCTTTTTTAATTTCTTGTTATTTAATTGTGTTTGTGCTGAAATTCTAATTATGTCTGGCTAAACACCCAATTCAAGGGGTGGGATGAAACGCGTATGTTGCGTTACTTAATTCCATAACTGTTCTTTGATGTGTTCTAGGCTAATTAAATTGGAAAAAATCATTGATTAATTTACTTAACGAGAGTTAATAAATTAATGTTAAAAATTAATATTTGATTTTAAGATTTGACTTAGAGATAAGTATTATTCTTAAACTCAAATATTAATTCTGTGTATGCAATTCAAAGATTCGTACAAATTTTAATAAATTAATCTTAGCGGTTATTTTGTTGAAATGAGTGGGAATCTTGTTTTTTTTATATGTAGTGACAATTCCCGATTTAATTGCTGAAAAAGATAAAATTGAATTTAGGATTGTAACGAGAGTTAAATTTTAAATTCAATGTTATTTCGAGCTGTTCAATTGAATAATTAGGACATTAAATTAATTTAATTACGCGGTGTAATCTCACCTCTTGTCTCTTCTCATAAATTCTAAACTCGGTTACATTTCAATTTTTAGTAGTAATTTAATTGCATAAATTTTCATTTTTCTCCCTTGAAATTATTTTTAAACATAAAAAAAATATACAAAAATATTTTTAATAAAAATTGAAATTGCAAGTTTTCACGATAATCGTTTCAACTCTTAAAATTGGATTGATACCCGAATTTGCCACCATACTGAATTTGTAACAAGTTTTGTAGATGATTCCAGGAATTTTGATACTCGAAGTTTAACCGCAACGACATTCCAAATCCATATCCGAAGGAACAAGAAAATAAACAAGTCAGTAATAAAAAAACATCCAGTCTTTGCTTTAGAAAATCATTTAGTTCCTATCTTTCCTGGTCGGACAACGTTGTGCCGATTAGAAATTTCTTCTCTAGTCGGCTTTTGTCAAAAGCTAATTTCTTAAGTTTTTCTAGAACTCTGTTTATCGGTTCAAATCTTATCTCATCAACCCCTAGCCTTCCCTACTTTAGTTGATATTTGAATGGAGGGGCACTATCGTGGGATGTTTCGAGGATGAATTCCTTCTCTTTTTTCTTCTCTCGTTTGGGCCTGATGGCGGCGATGTAGCATTTTCGAGCAATACCCTGATCATCTCTGATCTCCATTATGCCCCGATCTGCGATACACTTGAGTTTCTAATGGTAGGTTGAGGGGAATGCATTCATGGAGTGTAGCCACCCTCTCTCGAGAATAGTTTGGTAAGTGAGTTGCTCTTTGCCACCCAAAACTCAATAAGTTGGAAATATTCCCTGTCCTAACTATCAGGATTATTTTCCCCAATGGCATGGTCATCTTTTCGGCAAAACTGACTAGTGGAGTAGATGATTCCTTCAAATCCATCATCTTTAGTTTGATCTTGTGAAAAATCTCTAAGTACATTACTTTCGAAGAACTTCATTGATCCATTAGTAGATTGTCCACATCCCAATTTATAATTATGAGAGTGATTACTAGTGCATCGTGGTGTGGGGTTCTTACCCCATCCACATCATCCTCTATGAATACTATATGCTTGTTGTAATCCACAAAACCCCAATCGCCTATATTTTCCATCTTGGCTTTTGATGGGATCTATCTGGAAGGCTTCCACCACTATCATGACCTTATTGAGTTCCATTCGAACTGCATTGCCCTATATTCACTTGAGGTCAGATGCCCCGTGTATAATGGCGAACTTATGTCCCATTTTAGTGTCCAGCACATTATCTAGTTTTTGGTCACTATTGGTGATGACCTGATTAACTTTGTTCTCAATGTACTCATTCAGATGCCCTGCCTGGGCCAAATCCTCCAGATGAAATTTTAGTGCTTTGCAATTTTTTGACTTGTGTTTATTTTCCTTATGGAAGGCACACCTGAGTGTGTTGTTCCTCTTGGAAGAATCTCCTTCCATATTCTTCGGTCACTTGTGAAACTACTGATTCTTGATCTTTCCAATGATTTTTTAAATTGTTTCCTTGAATCCCGGATTAATGGCTTAGAACTCTTAGGATGAATCCTCTCTGCCACTATTCTTAGCTTCTTTGTTTTGTTTATTTTCCCCCTTTTAGGGTTATTTTCTTTGTCGTTTTCCTTGTTTGACTTTGTACAACTAGTTTTTACTTGGATAGTGTTGACCACGTCTTCCACCTTAGCTTATTTTTCAATACATGTCATAAGATCATCATTAGTGTTTACTTCCTTCTTAGTGAGGGCTTGGAAGCAATGAGGTGGGGGACAAGACAATCTTAAATGATTCAACAACTACCTGCTCCGAGAAATCTTCCACTTCGTTGAAGGTTTCCCAGTAGTGCTTAGTGTATTCCCCTAAATTCTCTTGTGGCTTTTTCCTAATGGTGGGTGAAGAATCCATCCTCGTTGGATGTGATCTGCTGGTTATGAAGCGAGCTGTGAAGACCCCAACGAGGGACTTCAAGGTCTTAACTGACCTGTAGGGAATTCTTTTAAACCACTTTTGAGAGACATATCCTCGATTGAATGGGAATATGAGGCACATAAGAGTATCTCTATGATTCCATAGAGTCACCTCTTCCCTATAGTGGCGAATGTGATCTATGGGGTCTATTTTTCCATAGTATATCTTGAATCTTGGGGCTGTGAACTTTTTCACGGGTTCCCCTTCCTCAATTTCCCTTGAGAAAGGGTACTATATTTGTGTGATAAGGAACCTTCTCACCAACTCTTTTGTGGACCTGACTGCATGATATGTTGGGTGTATGACCATCTCTTTCTGGACTAAACTCCTTATATCTTGCCTGTGGCATTCTTCATCCCAGTTTCCTTTCATCATGTGATTTCCATCCTTTGAATGGACCTGGTCGTGTTTAGTACTCCTTCCTCAACTATGAGTTTTTCTCGCCTGAGGGCTAGGAGTCCGACCACGATGTTTTTTGTTCTCCTGACAGAGTTCTTTCTCCCTCCTCTCCAATCGTCACTTGAGGCATGCATTCTCCTCCATTTGGAGGTGAATTGGCTCCTCTAGCTGTTGGAGTCGTGATTTATAATCATCGACCATCCATGAGATATGTGTTGATTTAGGCTGCTCATTGCTTTTCTCAGAGAGTTGCTCTTCCGAACGAAATTTAGGATTTCCATCTTAGTGAACCTTAGATCTGATTCTGAGTGGGGCTAAGCTAACTCTTAAATCGCCATCTAGGGGTGCACTGTTTGGGTGATGAGATATTATGTTTGATCTTTTGTTCAGGGTTACTTCAGTAGAAATGAA
Source organism: Sambucus nigra (assembly GCA_949130495.1). Lineage (NCBI taxonomy): Eukaryota > Viridiplantae > Streptophyta > Magnoliopsida > Dipsacales > Adoxaceae > Sambucus > Sambucus nigra. The sequence goes on from OX422224.1 coordinate 277,963,396, forward strand.
AACTAATCCTACAGATGACGCCAATTGTGAGTACAAAAATTGACAATTAAATATTTTTAGAAAGCTTAGATTTTAAAAGAGTAAAGAAAATAATCCCAACACAAGATTTTATGTGATTCGGCAACTACCTATGTCTACAAAGGAGGTTCTCAGTTTTTATTAATTTCTCAGAGATTCAAAATTACATGCCCCTTAGTCCTGGGGTGAGGCTTGTATTTATAGCAGTAAAAAGTAGTTGAGTTGTCCAAGGATCTCTCGTAACTCCTTATTGGCTAGTTAGTGATCCGTGTTTATCTCGTTCGAGAATATAGGTAACTAGCTGAGTCTGTAATTATCTACGTGATAAGCCCTGATAATTATCTATGCAGTACTGAAACTGATTGGGGCAACATGTTGGGCCTGCTTGGTCCCCTCAGTAATTATTCTTTGTGTGTGTGTATATATGTTATCCAAAATGATTTTTAGTAATTGAATAATATATATATATATATATATATATATATATATATATATATATATATATATAATAAGGAGTAGAATTTTGTTAATATTCCATAAAGATATAACTTAATTAGAGGTCAAGATTTTGACAAAAAGGCAAGAATCTAACGATTGAGATCCAAGGGTTTCCTTTCAATTAATCAAATGGCTCAGATTTCTCCCACCCCTAAAATCTAAGGATTCACACTGTGCCACGTCAAAAATCTAAATGAACCCTAACTCAATCTCCCATTCCCTCATGCAGTCACACTCCCATCCCTCCCGCTACAAACCCTCTGACTCTACAATCGAACCGCCTCCCCCCTCATCCCTGGATGAATCGTTTCTCCCTCTTCCTCCATGAGTTCTCCTTTTATCTTCCAAGTCCCTCTCTACATCCATATGAAACCACAAGCACGAACGGTATTTTCTAGATCACCACATTGTATTTTTCTCTTCCTCTCTAGATCTTTTTTGTTTTTGAAATCAATTTTTTGGGATATTATGTTCTTTGCCATGTATTTTCTACATCACCACGGAAGGGGGTATTTACAACTTCGATCTATCTGGGTACATACCGATCCAGGTTTCTTGAGCATTTTTCTATTCTTTGCCATGTTTTATTATTTATTGAAATTTTTTTGTGTTTAATCTATCTGGTACAACTTCAATCTGTTCGTGCAGATTTTTGAGGAAAGATTCGGGGGTGAGAAATATTACTACTTACAAAAATTATGTTTGTTTTTGTTTTTGTTTCTACTGTAGTTTCTTTCGTATATAGTTCATATGGAAATATACTGGTATGGTGGTTGGGTTAAGGAGTGAGAGGGTATGGATCAGTTGTGCGATGACTGTTTGTTGTGTGATGAGTGCATACACACACACACACACACATACACACACGGATACGGTTCAAAATTTAGGTCTTTTGCTTTGAAGATTTCGATTTCTAAAGACTTTGAACCATTTGTTTCAAAGTTTAGATTTTGGAGGAGTTATCAGAACGACGAGTATTGCAGGGGCTTTGGAGGAGGGATGCATGGCAGGTGGTTGCGAAGTGATAACAATTAAGTACTTCTTTGATTTGCATTTTTTGTATTTTGGGTTCTAAATGTTCACAACTAGCGTGTGTGCGTGGTGTGTAAAGTTTGAGATAATATCTTTTGGAGATTTTTGAATTTAAAACATCGGTAAAAAAAATGTGATTAATAAAACATTTTGTTATTTGGATATATTTGGGAGATTTCTAATGTTAAGTTTGTGTTTTTCAAGAGATCGATTACGCATACCTTGGTTTGCTTGGATAGGTTAGTTACTCCTTATCATTTGGATTTTTCTTTGTTATTATTTCTTTTCATATGAGAATTAGTATAGTCCAATTGGTTCATATGATTATTGGTGAATTCTTAATAGGATTCTGGATCAATACAAATATTGATTTCAGTGGTAAAGATTGCAGTACTCTCTTAATCAGGTATGTGTTTAACAAAATTATATAACATTTTTTCATGACTTTCAAGGACGTGCAAACCCATTTTATATTCCATCCAAAATCCCTCATAAATAATAGTGTTTATTTTTATTTTTTCTATGGAGGTGATGAAACTAAATCCTATTGGACCACCTTTTTGCATATTTTTCTTTTTATTGCCTTTGAATTTTTTCGGGCTCTTTGGACCTTGCCTTCTGTTTTTATGAGACAATTTTTTTAGGTCCAATTTAAACGATGTCTTAATCGCAAAGGATAAATGAGTACCTTTCATAGCCCTTCCCCATTTTTCATATATATCACATAAACTCACAACAACGGTTCTTAAATGTACTACTTTCTTGTCAAGTTTTGTCGCATTTGGTTCGTTGTATATAGACAGAATTGAGATGGAAACACTCAAACCAATATGTGATAGACAAGTGCAATATATAAATAAAATCATGAACATGTGCAATAAAGGATAAAAGGAGCCAAATATGTGGAAGATATCACTAATCACATCTCAATGGTTCTAAATAATGTAAAGCACATGGATGAAATGATGTAGTTTCTCAAATCACTATCAAACAGTCACGTGGAATATGGATTGAAGTTGTGACTATGGTTATCTTAAATTTTCATCCATAAATGGTGCAAACTAAATGCAAACTCTTTTTGTGTTTTTTAAAAAATTATGTAAAAAGAAAATCTAGTTGATTTCTTCAAAAATTTATCAAAAATAAAATCTTTTTGAATTTTTCAATTTGAAAAAATAGAAAATATTTTTGTATTTTTTGAAAAAATAAGAAAAAAAAAGTCCAAAAAAAAATAGTGATATAATAGATACAATCTTGAGATAAGAATCATATGAAATGAACATGAAAAATGCATCCTACTCTAGACATGGTGACCACCCCTCAGTCAACTGTGCAAATTCGTAAAGACTTCCTAAGACTCTTGAATCTAAGGGCGTCTAAAGGCTTCGTCAAAATATCGGGTAACTGGAGGTCGGTAGACAGAAAACTCAAGGATACGACCTTCTCTTCTATTAACTCGCGGATAAAGTTCTTGTGTATCCTAATGTGCTTTGTGTGTGAATACCGCTCTGGATTACGGGATATGTGTATCGCGCTCGTGTTATCACAGAAAATATTCATGGTGTCTAGTGATATCCCATAATCCTCCAACATCTGCTTCATCCACAGAATTTGCGTGCAATAACTCCCGATGGCTATGTACTTAGCCTCCACAGTGGACAACGAGATGGAGCTTTTCTTCTTACTCAACCAAGAGACAAGAGTAGAAACAAGGAAGAAACACCCACCAGAAGTGATCCTACACCCATATGTATCCCCGACCCAATTAGCATCCGAGTAGTCGAATAAACAGTCATTGGTATAAAAGGAATACCAAATGCCAAATGAGAGAGTCCCACTCATGTATTTGATAATACGTTTCAGAGCGAGTAAGTGAGACTCTTTTAGGGACGCCTGATATTGCTCACAGACTCTAACACTAAAGGCTATGTCGGGACGACTGAAAGTCCAGTTGAGAAGACTACCAATCATACTTCAATACAAGGTTTGCTTTACAGCCTTGCCTTAAGTGCCTTTGCTAATATTTGTTGAGGTACTTATCGGGGTACGTGCATGCTTAGCGGAGTCTAAACTAAATTTCTTCACAAGGTATCTAGTATACTTGTATTGGGAGATGAACATCCCATCCTATAGCTGACAAACTTGGAGACCAATGAAGAATGTAAGCTCACTGACCATCCTCACTCATCTCAAACTCACTTTTCATCTCCGCCTCAAAATCGAGAGCATATCAGGAGCACGTGGATCCGAAGACTATGTCATCCACATAGACCTCGGTAACCAAAATATCACTGTCTCCTCTCCTAAAAATAACATCTTATCAACTCCCCCTCTCATGAAGCCACGGGCTAAAAGATGGGAAGTAAGACACTCGTACTAAGCACGGGGTGCTTGCTTCAAACTATACAGGTATTTTCTCATAAAATAGACGTGATCAGGGTGATTATGGTCTTCAAACCCTTTGGGTTATTCCACATAAACTTCCTCTAATAGAATTCCATTCATTAAGGCACTCTTGACATCAATCTGGTATAACTTAAAGCGCAGATGACATGCAATTGCAAGGAGTAAGAGGACGGACTCAAGACTCACAACATGAGCTAATGTTTCGTCAAAGTTTACACCCTCTATCTATATGTAGCCTTGAGCGGCCAACCTAGCCTTATTTTGGATAATGGTACCATTTTAATTCATCTTATTCTTGTAGATCCACTTTGTACTAGTCACATTATTATCGTTAGGTCGGGAAAGTAGATCCCATACATCATTCTTTCTAAACTGAAGCAACTAATCCTACATAGAAGATATCTAGTGTTCATCCTTGACTGCTTCCTTGACATTCTTGGGGTAGACTTTAGATGTGTATCAAACAAAGATAACCATGTTTTCTAGCTTAAAATGAGTCCTTACCCCTAGGGTGGGATCTCCTAGAATGGCAGTAGGATCATGACTCTTGCGAACCCAAGTGGGTGTGTGCCCCAAGGCAGGAGTGGGGTCCACCACGGGTGTGGGAGGCATAATGGGATGATCACTAGGAAGTGAACCCTCCTCACACAAAAGATTAAATTTAATAAATGCCGACGGTTATCCATCTTCCACGGTGATGTTTATTGACTCCATTACCTTAGAGCTACTCAAGTTAAAAACCCATATGCTCTAATGTTCGATGGATACCCTAATAAGATTAACTCGTCGCTCCGATAGTCCGACTTTCCTAATTGATCTCTATCACATTAGATGTAGCATTTACTCCCAAAGACACGAAAATATGAAAGGTTAGGCTTCTTTCTTATTCGCAATTCGTATGGCATCTTATGTGTGTGTGGACAAAGGTAAAACCTATTCACCGTATGGAACGCGGTAGACACCGCCTCTGCCCAAAATCTCCTAGAAACTCTACGATATAGAAGCGTAGATCTAGACATATCTCGAATCATCTAATTATTCCTCTCAACAATCCCACTTTGCTAAAGAGTCTTCGCGACTGAAAATTCATGTTTTCTCTCGAGGCCATCGAAGTAAATATCTACTTTAGCTGCCTTAAACTCAATGTCGTTATCACTCTGCATTCTATTAATGGTGACACTGTGTTGATTTTGCAGGACACGGCATTTGGTCGTAAATAATTCCATAACATCAGATTTCTCTCTAAAAAAACCTACAATCGAGTAATGAGAAAAATCATCTAACATCATGAGGATATACCTCTTACCACCCTAACTCTCATTATGAGAAGGACCCATAAGATCCATGTGTGTCAAATCAATCACTCGCCAAGTGGAAAATCAATTCAACTTCTTGTGGGGGATACGAACTTGCTTTCCTAACTGACACAGTCAACAAATCGCGGAAGTTGTCTTTCCAAGTGATGGAAAGACACGTACTAGGTCCTTTTAAGGTAATATCTCCAAGTCTCTAAAATTCACATAACCTCGACGTTGATGTCACAGATCCATAGGAGTGATCGCGGGACTGTTGCAGACAAATGAGGACTTGGTCACAATCCCATAGCAATTATTTTTAGTCCTCACCCCTTGTAATAGAAGTTTACCGGCATGATCATAAACATTGCACTCGTTTTGGTCAAACTTTACTGTAAAGTCATCGTCGCACACTTGGCTAATGCTGAGAAGGTTTATTTTCAAACCTTTGATATACAACACATCCTCTGGATTTGGAAATACTGGTATATCTATTGTACCCCATCCTACTATTCTAGACGTGCTCCCATCTCCAAACGTGGATTTACCTTCCTTACGATCCCCTAAGTAGGTAAAAAATGAAACATTACCAGTCATGTGTCGGGAGCACCCACTATCAAAGTACCACTGAGAGGTATTATGTTCTTTAAGAGAAACAAAAACAACAAGGGATTTTGTGTCGTGTTTAGGCACCCAAGTGGAGGTAACCTTTTGTTTTCCCTTGTCAATGTTGGTTTTAGTTGGGATTCTGGAGGTATCTGCAGAAGTAACATAAATTTGTTGGAACTCTTCCATTAAACTCTGACAAGTGGGGACTAAAAACTCAACCTGCTCTCTAAGACTTGAAAATTTTCTAGTGGAATATGGTGGAGCAACAGTACGTCATGTTCGACCCAAACTATATCAAAACTCTTTAAGATGAATTTTTCTTTTGCAATAGGTACAAAAGTACACATTATTAGGTCGACCTTGGTTTACTTTTCTTGGACAAACTCTTCTTTGGGGTTTTAGGTGATGGTCATATGGATTCGTAGTAAACTCGGGAATTGGTTTCGATGTCACATGAGACGTGGAAGCACCATCAAACCTATCCCCTGCCTTTCACCAAATCCGAAAGCTGGGGCGAGGAGCATATTTACCATCTTTCCATATTTGTCCTCTATCTTTACCTTGACCTCCCGAAATATCTCAAGGTCATGAGTGAGATGGGCTACAATGGCTTCAAATTTCTTTCGAGTGTCCAGGGAGGAATACAGATCACTCATAAGACTAGCCACTTGCTTGGTCAAGTTTCTTTTCTCTTTATCTAAACTACTATCTCTTTCTCGAAACAATCTCTCCCTCTAAACTGACTCTCTCTCTCTCTATGCAAAATCTTTCTCTCTCCTTACGCAAATAGTCTCTCTCTTAAGGCAGTGCTAATGGAGGACTCTCTCTCTCTCGTCTCTCCCAAATATTTCTCTAAGGCAACGACCCTAAGTGCTAACGCTTTGTTACACTTTTTAGTTTTAAAAGAATCAGCATATAAATCAGCGTACATGCATCATAGGGCACTCTCGCTCTCACTTATTGAATCCCCCCTCACTCACATCGCTTTCATTATCTAGGTGTCCTTGTGAATTAACTTCCTCATCGTCGTGAGCCGCACTATCAGTACTCAAATGACTAGCTATGAATGTGGTGAATTTACATTCATGCAGTTACTCGTCTCTTGAATCCACCGACTCGATCTCACTGTCGTAAATAAGGGAGGAATTTAAAGTTGCTTTGCCTTTATCTTGATGTTTCAACCTAGTAGGACATTCAAATGCCTTATTACCTCTACTGTCACACTCATAACATCTATCCTCTTCTTTTTTAGGCGTGTCCTTTTTATCTTTATCTTTTTTCCTTTCAAATTTATTTTTCTAAAAAATCTTTTTATCTTTGAAATTTCCATTTTTCTTTAATATCAGACATTCCTTGAGATTTTTTGTAAACAAAGCCAAATCGTCTAAGTCAAAATCAAACTTCGAATCAGAATTCTCTTTCTATTTTCTCCTAGATGACTCACCTTTCTTTCTTACTGACCCTTCACTCTTCCTATCTTGGACTTTAAGTGCTACCCCTTTATCTTTTGATTTTATCCAATTAGGAAAAATGTCAATTTCATAAGTCTGTAGGTCTCCTACTAACTCTTCTAACTCCTGATTTCTCAAATTTCCAATCGAATTTAGCACAGTGACTATAAGGATAAAACGCTTAGGCATTGTTCTTAGAATCATTTTAACTACTCTAGTATCATGAATGTGTTCACCTAGATTGAAACTAGTTCTTACAATATCAGATAAGCGTGCATAAAATTCATCAAAATGCTCAGATTCAAGTATGGTGAATGTTTCAAACTGAGTAGTTAAATTTTGCAATTTTGATTCTTTGACTACATTGGTGTCATCATGCGTAAGTTGTAAAACACCCCATGCTTATTTAAATGTGGTGCACATCATAATGCGTCCAAGCTCCTCAGGGGTGACGACACTCGAAATTGCACTAAGCCCACGTGAGTTAAATGTGCTCCATTTAAATTCATCCTCAATACATGTAGTCACATGTTTTAGAATTATTACGTTATCTACAGTTACAGTGGGAGGAGTTCACTCTCTTTCACACATAATCCAAACACATTCATCAATGGCCTTTAAGTGGGATTTCATACGAGCTTTCCAATATGCAAAATTTGTCCTATAAAAAATTGACACTCAATTATACAAGTTTTCCATTGAAATTGCGCTTTTCAAAAACCATTTTTTAGAACAAAATTGATATCCAGAAAAATTTTGTGAAACAAAATACATGGTATAATTGTATAATAGGCTCTGATACTAATTTGAGATTGCACCGGTGATTAATGAACTAACCTGTTTAATTAAATTCCAATTTTAGTCCTAAAAAATCCTAACTCTTGCAACTAATTGTGATTGACTAATTAAATGAAATCAAATATGCACACAATCACAAATATGAGAAAAAATCCCTCAAAGGGTCCAAACCTTTTTATTTCACTATATATTATAACACTTACAAATACAGAGACATACAGCTTGACAAACGAATACCTTCAATCATCAGTTCATTGTCGTCGGCAAGAGATCCTGCAAGAGCTCCAATCGTCAGCAATGGAGAATCAACCTTCTTCTCCACAAGAGTAATCCAGATGAGGAGAACAAGTAATCTAGGGTTTAAATGATTCACTTATGAATTTAGGGGATTTTTGCTGAATCAAAAGAGGTTTAAAAATCTAAAAAATGAAGTCTAATTTGCAGCAGATTCTGCAGAAAGACTTGAGAAAACGTGAATGCAGGAACCTATATTTATTAGAAAATTAAGGCGGCGGTTCGTTCGAACGAGATGTACTGTTGTTCGAACGAGATAGACATCTTTCTCGAACGAGATGCCTATTTCATTTGAGCAACCGACACATCTCGCTTGATACTGCTTCACGCGACATTGAGTCTCGCTTGAACGACCCAAACGAAAAAAAGTCTGCCTCTTGAGTTAGAAAACAAAAATTCTCAAAGAAAAACATTTTAGGTACTAAAAATAATTTATAAAAAATTCCCAAATAAATATGTAAACCTTTAAAACTCTAAATTAAATATTTTTCCATAATCGTGAGTGGAGTGGTGGGAATGCTGAAGATGCACGTTGCACGTTGAGGTTGCAATACGCACTTATGAAGATGATTGGTGCGTGAAACTTCAGATTTTGATCGATGCCATCATGGATGATCGTGTTGATGTGTCGAATGTAGCGGTATAAGACATATATGCTATGATGTAGGAAACTTAGAAAATTTCCTAGATACTAAGACGGACATTTATAAAGTCATGTCCTTACAGTTGGATCGACATAAAATATTATGCGGACATAAAGAGAATTCTATTAAAAAATTTCTACATTAGGAGAGATAACTTTTGGACATGAATCTTTCTTAGTGAAAGACTACCGGATTTACTTACTAATTAGTGAACGCGATGTCTAAAACGGTTTAGTTTTTAGTGTAAATAAAGGTAGAAGACTTCTCACAGTAAATCTTTGAACAATGTTTGTTCTTTAAAATGTACTCATTTCAGCCCTGAACAATTCCTAGTTTCATGAGTGCTTTAGGGAATTTTATCCCTTCGAAGTTCTCATAGAAGCGACCCTTTTCACACTCACATATGTGACTTCCAATTAAAAGTATCCTATTATACCCCACTTAGATTTCCAAGATATAATAGTCCTTAAAAACTATGTGTATCCAAACTTACTTTGTAGGGAACACTACTTTATCATAGGAATGGGTATGAGTGTAAAAACTCATCAGTACTCACTTCTAAGAGTCAATCAAGATTTATTTGTCCCTTTGAACCTAGATCTTGGGACCTCCAATCATCTAGGTAAAGTTACCATCAAGACAACTCTTTATTTTGTAGGTTTTAATCTCAACTCCTTTTATAAATGATATAGTTGATCTCTATTAAAACCTTTAGTTAACGAATTCACTATATTATTCTTAGACTTAATATAATCAACAAAAATAATTCCATTAGAGAGAATTTGTTTAATAGTATTATATCTTCAACGTATATGTCACGAATTAACATTATACTTATCACTTTGTGCTCTACCAATTGATGATTGACTATCACAACGTAAGAAAATTATAGGCACATGTTTTGGCCACATTACAATATTCTCTAAGAAGTGTAGAGGCCACTCTTTTTCTTATTCATCTTTATATAAAGATATAAATTCAAATTATATGGTGGATCTAGCAATACAAGTCTATTTTAAGAATTTCTAAGGCATAGCAGCACTACCAAGTGTAAATACATATCCACTTGTTGACTTAGAATCCTTCAAATGAGATATCCAATTAGCATCACTGTATCCATCAAGTACAATTGGATATCTTGTGTAGTATAATATATGGTTAAGGTTATATTTTAGATACCTAATAACCCTTATAATAGCCTTCCAATGTTCTTTGTAATATTCTATAATTTTAGTGCATTAAATTAAATTGTGAAATTTTATTATAATTTCCTGCGGTGATATGTGACGTCAACATTTATATATCATATGTTTTATGTGTGTATGTTATTCAAAATTGGAAATCGGACTTAAGACACCTTAATACACGATAACATATTATACATAACTGAATGTGTATTATGGGCTACTATGGAATGGTCATGGATTTGATATCGAGAGTTTTCTTATTTTCCGCTGGGAGTTAGGTTCCACCGACTGTCAAGTAGTTTCTATAATACTGTGTCACACTAAATTAATAAATAATTTAAAAATAGATTTTGGGACTCGTACCAATTAGAATATTAGGATGTTGATAAAGTATTATGGGTCGACTTTTAAGGCATGTAGGATGTCCGATTATGACTTAAAATGATGGGTTTTAAGTCCTATGTGTTGGTATATGACTTAGAATAGGTTTTGGGCCATTTAGAAATTTATTTGGGCTTATTATCTTAAGGCCCATATAGGGCCCAAACTTAATTTTGAAATTACCATATTAAAAAATTCATTAGATTAAACGTAATTCATTATAACACTATTGGTGAGAAAACCATAAGCTTGAGAGAGGAGGTAGCTTGGAAAATAAAAGGATTTCGAGTCATTGAACTTGGATTTAATCCTAATTGAAATTGAGGCAAGTTTACATAGTGTAGGAATATAATTATTTTATGTTATAGTGTATCTATTTATTGGAATTAAAAAATAATTAGATTGAAATTTAATTTTTAGGATCAATTGACTAATTGTTCAATTAAATTAATAAGATAATTTAGTTACTATTTATGTAATTGGGATCATCTTATTTTTGGTAGAATTCCTTATGAATCTGAAATAGAATGGATGCAAAATTTTTATGAGGGCGTGATACACTGAAAATCACTCAGATGCCCCTTGATAATCGAATGAATTGATAGATAAAATGAACCTAATTAATCAAAGATACAATTCTTTGGTTCTTGGTTTGAATCTGTAATTGCCCCTTTAATTCATGTTGAAATTATGCAAAAACCTTAATTATAGGCTAGTATTGATGTTAGAACACTTATGTATGAAGGTAGATTGGTTTCAATATAGTTTGGGATCTTGGAATGTTGTTAATGGAGGTTTTTAGGGCTTAATCCTGTAATGGGGAAGAAGAGCCTGCATGAAGGTATGGTTAATCAATCGGCCCTAGCAGTCGATCAATCGATCGCCTGGGTATGTCGAAGGATTAGTTTAGGGATTGTTTAGTTGGATTCTGGAACTTGGCGATAGTTTAGAGATTTTTTTCTTAATTAGGAGAGAAAAATTAAGTTAATAAATCTATCTTATGACCTAGTAACTTGTGTGTGCTTAGGATTACTACTCTTGTGTATTATGTCCTACATACCATGTGTGTGTACTCGTGGGATACGTATTAAAAGGGATATCCATTATGGGATGTATACATTGTCGACCGCACTGGCACCTCAGTGATGGAGACAGGCTTTACCTTGGTCAGTTACCCCAGACTCTATGTGCTGAAAGTATTCATTGGATCCTAAGGGGATAACGAGGGGATCCTTTCATAACGCCTGGGTATGGGGTTATATGATTGGTATGAAGGGGTAGTGATTATCAATTATTGATGGATTAATGTTATAGGTTTGGTACGACCTACAAATGTTCCTATCACGCACGAGGAATCCCCAAAGGTGATAGGGATAGACCTTTGTTATGTGCGGGCTCGAGCATAGCCCTTTGTGTATACATAGATGCGATCGTACTTACGTGATATTAGACATAAAGAATCTATTTCACTATATGTTCATGTAATTGATATATACATATAGAGTCAAATGATCAGATAATCTTTACGTACATTCAGTTGAAATGAATAATAGGTACTCATGGGGTTCATTTGGGTTTGGGAGTTAGACGCATGTGATATTTAGGATTTTTTTAGGTTGGGATAAGTTAATAAAAACTAATTTATGTGAGGAAGTTGCATTGTTTTATTGTATCCCAAACTCAAATATTATCTCACTATTCATGAACTTGTTATTAACGTTGTTGTTGAATTCTGTTTTTAGGACATAGGTCGTCGACGCATCCTCACCCCTAATTTCATCTTTCACTTCTGAGTTGCTATTTTTATATGATGTCATTATCGAGCTTGCATACTCACTCTTTATATTACTATTTAAATTCATGTCAAGTCGTCTATTTACTAGTTATTACCCCATTTTTAGAGACGGTTTTATATGGAGATAATTATACTTCCAGTGTCGGGTTTTATTACTGTGGATGATTATGGTATCAGAGATTTATATGGGATTGTCATTTTTTATTGCATTAAGTTATTTAGTTTATGAATCTTAGTTACTTTATCACATCCTTAGAATGATACCCAATTATTTAGACTCTTATTTCATATATTTTAAACCTACTCAACCTAGTTTAAATCTTAGGGGGTGTCATAATTTGTATCATAACATTCCAGGTTCTGGTGTCCTAGGGATCTTGAGTGCGTCCATCACATTTCTGCGTTACAATTTTTGTCTACTTTTCGGACTTTAATTCTTTACAATGAAGACCTCTTATGGGACTTCACGCCATTGATCCAAACGACCGACTCGAATCGACTGAAGTGCATTGAGAGGGTTCCTTATTTGGATTTCCTTATGAGACGTTCAATGCATGAGGTTGATGTTGGTCGGGAGTTGGGAAATGTTTAGAGTGAGACCTTTAGTATGTGTTTAACACATAGTTTGAGGAGAAATATTTCCACTCACCATCCATAAGAGAATGAGAAGTAAGTACTGAGACCTTATTCGGGCGACCATATGGTAGCCATTATGAGGGGGATTTCAACTATATTTATCTTTCATCACCGAGAGATATCGATACAGAGTCAAAGAAAGACTTACATTATCTTCAATCATATGTTAAGATTAATGTGTTAATAAAATATTTTGATAAAGATTCGATTGGTATTATTGGATGACCAACCTTCATCACTTGTGTCTACGTGGTGTAAGTTTCCCTTATACATCTCTAGAATCATTACAAATGGATAAAGGATAGATTTACTAATATTTATAAGATTAGAGATAAATTAGTCCTGAAAGACTAGTAATGGTGTAGTGTTATTCCGAGCCGAGGAGAACCTCGCCTACATAAGGAAGAACTCCAGGAGGTTAGACCCTAAGAGGTCTCATGATCTTGACAACCAGAGTTATTTTGGGCAAACAAAGCAAAGTGTATTATGGTCAGTGGGGTCATGGCCAAGGAGAACGGGGCCGACGAGACCATTTTTAGCATAAACGACCATAGAGACAGGGTCTACAAGGCTGATGAAGCCGATGTTTCAATAGATTCTTGAGAAGAAATTATCACACTTGTGGGGAGTGAGGCCACTTAATTAGTTGATTCCTTAGGGAAACCACACTTAGTGGGGTTACCATCAGGGGATGATTACGATTATGTTTACATTTCATGCATATAAGTCTTATTTGGAGATCGAGTTGTCCTCGTTCTTTTATTAGTAGTGTGTCTACTAATATTTCTTGATATAGAGTGGTCATCATTTAGTTTCCTTTATATATGGAGATCCCATTGGGTAGGGTTGTTGCCTTACGTTAGGTTTGTAAACGCATGATCGATTAACTTCCCTAGTAAGTTGGAACCTAAGATGGGTATCTTAAGTGTGAATACATGGTAACTTAAACATTAAGAGGGAGAATGATCTGGGGGTTAGTCACCCGTACTAGATATTTTCAGACCATTTTGGGTCTTCCAATGCGTCAAGCCAATATTTAGGTATGAAAATGTTATAATTTTTCACCAAGCGTGACTTCCAGGTACGTCGTTCGAAGAAAAACTCATGAAAGTTATTGTGTTTCTACACCTTATTATTATTGAATAATTCCACGCATGATGTTATATTGGGTATGGATTGGTTATCTTAGTATCATGCTTAAATTGACTATAGTAGGAAGGAAATCACGTTTAAATTGACTATAGAAAGAAGGAAATCATGTTAACTATTCTCGGTAAGGAGAAGTTCTTAGTTTTTATGCCTAGGCTATTGAAGCGAAAGTCCATTTAAAATGCATATAAACCAAACTAGTAAAAAACTACACATGCGTGAAATCCTACAAGGCAGATTTAGGATTTACCTGTGAGATCTCTTTGATTTGATCTCGTTTTATCATGAACAGAATATGTGATCGCTCGATTCACCTCATGATTTTCTACTATATTCCCGGTATGGACAGCCACGAGTAGAGGGCGGGCTCCTATTTCGTGACCACCTTCTTGTCTCTTGTTTCTTCTCTGTTGTCTATCTTTCTCACAAGTATGAACTTGGGTCTTTTGAGTATCCAAGAGTGACGGCTAAATTAAGAAAGAATGAGACTTATGTGCATATTTATTTATAGTTTTGACACATACGGGCTTATAAGTATCTCAAGGGGGTGTCACTAGTCTCTATATCGAGACCTGGATTCCATCCATAAAATACTTGTACCGTACATTAATCACCATTACCCAATTTATTAAGATTATTGATCCAATAATTAATCTCATCCCATAAGTCGAAGTAATTCATAACTAGTGATTGTGTCCATCAATCTTATCCGGATTAAGAACCTTAAGTAAACCTAATAATCACGAGGTGTACATTATCTTATAAAATGTGTCAAACAACAACGACCTCAAATTTGTCCCGTTCCATACACACAAAGTGCACTAGCACAATAAGTTAAAACTATAGAGTTTTTTGTAATCATGATAGACCTACTAAAATAATGTTCTATAGTCCTACTGATAGTGTGTCCAATTCCATCTAAGACTCTAAACGATAAAACTTATATTCCACAACAACTGATGATTTGATCCTCTGGGTGTAAGTCATACTCTACACACTAGGAGAGCTACCGAGCAGAATAAAAAACATCAGCAATATATAAAATACTGCAAACATTATGTCCATACACGATTCTCATTAAAATATGTATAATTGATTTTATTATAACAATAAATTCATAACTAAAATTATTACATAAATCACGATTTTAGTCTATTTCTCTAACAATCTCCCACTTTAACTCAAAGCCATGCTGCAATGCATATCACTCCTATCCCCTCTACGTGACTATCAAAAGTCTTAGCTGGTAAGATCTTCGTGAAAGTGTCTACCAGGTTGTTCTCTGATGCAATATTTATAACTGTGACATCAACCCAGTACACAAATTCTCGAATGAGATGATACTTACGCCCAATTCGTTTACCTCTCTTATGGCTCCTGGGTTCCTTTGAGTTAACAATCGCACCGTTATTATCATAATAAAGTGTAATATTCGGTGAACTAAAGGTACCATTCGTAGATCCATTAGGAAGTTTCTAAGCCATACTACTTCCTTGGCTGCCTCGGAGGCCACCACATATTTAGCTTCTATGGTGGAATCAACAACGCAAGATTGCTTGATACTCCTACAACTAATGGCTCCACCTCCTAGGGTAAACATATATCTAGAGGTAGAGTTTCTGGAATCTCTATTAGATTGAAAAACTGAGTCGGTGTACCCAATGGGTACTAGACTCTCTTCTTGGTAAACTAGCATATAATCTTATGTTCTTTCCAGGCATTTGAGTATATGCTTTATCGCAGTCCAGTGTTCTTGCCCAAGGTTAGACTGATATTTACTAACCATGCCAACAACAAATCTGATATTAGGACTAGTGCATAGCATATCAGACATAAGGCTCCTAACTACTGAATCATAATGGATGTCTTTCATCTTTTCTATCCCATCAGGTGTCTTGGGACGCTGATCCTTGAAGAGATATATTCCATGTATGAAATGGAGGAACCCTTTCTTGGAATATTTCATGATAAATCTGGCAAGAATGGAATTGATATAAGTTACTTGTGATATACCCTACATCCTATTATTTCCATCACGCATAAACTTGATCCCAACGATGTGACTATCTTCTCCTAAATCTTTCATATCGAATTGGATGAACAACCATACTTAAACTAAAGCCAACACTCCAACGATGATTCCAATTAGCAGAATGTCATCCACATATAATACTAAAAATACAAGTGCATTTACATTGCACTTATTGTACACATAAGAATTATCTGGACATTGATCAAAACCAAAATATTTGGTAGACTGATAAGAAAAATATTCCAAGTATTCAATGCTTGCTTAAGTCCATAAATGGACTTCTTAAGATTAAATAATTTATGTTTTTGGCCTTAGGAAATAAAACCATCCGGCTTCACCATATACATACATTTGTCAAGATTCCCATTAAGAAATGCAGTCTTGACGACCATTTGCCAAATTTTGTAATCACAATGAGACACAATGGATAAGAGAATTCGGATGGACTTCATCATAGGTACTGGCAAGAAGGTTTCCTTATAATGGATTCCCTCTTTCTGAGTAAAACCCTTCGCAACAAGCCGTTCCTTTGAGGTCTTAACCTTTTCGTCCACCCCTCTTTTCTTCTTATAGACCTAATTGCATCCTATAGGTTTTATCCCTTTGGGTGGATCCACAAGACTCCAGACCTGATTAGAATACATAGATTCCATCTTAGAATTCATATCTTTAAGCCAAAGCAAGGTTCTAAAAAATACGGGGCGTGATTGAGGCGTGGAGGCCAAGCCTTAAGCCTCAGAAGCCTAGGCGTAAAAAGGAGTTTAGGCCTTCTTAATATAATTTAATATTTTTTAACGATAAAAAGGCTATTAAAATAAAAAACTGCACATATCATAAAAATATGTTTGAATATATGCAAATTAAAATACTATTTGATTATTTTGGATGAGATAATTGTCCGGTTTGTAAAAAAATTCTTTAAAAGACAACATCGTTTCACTAAAGCATTGTTGTTTTTAGAAAAAAGAGCGCCTTAAAGGTTTTACCAAGAATAAGGCGTGTAAAGTGTAAGGCGAGATGTTTCTCCCAAGCCTTAAGCCAAGGCGTGCCTAAGCGGGTTTTTTAAAACAGTGAGCCAAAGTTATGCATTTTTATCTTGGATAGCCTCATTGGAGTTATATGGATCGGCTTTGAGTTCATTAGGGACCTTGTCATATGACTCTCCCAAGAATATAAACTGTTTAGGTTGAAATATAACCCTCCGAATATGACGAGGTAGTCCTTGTGCTGTTGTACTAGTGTCAACACATTATGTTATTTCATCATGTATTAGTGGTGTTGAAGAATCTTGTTGGTTCCCATGCAATCCTTAAAGAATATGCTTTACTTCTGGGTTTATGATACATCATATAATCCTCTTTCAAGAGTCAATCATTGGTGCTAATAATGACCTTCTGATCCTTAAGATCATAGAATAAACAAAAACATTGGTTTCCTTAGGATATCCTACAAAGAGACAAACTTTTGATATTAATTCCAACTTACTAGGATCTCTCTTTAGCACATGTGCTGGACTACACCAGATCTGAATATGTTTCGTACTAGGCTTACGTCCAATCCACAATTCCTTAGGTGTGGTAAAGACCGCCTTTCAAGGTACCAAGTTTAGTAAATAAGTGGTTGTTTCTAAAGCATGTCCCCAAAAGGAATCGGGGAGATTTTTATAACTCAACATGGACCTAATTACATTCAAAAAACTCATGTTCCTCCTTTCTACTACACCATTTTACTAAGGCATACCGGGTGGAGATAATTGGGATATGATCCTTTGATCTTCTAGATACTACCTACACTCCCCTAAGAGGTACTCTCCACCACAATCAAATCGTAGTGTATTGATACTTTTACATTGACGCTTCTCCACTTTTTCCATATAAAATTTAAATTTCTCAAAGGCTTCAGACTTATGGTACATTAGGTAAATGTACCTATACCTTGAGTAATCATGTATGAAAGTCATAAAATACTTAAAGCCCCCTCTTGCTCGGTTTGTCATCGGACCACATAGATCAAAATGGACCAATTCCAACAGTTCTTTGGATCTATAGCCCTTGGCCGAGGAAGGCCACTTGGTCATTTTACTTTCTAAATAGGATTTAGAAACTGGAAGTGCCTCCACTTCTAGTACTTACTACCAGACTACGAATCCTTTTTATATTAATATGACCTAGGCATAAGTGCGAAATATGTGTTTGGTTCACTAAGGAGGGTTCCTTTCTCTTTAAATTTGGTTTAAATGAATTATGAAAAATATTTATTCGTTGTGTGGGAGATATGATTAACAATATAAAGATTATCAACTAATAAACCAGAACTAATAAAAGATTTTTTTTCTTAATAACCACGAGTTTATCAAAAGAAATTGAATATTCATAAAACGGATAAATAAGAAACGGAATTCAAATTCCGTCTAATGGAAGGTGTATAAAGACAATTTTTAAAAAATAAACTCATATCATTATTAAAGATTAAATGAATGTCTCCCACAACAACTATTGCTACTCTCGTAGCATATCCCAGAGTCAAATAAATCTCTCCATCACTTAGTCGCCTAGTTTCCTAGAACCCCTGCAAAGAATTGCATACATGATTAGTGGCTCATGTATCTACACATCAGGTACTAGTAGTACAAACCAAAAAATGTGATTCAACGATAAATGAATGTAATTTACCTACGTTGTTCTATTTATTGTGGAAAACTGAACAATTATTCTTCCAGTGTCATGACTGCTTACAGTGGAAACACTTGCCCTTTATATTTTTCACACTTCCCTGGGGTCCACGAGCTGCCTAAGGGACCATAACATGTTTATGAGGCTTCTTCTACTTTTTATTATTGCCCATAGTCTTAGAAATAGAACCTTTCTCAACAACAAAAGCGCTTACTAACTTCTTGATGAGACCCTCAGCTGCTTGTAGTTCTTTAAGTAATTCCGCCAAAGATTAAGAAAGTTTATTTATGTTGCAATTTAGGCAATACTTCTTAAAATACTCAGGCAATTACTGGAGAACAATATCGACCTGGGTTTCCCCATCGATTTCCTCTCCAAGGATTTCAATCTCATTGATAAGAGACATCATCCTTAAAACATGTTCCATCACTAGGATCCCTTTAGTCATGTTTTTGTTCATGAGTTCTATCATGGAAACTTGCCTTGTAATATGATTCTTATCCCTTAACATATATTTGTGGTTCAGCATCATGCCATTGGCAGTGTCCATTGCATGATGCTCATGTTGTAGAATATTTGATGTAGATGCCAAAATGAAACATTGGGCCATCTTATCAGCCTTGATCCATTTATGGTAATCCTGGGTTTCCTTTTCGATTGCCCCCTCGCCAGGTTTTCTCAGGAAAGATCGCATAGAGCACAAATTTGTGCCCTTCTGTAGTCAACACAATATCCAAATTCTTTTTCCAGTTAATTTGTTTTCCTTGATAATGATAACAAGTGGATTGAAAGAGGTTTCCATCTTAATACTGAGAATCAAATAATAAAATGAATCATTATAGGGCATACAAAATTTTGAATTCTAAAATAAAATTAATCTACCGTTTATTAATTTTAAAAGAATTCGTCAGCATCCCGATTACCATTTGAATAGTATTCCTCATTAGAGAACCTACTTTCCAAAAAATAGGCAGTCTTATTCCTTTTAATTTTATTATCTAGACAAAACCTACGTCAAATAAAATTAAACAACCGAGACTTTGATCCCATAAAATCATAACATTCCTCTTTGGGGAACCTACCATTATTTTATGTCTAAGTGTATACCACCAACTAATTTTAGATTATCTGATATCACATAAACTCCTCCTTTGGGGGGGGGGGGGGGGGGGGTTGTGTGAATAATGAATCCAAAATTACCCTTAAGAAAATCTATACCCACTACCACAATAATTTGCATTCCTCGTTGGAGGACATACTTATTATTGAAAGCCTACAAATCGTTGACAGAGACCATGGGATTTTCTCTTGGAAAATTCCCATTCCCACTTAGTAATTTAAAAAACTATTGTGAGGGTTAAAAAATGTGTCCAATTCTTAATTAATTTGAAAAATCTAGGACATTTGATATATTTCCAAAAACAACGAGATATCCCAATTTTAACATATTAAGCAAATGTGTGATAAATAAAAAACTTCAAATACCTTTGATCGTTAAAAAATACTCAATTTTTTTTATTCTCTAACCACACATATTAATGTTCGCAATTCAAAATAATTATGAATTATTCACATTTAGAATCTACATGATTTAAGTCGGGTCAGTATTCCATGTTGTCCATAATTCTAAGGGGACCGTTAACACATATTAACAACCCAACAATTAAAACATAAATAATAGTGACATAAATCAACGTAAATAAGAAGATCGAGATAAGTAAGGATTTTGGACTATTATGGTCAAGATACAACTCTGTCGTAGAAGGGAGTTCTCAAGAGTCATCTTTGAACTCAACGGTCATCCTTGAACCCAACTATCATCCTTAAACCCAACAGTCATCCTTGAACCCAAACACTTCATGTTGCCACTACGCTGGGATGACACGGGGTTCCACCTAATCTCTGTAACAAAAACTGATCTATGTGTTAAAAATTGCCTCCGATCACCGATCTTTCATCACCCTCCTCCATTGATAATTACGATAAAAAAATAGCAACAAATTACAGATGTCCTATGCCTCCATGATGGAGTTCACATTCTACATCAATATTACATTAACCCAGCATAAAAAAAATAACCACGAATAAACCATCGTGGGATCCAATCACATAAAACAAACCCATAAATACATGACCATAATAATGGGATAAGATTGTTGCAAAATAGAAGTTAGCACAGATATATTTTCTACCCAACATCCATGCACATATAAGATTGTCTTAATTGCACAACATGGATCAATTCATCCTATACGTGCATGGATGTTCGGTAGAAAATATATATGTGTTAACTTCTATTTTGCAACAATCTTATCCCACTGTTGAGTTGTCCAACTTAACTTATTTGTAGTGTCGGATTACATAATCCACCTGCAGGTTTAATACATACTAGCTTATAAGTATCTCAAGAGGTTATCACCCGTCTCTATATTGAGACGTGAATTCTATCCATAAAATACTTTTACCACACATTAATCATCATTACCCAATTTACCAAGATTATTATAAGGACACGAATTTCCAATTGAGTCCATGTGTTATTTGGGCTTAATTACGGACGAAACCATTTGAGTCATAGGATAGATATTTATTTCATAAAGCCTATGACGTTTGAAGAGTTGAAGACCGGGCAGTTTTTATGACATTTTTTTTTTAAATTTCCAACTCGTCCACTTCTTTTCCCATTATTTTTTCCTGATAAAATAAGTGTGGGAACTAATAGTGTTTGGCACCAGTTTGTCATACCCCATAAAATTTGAAGGATGAGAATTTAATTATTTTGGGAGAAATAGAATTTTAGATTGGGAGAATTTAGTTTTTTATTTTTGGAGTCTCGAATGATGAATTGGAGTGTACGGTTGATCCAGGAATGGTCAAGATAGTCAAAATTATTGTATGGAATTTTTATTTGGGTTCCGGAGTATTTTGGACCTAGTTTGACTCAAATTGGAGAAAATGAGTCATTTTAAGTGTGTATTCTCATTAAAGTTAGTATTTATGGATTTAAAGGTTTAAGAGACTCATGAGATAGCCAATATCATTTGTGAGAAAAGAGAAAACTGTAGTAAGAGAGAGAGGAAGAAGAGGAAGAAGATAAAAGCTTGGAAGCCTTGAATTTTTGGCTCAAATTCATGATTTCAAGGGAGATTCAACCTCTACAACTTTGAGGCAAGTGATTAAACTTGCTGAATAACTGTGTGTGTGAGTTATCTCATAATTTCTTTGGTGATTTAGTTAATTTTGAGTTTAAATGGTTAAACCCTAGAATTCTTAAATTTGATGAGAAATATATGTGGGTTTGTTGAAGTAAATGGTGGGAATAATATTTAGGATGGGTTTTGGATGTTTGGTTATTGTTGGAGTTAAGTAAAATTGGGTTTTAAAGATGTAGAGTAGATTTTGTAAGGTGTAGAAGGATGATTTTGGGTACAAATCACATGGGAATAAAATTCTGCAAAACCAGGTCGGTCCGGGTAGGAAAGTCGGATCGATTCATTTTTAAGGAATCCGAATCGGTTCATTTTTAAGGAAATCGAATCGGTCCGCTCATTAAAGATTATGTAAAAAATTTAGGAATCGGACCGATTCATTTTATAGGACCCCCTATCTGGTCCAGTCGCTGTATTTTATCAGCTCTTATTTTATGCCTTTTCAATTAGTTTTATTTCTTAGGGACCCTCCAATAGAGTGTAGTAAATATTTTTGGGAGATATTATGAGGGTTCATATTAGGATGTAAAAGAGAGGCCGCTTTGGGGGCTATAATAAAGGTAAATAAGAGTAACTTGTGTTGTTTTATTTTAGAAATCCTCCAAGGAATGAGGATTCTTTTGAGGACGATTGCGGGCCATTATGGATGCATATTTGGGAGTTTAGTATGCCGGACTCTTTCATAAATTCTTCGAGTAGTAGGAATTTACTTAATGCCAATCATGGACTCGGTGAGAGAGAAATATCGTGTGTCCTTAGGGTTGCTAAATTGGATGATTATTCATATATTCGGTGTGTTGGATTAGTAAGTTCTAGTGACGGATTAAATAATAAAAGGAATTGGGAAGCCATATGAGAGTGTATCGGTTAGTATAATGAGAGTTATATACATATAGCTGAATTCTTTGCTTCATACATACGGACGTGAGAGGGTATGTATATATATATGGTGTGAACGTAAATACCTTGTGTGATGGTTTGTATATGTGATGTGATGGAATGTGTATATATATAGTGTGTATGATATATATATTATGTTAAGAATACTCATCTAGTTCTATTAAGGGAATTTATGCGATCTGGGTCAATCCCCCCGGCTTGAAGAGCAGGAAGAGTATAATCCCCAGGTTATAGCGTCCATTATTTATATTGTGTGATTTTTATTAGGGGTGAGACGTGGTGGGTATGTCTCGTTCTCATCCCGGGGAGGAATTATGGTCGCTTTCCATTCATTACGATTAGGTTTTTACTAAGTTTGGTGTGAGCTAGTCCGACTATTGGTAACCCAGGGACGTGTGAGAGACTCCTTGGAAGTTGATTGCATTATAGAGAATATTACTATACAAATGTTATGTGTGTTATGTATGTGTACTTGCTAAGGAACAATGAATCATGTGTAATACATGCGTGTAATATTATACCAGCTTTATAGATAGTGTGTGATATCTTAATATTATAACTAGAGAAAGTTATAAAGATGTATATTATGTTTTGTCTTTTGTAGCATGAGAGTGGATGAGTATACTCTTATGCCTATAGACTAGAAGTAATTAGGTGCATACTTTGGATCGAGGGCCTAACGAATTCCCACGATCGACAATGTTAGGTGGTAGTGTATCGGGGGGGTTCCTTGTTTGGATTTGTCTTTGCGAGATGTCCCATGCACAAAACTTAGCATAACGTTGGGGGTGGGGAGATGTTTGATCCTTAGTTCTTAGGTATAGGTGAAATAGTGGGGGTATATTACTAGAATTAATGATGACGTGAGATATCTTATGTTAATACTTGTGAAAGTTAATAATTAGGAACTGAAAAAATATAATTGAGTGATATTGTCGTATAAGTTGGGCGTAAACTTAGGAGACGATAGAAGATATGAATACACGGTCATGTAAAGTTAGTGGGCTACACGAATGAGACTTAGGCATAGATTTCAGAGGATTTATCCCTAGAAAATGTTGGGTAGCTTAGATGAGGTTCATATGCATACATTAGGTACGCACTATAGATGAGGGGTGAGGTTGAATGCCAAGCGAGTGCGACACCACTTTAATTATGAAATTGTGCATTCATAATTGATGATGCAGGAATTAGCACCACCAGATAAGGTGTTTTCAAGCTCTATCCAAGGACAACAATGGCAACACAGTTATGTAAAGAGGTAAGAGAATGAGATGAGGAGAAGAGGAGGATACACCAAGATATAAGTGGTTCAGCCTAGATTGGACTACGTCCACTGTGTGTGTTAATAATCTCACTGCAATAAGGCATTAATGGCCATGGATACAATCTCTCAAGCTTTCTCTCTCTACTGTGTACCTAGACAGAGTTTTTTCCAGGGTTGGATATCTGGGATCCTTTTGCAAGGTAGAGGATGACCTCTATATATAGTACCTAGGGGTGTAATGTACCCACCATGCATGCCATGAGCATGTGTGTGGAAACCTCACCAATATAGGAGTGCCATCTGTCACTGTCACATGTAGAGAATGATGATGCAATATTCTCCCCACGTGTGGGGAATAATCTTGTTATAACTGATTTGTGTCAACGTGTCCTTATCTGGATGTCAGCAGGTGCTCGGCTATAGCATCTGGTGTATGACCTCGGCCTTGGTGAGGCCGAGGTTGGTGAGTCTTGATACCTGTTCAGTCCGAGTGTTCCATGTAGGTCTCGGCCTGATCTTAGCTGAGACAATGGGCAGGGTCGGCCTGATATGAGGTTGAACTGGTGGTTTGATGAGGTTGCTGGTGACTTCCTGTAGGCTCGGCCTATGTATGGCCGAGGTTGCCAAGTCAAGGCATATGCGAGTGCTGTCGATCCTTATGATGTCCCTTGGAGAGGCTCTTAGTAGTGTCGGCATGGGCCGACCCTGATACGGCCGAGGGATGATATCGCGTTCCCAAGACTCGTCCAACGTCTGCCATGATCTCGGCCGAGGTTGGCGTATCTAGGCCGAGGTTGGTGTCTCTAGGTCGAGGTTGATGTCTCTACGCCGAGGTTACACTTGGGGCATATCAATCACCCCCCAGCCCTTAGTCATATGTGAGAGCAAGTGACTAGGGGATTACTACACCTCCGAGGCCTGTCTGTTCCAAGCCAATACCTGCCTGACACCTGTCCAATGCTAGAATATGCTTACTTGGTAGGCGTGTCCTGTCAGCCGTCCTTTGGGGCTCCCCAGGTAATGATGGGCCTTGGGAGTTGTGCCTGAGTATATAAGGGTTTTGAACCCTTCTTCCCTTCTTTCTTATTCATTTCTTCCGCTTTCGTTCTAGCAGCTCTCTCTCTAGAAAGATTTTCGGTTCAAGGCTTTTGGTGGTGATTTCTCGCATTTTCTCCTCTCTTCCTTACCATTTCCTTCTCAGGTAAGGTTTTCCATACTTTTTCCTTCATTTTACCTGTAAGCACCATTATTTTCGTACTTTCCGGCGACTTTCTTTGTTTTTCGGCGTCACTGCCATAGTTTCAGGCGAGTTTTTCTTACCAAATTTAAGTAGTTTGATCTTTGAATTCCTTTGCTTATTAGCCAGCCTTATTTGTGAATTTTGGAGTTTAGGAAAATCCCTAAGTGTAGTGTCGTCCTCTGATGCTCAGACCCTTATACAAGCTTCTTGAGGAGTTCCCTTCTCTTAGAGAGAAGAATTTAGAAAAGATTAGGCAAATAGAAAGAGCTCAAGAGGAGGCTCGTAGGTCACAAGAGTTTCCCGTTAGACCCTTATTTCCACCACCTCTGAAGGTGATATATCCTGACCCCCCGGAGAACTTCTATCAGACAGGGGTTCCTGCTGATCTCATACCTATGTCTGAATCTGAATATTCTACTTTAGACCCCATGTCTGTGGACTCCTTTCAGGAGGCCATGGACTTCACACCTAGGCCTAATCAAGCCCCTGATCAGGCCGAGGTCTCCAGCCGAGCCTCATCCCATAATCAATCAAGCACCTCATCCTCTTCCTCAGAGGTTGAGATTATTGAGCCGAGTGTGGCCATACCACCACCAATTGACGCCATCCCTATGTCGGCTGTTACCGGGGCAGAGTTTGCTCAGAGGTTTCCTAGTAACCCTTCAACATCTGCTCCGGCCGACATTGAGTTGGATGATGATGATGTTGAGAGCGATGTCGATGTCTCTGAGGTGGCCGAGATTGAAAGTACTATCACTGAGGTATACCTTCTCTGCTTCAGGTATATGTATTCTATTAGCCCCTCCATCAAACTTAGGAGACCTCTGAGGGAGGAGAGGGCTTATCATGGCCGAGACGGGGATATCTGCTTGTACGAGAAGATGTTCAAGTTAGGGTTCCGTCTACCCATTCACCCCATTATCAGATCCATTCTCTCTTACATTAATTTGGCCCCCTCCCAGCTCTCTCCTAATGCCTGGAGAATCCTAATAGGGGCCATAGTGTTATGGAAGGCATTCCACCATTCAGACCTTTCAGTTCAAGTCTTTGTAGGATGTTACATCCCTTCCTCGGCCAAAAATCATCCGAGATACTACCATTTTGTAGCTCGGAGGCCTGAGAAGAAATTGCTCCAGGTGACCCAGACTTCCAACCATAACTGGAAGCCTCGGTACTTCTTTGCCTCAGGGCCATGGGAGTTTGGCCCATGTGTTCCCTCGTCTCATCTGGAGCAGAGGATGCCCCTGAGGTGGGGTAAGGTCACCATGTATGCCAGGGCCGACCCTGGCCTAAGTCTTCAAAACCTCCAGAAGGTGAAAGCCCTTCAGGATCAGGGGGCAAATGGCCTATTTGTCAGGTTTGAACATTTGATGACTCCCCACTTCCTCTCTGGGACAGGTCTAGGTGGAAGTCCCCTTGCTGAGCTTGGTAAGCATTTTTGTTAAGTTTAACCTATGAGTTTATTCATATCTAATTTATCTAACTCAGGTCTCTTAATTTTTTGCAAAGCGACCAAGGGATATCCCAGACGAGGTTTGGGAGATGGCTGCACCGAGCTTGACAAGACTTGCCAAAAAAGTAAGTCTAAACGCTCCTCCCCCAGCTCCCTCGGCCTCTAAGCCCCCGGCCAAAAAGAAGAGGGCTCTCTAAGATCATGCCCCTGAGGATCAGAGGCCGAAGAAGAAGACCACTGAGGCTGATATCCCTATCTCTTTGGCCGACATTGTGTCAGCTCATCTGGATCAGTTGAAGTTGACTGATAGCGTTGTCGGCCACAGTATGCAGGCCTTGGATGCCATCGGCTCTGTAATGACCGAGGCTGACAAGCGCTTCTACAGGGCTATGGACACCCCTTTGCTGGTTGAGTTCGGCCTTCACAGAGCCGTTCAGGTATGATTTGATTCTTCATTACAAATTCTTCTAAAGTGTAACATCTGATTCTTCTTCAACTTTACTCATAATCACTAAACATGCAGGGCTTGACCGCTATGCACCATCTATCAAACTGGACTCTGAGGAAATTGCCTCTCATCCAAAAGGGGCAAGAGGCCGAGAAAGTCCAGGGTGCTCTGAATACAGAGATAGAGCGCCTCAAGTCTGAGCTGAAGGGCTCTAAGGAGAAGGCGAAAGGGTTGGAGAGGGACATCTCCCAACTCGGTAAGGACCATGCTGCTGCCCTGAAGGCCAAGGACGACGTTCTTCAGTAAAAGGTCAACTCAGGTGTCAGGGCTGCCATTGAGGATGCCTCTGAGAAGATCATTGCTGACTACAAATCCTCTGATGAGTTCATGGGGTTTGGCTTTTAATACCTTGAAAGAGGTATCAAAGCCACTACTAAGTGGGCTGACATTAGAGAGAGAGAAGCCGACATTTTGAAGGCCTCTGACTTCGTAGGTCTTGGGTTTGCTGATCCATAATTTGCCCAAGATCTTCAAGAGGTTGAGGAAGAGGCCGCTGCTCCTGCCGAGACTGCTACATTGGAGGTCACCGAGGTTGGAGGGGCAGACCCTTGTGATGATGCGGCCGAGGTCTCTAACCAAGCCGAGGGTGTCAATGTTCCCCCCTAGACTCTTAGGATGTTTTTTTATCTCTGTTTGTAATTTATCCGCAACGTTTGTAATTTAATAGTGGCACTTGTCAGTAATCATTGAACATCTAATTTCTGAATATATATATATCAACCTCTGATGAGGACCCTCTTCACTTTCTTTTCATTGAATGTCATGTGATGCTTTTCATTCTTAGTTCCATTGTTATGGTGTTTGCTAGAAATAAATTTACAATGAGCTTCAAGCTCTAAGGCCCTCTTTCTAAGCTTGTCTTTGCAATGGTCTTGTTTAAAACCATCCAATGGTCCTGAGATCAGACCTTGTCACAAATTCATGGTGTTATGTAGGTCTGAGGTCATTACCTAAGAGGTTATCCTCATAATGAATTTCACCAAATTAATGATGTTAAGGGTATGAGGTCATTACCTAAGATGTTATCCTCATAATTACTCACCAAATTAATGATGTTAAGGGTCTGAGGTCATCTCATTATGGTGTCTGAGATCAGAACTTGTCACCAAATTATGATGTTATAAGGGTCTGAGGTCATCACCTAAGATGTTATCCTCATAATTACTCACCAAATTAATGATGTTAAGGGTCTGAGGTCATCCAACTATGGTGTCTGAGCGCAGACCTTCTCACCACTGAATGATGTTATAAGGGCCTGAGGTCATCACCTAAGAGGTTATCCTCATAATGAATTTCACCAAATTAATGATGTTAAGGGTCTGAGGTCATCTCATTATGGTGTCTGAGCTCAGACCTTTTCACCAAATTATGATGTTTTAAGGGTCTGAGGTCATCACCTAAGATGTTATCCTCATAATTAATTTCACCAAATTAATGATGTTAAGGGTCTGAGGTCATCCAACTAAGGTGTCTGAGCGCAGACCTTCTCACCACTGAATGATGTTATAAGGGTCTGAGGTCATCACCTAAGAGGTTATCCTCATAATGAATTTTACCAAATTAATGATGTTAAGGGTCTGAGGTCATCTCATTATGGTGTCTGAGATCAGACCTTTTCACCAAATTAGGATGTTTTAAGGGTCTGAGGTCATCACCTAAGATGTTATCCTCATAATTACTCACCAAATTAATGATGTTAAGGGTCCGAGGTCATCTCATTATGGTGTCTGAGCTCAGACCTTGTCACCAAATTATGATGTTATAAGGGTATGAGGTCATCACCTATGATGTTATCCTCATAATTACTCACCAAATTAATAATGTTAAGGGTCTGAGGTCATCCAACTAAGGTGTCTGAGCGCAGACCTTCTCACCACTGAATGATGTTATAAGGGTCTGAGGTCATCACCTAAGAGGTTATCCTCATAATGAATTTCACCAAATTAATGATGTTAAGGGTCTGAGGTCATCTCATTATGGTGTCTGAGCTCAGACCTTTTCACCAAATTATGATGTTTTAAGGGTCTGAGGTCATCACCTAAAATGTTATCGTCATAATTAATTTCACCAAATTAATGATGTTAAGGGTCTGAGGTCATCCAACTAAGGTGTCTGAGCGCAGACCTTCTCACCACTGAATGATGTTATAAGGGTCTGAGGTCATCACCTAAGAGGTTATCCTCATAATGAATTTCACCAAATTAATGATGTTAAGGGTCTGAGGTCAACTCATTATGGTGTCTGAGCTCAGACCTTTTCACCAAATTAGGATGTTTTAAGGGTCTGAGGTCATCACCTAAGATGTTATCCTCATAATTACTCACCAAATTAATGATGTTAAGGGTCTGAGGTCATCTCATTATGGTGTCTGAGATCAGACCTTGTCACCAAATCATAATGTTATAAGGGTCTGAGGTCATCACCTAAGATGTTATCCTCATAATTACTCACCAAATTAATGATGTTAAGGGTCTGAGGTCATCCAACTAAGGTGTCTGAGCGCAGACCTTCTCACCACTGACTGATGTTATAAGGGTCTGAGGTCATCACCTAAGATGTTATCCTCATAATGTATCTCCGATCTAAGAATCAAGCAAGAACTGTCATGGAAACTGATCTTTATTAATAACCTCTTCACAATAAGATGGTACATTTACATAAAATTCTATGCAACATCATATGTAATATCTCTTTAGGTGGTCAGCATTCCATGGGTTAGTGAAAGGTTCTCCTTCTAGGTTTTCTAGCCTGTAAGTGCCAGGCATAACCTCTTCTGTTACTTTGTAGGGGCCATGCCAGTTTGGGTGTAGCTTATTTTCTTTCTGTAGGGTCTTCTTTAGCACTAGGTCTCCCACTGCAATGGGTATTGACTTCACCCTCTGGTTGTAGAATATCGCTGCCCTCTGCTGGTAGGCCGCTTTTCTGACCTCTGCGTCTTCTCTTCTTTCTTTGATAAGATCCAGGTCTGGCCTCCTCTCTTCCCCATTGCTGTCAGGGTCGTAGGTCTGAATCCGATGAGTTGGGAGTCCTAATTTCGTTGGTATGACGACCTCTAAGCCATGTGCTAGCATGAATGGGGTTTCTCCTGTTGGTGTCCTTGTCGTGGTTCTGTAGGCCCATAACACAGCGTAGACCTCTTCGGTCTATCTCCCCTTCGTATCTTCTAATCTTTTCTTAATTCCGTCCAAGATAGTTCTGTTTGTGACCTCGGTCTGACCATTTGCCCAAGGTCGACCAGGAGATGAGAAGAACTGCTTAATCCCCACTCTTAGGCAATACTTCTCTAAAGAGGAGTTCTTGAACTGGGTCCCATTATCCGAGATGAGAGTGTTTGGGAGGCCATATCTGCATATGATGTTCCTCCAAATGAACTGGAAGGTATTCTGCTCTTTGATTGTTATCATCGGCTCTGCCTCCACCCACTTTGAGAAGTAGTCAATGGCAACTATCAAGAATATAAAGTTGTTGACAGCTCTTGGCAAGGGTCCTATTAAGTCAATTCCCCATACCGCAAATGGCAATGGAGAAGAGATTGACGTCATAGGCTGATGCAGTTGATGAGGGATAGTGGCGAACCTTTGACATTTGTCGCACCTCTTCGCCTAGTCTGGAGCGTCCTTGGACAAGGTAGGCCACCAGTATCCCTGAGTGATGATCCTCTTGGCTAAGGGCCTTCCCCCTATATGTCTAGAGCAAGAACCCTCATGAACCTCCTGTAAGACCCGGAGAACTTCCATGGGATGAACACATCTGAGGAGAGGCAATAAAAACCCCTTTTTGTACAAGATGTCTCCTACCATTGAGAACTTGGCAGCTCTGTATCTCAACTTTCTCCTTTCTAGCTTGGACTCAGGAAGCTCTCCCTCTCTTAGGTATCTGACGAGCGGGTCGATCCATGAGTCTCCTAGATTCACATTGTGACAAGGGTTGCATACCTCTTCTTCCTCGATGGTTGCCTTTCTTAAGACCTCGATCGGAATGGTCCTTCCCATATCTGTCTTCATTGCCGAGGCCAGCCTTGCCAATGCATCGGCATGATTGTTGCTTAATCGAGGCACTCTCTTTAGTTTTGCTTTTTCAAAATATCCTAACAACCTTCTTACCCTCTTTAAGTACTTGGCCATCCTTTCGTCTTTGGCCTCATATATCCCTAGTACTTGATTGACAACCAACCTTGAGTCGCTATGGAGTAGGATTCGCTTTACTCGAAGAGTTATTGCCAATAAGAGACCTGTTATCATGGCCTCATACTCGGACTCATTGTTTGAGGCCTGGAAGTTGAATCTCAAGGCGTATTCAATGTTGGCGCCATCTGGAGCCGTGAGTATTAGCCCCGCACCGCTTCCACTATCATAGCAAGATCCATCAACGAAGAGGCTCCAGACGTCTGTATCTGATGAGAAGACCCCTTATGTCATAACTCCTTGCTTGAAGAGGTATCGATCCTCTTCGTTCTCTTCTATTCTGCTCTGGTCTTTGCCTGAGATGACCTCTTCCTGATCTCGGAAGACATTTGATGCCGCCTCTTCTAAATTTTGGAAGACACTATAGTTTGTCTCCTCCCCGTCATCCTGGCCTTTCTCTGTCTCGGCCTCTTCCGAACTTCTATCGGCCTCTTCCCAGGTGAATTCTGCGATAAAGTTCGCGAGGGCTTGCCCTTTGATGGCTGTCCTAGGCTGGTAAGTAAGATCATATTCTCCTAGTTCGATGGCCCAGGTCATCAATCTCCTGGACTTCTCCGATTTGTGCAGAACCTGCCTTAGTGGGGAGTCAGTGAGGACTACTATGGAGTGAGCTTGGAAATAAGGCTTCATTTTTCTTGAGGCATGTATTAGGGCGTAAGCCAACTTCTCCATACGGGCATAATTTTGTTCAGACCCTTGAAGGGCCTTACTGTTGAAGTATACAGGCCTTTGAATCCCATCCTCTTCCCGTATGATGGCCGCACTGATGGCTGATTCAGAGACTGCCAGATACACAAACAACCTTTCTCCTACGATGGGCCGAGACAGCAATAAGGGAGACCCTAGGTAGGAATTGAGCTGGTTGAAGGATTTTTCACACTCTTCGTCCCATTAGAAGTCCTTTCTTAGAACTTTAAAGAATGGAAGACACTTGTCCGTTGCCCTAGAAACAAATCGGTTAAGGGCAGCCACTCTTCCCGTGAGTCTTTGGACATCCTTGATACTCCTAGGAGTCTTCATGTCGAGTAATGCCTTGATTTTCTCAGGGTTTGCTTCAATCCCCCTCTGGTTAACGATGAACCCCAGGAGCTTCCCAGTTCCTACTCCGAAGACACACTTTGTTGGGTTGAGTTTCATTCTGTACGAATCCATAACATCGAAGGTCTTCTCAAGGTCTGCTACGTGAGTACAAGCTTTCAAGCTCTTCGTTAGCATATCTTCTACATACACCTCCATGGTCTTACCTATCTGCTCTTCGAACATCTTATTGACAAGACGTTGATACGTTGCCCCTGCATTTTTCAGACCGAAGGGCATCACTTTGTAGCAGTACGTCCCTTTATCAGTAATGAAGGCTGTCTTCTCAGAGTCTTCAGCGTCCATACAAATTTGATTATAGCCTGAATAAGCGTCCATGAAGCTCATGAGCTCGTGCCCCGCCATCGCATCCACCATCTGGTCTATCCGAGGTAAGGGATAGCTGTCTTTTGGGCAAGACCTGTTCAGGTCAGTGAAGTCCACACACATTCGCCACTTCCCATTGGCCTTAGGCACGATGACTGCATTTGAGAGCCACTCCGGATAGTTTACCTCTCTTATGAACTCGGCCTCTTCCAACTTTTTGACCTCTTCTCGGATGACATTGTAATTCTCCCTGGAGTAGACTCTTCATCTCTTCTTGATCGGCTTGGCATCTCTGTCCATGTTGAGCTTGTGGATCATGACCTCAGGGTTGATGTCAGGCATGTCTGTGTGACTCCATGCGAAGACACTCTGTCTCCTCCTGAGGAAGTTTATCATCTCTTCCTTGATTCCTGGCTCTAGGGCCTTGCCGACCTGGATAGTTTTTTTCGGCTCGTCCTCATTGAGGACGATGGATTCTACCTCTTCCGCGGCCTCTCCCTTCTTCAACTTTGTTTCATCTCTTGGGTCAAGAGTGTCAATGCTATAAGTGGTAGTTGCCCTCTTATGGGCTTCTCTCTCTTCGGCCGAGTTGAAGTAACACTCTCGCGCTGTGGTCTGGTCCCCTTGCACTTCTCCTACTCCATAAGGAGTCGGTAATTTTAGCATCTGATGGACCGTCGACGGCACAGCTTCAAACTCTTTAAGGGCCACCCTTCCTATGATGAGGTTATAATAAAAAGAAAACGTTCTCATCCATAACGAAAAAGTTTATCTTCTTGGTCAGCCTCTTAGGCCACTCATCACCCATCCGTACGTCCATCTCATACATGCCCAAGGGGTGGACCTTTTCGCCACTGAAGCCTATCAATGGGTGATGATAGGGCACCAGCCTTACTCTGCTAAGACCTAGGATCTTGAAGCAAGGCCAGAACATCACGTCTGCTGAGCTCCCCCCGTCTGTGAGGATCCTCCATACCTCTCACCCATGCACCCTTGTTGTTATGACCAAAGGGTCATCATGGGGGGCTAAGATACCCTTGAAGTCAAGTCTGGAGAACCCTACTAAGAGGGTGTCCATGTCTACCTTCTTCCTCTTCTGCACTGTATCGGAAGACGTTAGATTCACAACTTCAAGCTTGGCCACTGACCTGGCCTCTGATACATGAGCCTTCCTATCACCTACTTCAGAGCCACCTCCTGCAAATCCTCCGCATATTGTGCCAACACCGAAAGAGATCATACTAACTCTCTTCACCGGGGTGTTGTCATCTTTTGGTGGAAGATCCGGGTCATCTTCATCGTCTTCTTCTGAATCATCGTCTCTTCCGGCAGGGACATTGCCACGACATCTATCATTTCTTCTTTTCTTAGGGTCATCTCTTCCACCCTTTGGAGCCTTACCATCCACATACTTCCTCAGCTTTCCAGACTTTAACATCTTCTCAATCTAATCCTTTAAAGCGAAGCATCTATCCATGACATGGCCATGATCCTGATGGAACTCGCACCATAGGTTTTTATTCCTCTTATGTGGTGGGGCCTTCAGTTTCTCTGGCCACCTCAGAGTCCGGTCAGTCTTAATCTCATTGAGGATGTGCTCGCAGCGCACAGTCAGAGGAGTGTAGTGAGCGAACTTTTCATCTCCTGACCTCTTCTTCCCCTCTTTCTTGCTCTGGGACCTCCCAGTTCCACCACGGTTCTCATCCTCAAACTTGGGGGCCATTGCCTCTTCGGCATTCATTACCTTCCCTGCGGTTTCCAGCAGCTCCGCCATAGACCTAGGGGGGTCTTCTGCCAGTTTCCACAATAGCTTCCCCTTTTGGAGGCCTCCTATAAGGGCGGTCATGGCTATGCTCTCTTCATAATCTTCCACCTCCAATTTCTCTTTGTTAAATCTTGCTATGTAGTCTCTTAGTCTCTCACCCTTGGCCTGCTTGACATACAGCACGTGGGTAGTCTTCTTTTGAGGTATTACCCCGAAGCAGAAGTTGAGGATGAACTGCTCAGCCAAGACTTTGAAGTTCTTAATTGAGTTCTTCGAAAGGGAGGTGAACCAACTGTGCGCTTCCCCTGTCAAGGTCCCCGAGAAGGCCCTACACTTCATCTCATCGGGTATTGAGTAAATTTTTATTGCCTACTGGTACATCTCGATATGGTGTACGGGGTTAGTGCTGCCATCATACTTGGGAGACACTGTAGGAGGCTTGAACTTAGCTGGGGTTGGGAACCCCACTATCCTAGCCAAAAATAGGGAGACCTATGAGTAACCCCTTTGTAATGGGTCCCTGCTTTTAATGAGGTCTCCTATCTTCTCCTCAAGGCGTTGGATAGAATCATTCCAGGGTCTTCTATCATCAACTTGGCCGAGGTTATCCCCTGTCACCTCCCTGCGATGGACAGAGGGTTCCCCAGCCACGACACATTAGTTGTTGACCTCTTCCTGTTCCCTGCCTCTTCTTTCACAGGTTCGGCCTTGGTCTGTCCAACCCTGCCTATTCCCTCTCTGAGAGCCTGTTGTGCTCCTTGACCTCGACAGCCTCTGTCTTAGGTCATTCACCGGGCCCAGTCTCTCGAAGGCCGACCCTCTGCTCAACCTATCAAAGGCCTACCCTCTTTGTTGGGCCTCTTCACTTCTTCGGCCGACACATCCTTGACTTTGCCTAAGAGGTCGTACGGTGTTATTTGACACCTCATACGGCTCCCAGCAGTCTTCTGGGGCTTCTTCAGCTTCTAGGTCATCATACCTGTCCTCTGGGTAAGGGTTTCCCTGCCTCCCCAGGCGCAAGCGCCTAGGGTCAGCAACGTCCCTTCTCCGCTGGGGTGTAGGCTGGTCCTTCATTGGCGCCTGGGGTGGTCCCCTGGCATCAGGATGAGGCTAAACTGCCGCCGAAGTGATCATGTCCAGTGAGACACCAGACATTTGATTGAGCTGAGCGAATTGCTCCTGCATGGCTTGTTGTGTTGCAACTAAAGATCTCAAGGCTGCTGCTACCTCTGCCATTTCGGACTGGGGGGCGCCTGACTAGAGCTAGGCCCTCCACCCCCGGGCGGCGAAAGAGGCGGTGGTAAGTCCGGTGCCATATGTTAACACTATAGAGCTTGAGTAGCAGGTGAGCTTAGTACCTCACAGGATCTCTTTCAATGGTGAAACAGCTCCGCGCTAGGGGGAGCCTTGGTTCACCACCAGAGTCTCCGGTGAGGTTAAGCAGAAAAAGAGGAAGAGACAGCTTCTCGATTCCCACAGACGGCGGTAAAATGATGATGCTGGAATTAGCACCACCAGATAAGGTGTTTTCAAGCTCTATCTAAGGACAAAAATATCAACACAGTTATGTAAAGAGGTAAGAGAATGAGATGAGGAGAAGAGGAGGATACACCAAGATATAAGTGGTTCAGCCTAGATTGGCCTATGCCCACTGTGTGTGTGAATAATCTCACTGCAATAAGGCACTAATGGCCATGGATACAATCTCTCTAGCTTTCTCTCTCTACTGTGTACCTAGATAGAGTTTTTGCTAGGGTTGGATATCTGGGATCCTTTTTCAAGGTAGAGGATGACCTCTATATATAGTACCTAGGGGGTGTAATGTACCCCCCATGCATGCCATGAGCATGTGTGTGGCAACCTCACCAATATAGGAGTGCCATCTGTCACTGTCACATGTAGAGAATGATGATGCAATATTCTCCCCACGTGTGGGGAATGATCTTGTTATAACTGATTTGTGTCAACGTGTCCTTATCTGGATGTCAGCAGGTGCTCGGCTATCGCATCTGGTGTATGACCTCGGCCTTGGTGAGGCTGAGGTTGGTGAGTCTTGATACCTGTTCAGTCCGAGAGGCCGAGGTTGGTGAGTCTTGATACCTGTTCAGTCCGAGTGTTCCATGTAGGTCTCGGCCTGATCTTAGCCAAGACAATGGGAAGGGTCGGCCTGATATGAGGTTGAACTGGTGGTTTAATGAGGTTGATGGTGACTTCCTGCAGGCTCGGCCTATATATGGACGAGGTTGCCAAGTCAAGGCATATGCGAGTGTTGTCGATCCTTATGATGTCCCTTGGAGATGCTCTTAGTAGTGTCGGCCTGGGCCGACCTTGATACGGCCGAGGGATGATATTGCGTGCCCAAGACTCGTCCAACGTCTGCCATGATCTCGGCTGAGGTTGGTGTCTCTAGGCCGAGGTTGATGTCTCTAGGTCGAGGTTACACTTGGGGAATATCAATAATTATTATGTATTTTAATTCACTTGCTAAAATTATTTTTGAACCTAGGGCTCTGACCCGTTTATATCTTTTCTTTTTCTATATATATTAGTTATCCCTTAGCAAGGATGCCAATGAGGCATGTTCTATCTAGGGTCTTTGGAGCTGTAGCAGATGTGGAATGTTACGGGATCTTGTTGTAGCCGCTTCCTATTTTGTATATATAGGTTAGGATTCATTTTGTATATCAGTTACATGTACTCAGAGGTTGTATATTTGTACCTCTTTTATCTTCTTATATTGGGTATTGTATTGTCTGTGACCCGATATCATATTCGGGTATATCTTTTATTGTACTCGTGTTCACATTATATATTATCTTGTTTTGTAGTCACATTGCATGTTGGTTTGTAGTTTCTTATATGTTTGGAAACTTTTTCGCATCCGCTTATTTTATTATTGGGTGGTTAGGTATATTTTTAGTCTGTTCAGCAGTGATGCTGAGAAACAACCACTTGACATTCCTGTTTTATCTTGGTATAGCGTTGGCCATCCGTTATTAA
Source organism: Sambucus nigra (assembly GCA_949130495.1). Taxonomy (NCBI): domain Eukaryota; kingdom Viridiplantae; phylum Streptophyta; class Magnoliopsida; order Dipsacales; family Adoxaceae; genus Sambucus; species Sambucus nigra. Next base: position 278,001,223 of record OX422224.1, read on the forward strand.
TTTAAGAGGGGTGTCACACGGTTTTTCATCTCTACCCATAAAGAAGATAGTTTGGGTTCTTCTTTACCCCCCAAAAGAGAATAGTTTGTTGCGGCGTTCTTATATGGTGAAAGGCACCATGTGTGCTTGACGGTGGGTTGTGCCTCCATTGGTGGACTCCAAGTTTCCGGTGGACTAAGGAGTTATCTATAAGGCAGAGGTTGAAGAGCGAAGGAAGCGTCGGGGTTTGAAGGAGTCGAGTCGAGGGTTATAAGTCTTCTAGTATTTGACTTTTTAAACATACCATACCTAGTGGATTTGTTAGTCCAGGGTCGTCCGAGGTTTTTCCCGTTGTGGGTTTTCCTCGTACATCGCGGCGTAGTGTGATTGTGTTTAATTTATCTTGCAAATCACTTAGATTCATTCTTAGATTAATCAAGATAAAATTTGGTTTTAATCACACTAAAGTTTAATTTGGTGCTAGTGTAAGTTTGGATAATTTGTGTAAGTTTAATTTAATTCATGTCCATAATTTAATTTGATAAAATTTGGTTTGGCCTATATTTAAAATTAGAATAAATCATTGTTAGGCAAATTTTAGGACTTGGGTTGAATTAATATTGTTTAATTGTAAATTAATATGTTTGAGTAGTTTAATTTCACTTTATGTTTAACTTAATTTTAATTTTAAAGAAATTAAAGTTTGAAGTTTGTTTTTTATTTAATAGTTGTATTGATATTTTAGTTAGGAATTTAATTGAACCATCACTTAATTTGCAAGTAGTTTTTTAAATTTAGGGGGCTTTCGCACCATACAAGTGGTATCAGAGCTATAGGCTAGAGACTCCACCCTTTTCAAAGTGGTAGCAGAGCTATAGGCTAGAAATATACCCCTTTCATATTGGTATTAGAGCGGGTTATACTAAAATATTGTGTGATTCTAATTTTAGGAATTTTTTTTTGAAAATATACATTTTTCAAAATTTTCAATTTTTGATGGTTCTAGCATGGTTGCTCATGACTCTTCACTTGCTATATCCTATGATTAATGTCTTTCATGTTTGAATACTCTAACTTTTGTGCTTCATGTCATATATTCTCGTTAGTTTGCTTGTTTGTTATTTTCTAGTCCATGCTTCATTAAATATTGCTTTGCTAGAATTATGACATGTTTATCTATTGTATTTATCCTTTACATTTTTGAGTATTAAATGAAAAATACAAAATGATTTTTGTTTGTATTTTGAGTTAAATTTTTAGTTTGGTGAAAAACTTTGAAAAACTGAAAAAGATTTTTTTGTGTGTGTGTTTGTAGTTTGGCACACTTTTTGTGGCATATATCGTGTTTGAATCCTTCATTTCCTCTTCCATGTGGCTAGAACTTTTGGTTGTGTATTTCAATTATTCAATTGTTCTTTATCATGGTAACATGATGTAGCTTGAATTTTCTTTGCTAAAAGGATTCTTATTTTTAAGATTCTTTTGCACCCATGCATGAGCTCTTTGAATTTTAACTTCACATGAATACTTGAACTATGTGAGATATTCTCCTATCAATTTAGTCATCTACTTGTTTTGTGACTATGGAGGATGTGTGCATGTTATTCCGTTGCACGTGAGATTATTGTGTGTTAAAAAATTATATATAAAAGTGCTCGGGCAAGGGCTACGAAATGAACATAATCCTTTGCGATTAAGCCACCGTTTGCAATAGGCCTAAAAGAAATTCGTGGTCCAAAGGCCTAAAAGAAAATTATGGCATTTAAAGAAAAATATATCAAAGGCCTAGTTTCTTTAGATTGATATTTCTGTCAAAATAAAAGAAACAAATACTATTATATTTGAGGAAGTTTGGATGGAATATCAACGGTTTTGCACAATGTCTTTGTATCCTAGTTATGCTATTTTGTCACGACTCTATTGGTTTGTAGAATCATCAATATGCTAGGCTTGTATTAATTGTGCTTGTTTTGCTCTTTTAGTTCATTTTTCTTTCACGTGAGGCTTTATATATATTTGATAAAGTTTTACAATCAAACGGAACTCCTTGAACATGTTTAAGTGATTGGGTCACAATTTAATAGTTTCTAGTTCACACCCCTTCACTTCCATTTCCATATGACACATTTATGCCATAAGAGTGTGGAAAATTTATGCTACTTTAGGTTGTGTCATTTGTTTAAAACATATCATATATATATATATATATACATATCATATATAAATGGACAAGCAATCAAGGCAAAGTCTTTAAAACATATCATATATAAATACATACACAAAATATTTTAATTAAGCACAAGCATATATATATATATATATATATATATATATATATATATATGCTTGTGCTTAGTTAAAATATTTTGTGTATTTATTTATATATGATATGTTTTAAAGACTTTGCCTTGATTGCTTGTCCATTTGTGCTTGTAATTCATTATTGGTTTCTATCTTATTGTGAATTTTGGTTGATATCACATGCTTAGCGCAATACATTTTAAGTGGTATCTTTTTATTATCGCATCATAGTTGGTATCCATTAATATTTTCAGGGATTAGTTGTACTTCATTGTTGACCATATACTTAAATGATCTTATCACCTTATTCACCATTACATATTTAACTTGTTTTTCCTTATTCATATCCCTTGTCTACTTTAGGGAAAGAAATGGAATTTGCCTTAATTGGGGTAGAAATAAGTTTGCTTATAATCCTTAACCTTTGTCTATTCCTGAACAAAAAGTAAGAGAAATGGTATCTAAACCTTTACTTTGGGGAGAGTTATCTGAGGAGGAGTCGCGATAAAGCGGTTTGTCCTTGGGTCGAGTCATAGCGTCTGTATTTTTTTATGGGTGGGATGTTGTGTCTAGACGAGCTTCACAACCCTTTAGGATTTTTGGTTGGATTTTGTCCCGAAATAGCCAAAGGGGAAGATTTGTAAGGACACATAATTACAAGTGAGTCGATATGTAGTTTCAACTTAGTTCCGGATAAAACCATTTGAGTCATAGGATAGATGTTTATTTCATAAATCCTATAACGTTTGAAGAGTTGAAGACGTAGCGGCCAAGAATTAAAGTTTCGTCCTTGCCGAGTTTAGTGCCAGGTTTCTACGTTAAGTTCAATCAGGTTCCAAGGCTCCAAAGGTATGAACGTGTTGTATATAGAGAGAGGATCTTGGAAATTTTATTGGGTGTATTTCACAAAATACGTTTTATGAACTTTAATATTCAAAAAATCTCTTTAGAACTTTTTTCAAAAGTTTTTGGGCTTAAAAGTGAAAAACATAAGTTTTTGAATTTTCGTTCGAATTGTTGTTCGAACGAAAAATTGAACGAGTTTTCCAATGACATCTGCCAATCTTCTATGAATTCTCATTCGATGTTTCGTTCTTAAACTTGCTTGAATGACCAGGCAGTTTTTCTAACAGTTTTTTTTGAAAAACTTCCAACTCGCCCACTTCTTTTCCCACTATTTTTTCCTGATAAAATAAGTTCGGGAACCAATTTTTTGGCTTTGAGAGAAAAATACTTCACAAAAAGTGTCATTGGTGTTTGTTTATCAATTTTATTATCTTAAGAAGAAAACCAAGTTTTACACCTAATATTTGTTTGTGTTTAAATCCAAGTTCCCATGTATATTTATCTTTGCTTGGAGAGTGTTTGGCACCGATTTTTCTTCTCTACCTATAAAGAGGACAATTTGGGTTCTTCTCTACCCCAAAAATGAGAAAAGTTTGACGCGGCATTCTCACATGGTGAAAGGCACCATGTGTGGTAGACGATGGGTTGTGCCTCCATTGGTGGACTCCAAGATTTCGGTTGACTCTGGAGTTATCTACAAGGCATAGGTTGAAGATAAAAGGAAGCGTCGGGGCTTGAATGAGTCGAGTCTAGTGTTGTAAGTCTTCTTGTCATTGTCTTTGTAAACATAACGTACCTAGTGGATTTGTTAAGCCAGGGCCATCAGAGGTTTTTCCTGTTGTGGGTTTTCCTCATACATTGCGGCGTAGTGTGATTGTGTTTAATTTATCTTGAAAATCACTTAGACGCACGCTTATGTTAATCAAGATAAAATTTGGCTTTAATCACACCCAATTTTAATTTGGTGCTAATGTAAGTTTGGATAATTTGGATAAGTTTAATTTAATTCATGTCCAAAATTTAATTTGATAAAATTTGGTTTGGCCTATATTGAAAATTAGAATAAATCATTGTTAGGCAAATTTTAGGACTTGGGTTGAATTAATATTATTTAAGTGGAAATTAATATGTTTGAGTAGTTTAATTTCACTTTATGTTTAACTTAATTTTAATTTTGAAGAAATTGAAATTTTAAGTTTGTTTTTTATTTAAAAGTTCTATTGATATTTTAGTTGGGAATTTATTTGAACATCACTTAATTTTCAAGTAGTTTTTAAATTTAAGGGGGGGCTTTCGCACCATACAAGTGGTATCAGAGCTATAGGCTAGAGACTCCACCCTTTTCAAAGTGGTATTAGAGATATTGGCTAGAAATATACCCCTTTCAATTATTGATCCAATAATGAGTCTTACTCGATAAGTCAAAGTTATTTATAACTAGTGTTTGTGTCCATCAATCATATCCAGATCAGGATCCTTGAGTAAACCTAATAATCATGAGGTTTACATTGTTTTTTAAGATCAGTATAAAAATAATGACCTCAAATTGGTCTCGTTCAATACACACAAAGTATTCTAGAATAATAAGTTAAAACTATAGAGTTTCATTTAATCAAGATAGGCCTACTTAAATATTGTGCTATGGTCCTACTGATGGTGTGTCCAGTTCCATCTAAGAGTGTGAACGATAAAACTTATATTCCACAAGAACTGGTGATCTAATCCTCTGTGTGTAAGTTGTACTCTACACACCAGAACACCTACTGGGCTGAATAAAAGACATCAGCAATATATAAAATAATGCAAACAATATGTCCACACATAATTCTCATTAAAATATTAATAACTGATTTTATTATAACAAGAAACCCATAATTAAAATTATTATATAAAGCATGATTTTTGTCTACTTCTCTAACATAAGCTAGAGGGAGGGTTTAGTACACATCGATACTACTTAGATAAAACTTCATCTTACGAGGTCACCGTATCATTAGATTCGATACCGATTGTCCATGAGTTCACGAATGTATTTTAGGCGGTACCAGGGTTACCACCAAGTAGGGAGGTAGAGTTTTGTATAAATTTCGTGTTGGGCACCTGGTCCATTATGAGGGCACCATATCGAATGTCCCAGTTTGATATGTAGGAGTTGTATGAGTAAATTTAATTGTTAAGTAGCTAAAGGTATATCTTAGTTTGGAGATCTAGTGTTGTTCATAAAGAATAAGGATGATTCACTTTGACTATGTTTGGATTGTTGGTAGTAGAATAAGGTCACAATACGGATTGAGTATCAGTTACCATGTATCAATGATCTATTCAACCAGTTGAAGGGACGTATCATTTTTTCCAAGATTTATTTGCGCTTGGGGTATCATCGGCTATGTATTCGGGAGGAGCAAATTTTATAGACGACTTTATTGGTTCACTATCATATGACTTTCGGGTCATGCCATTTGGGCTAGTCAACACACCAAAAATATTCATGGATATGATGAATTAGGGTTTCAACTATTCTTAGATCGATTCGTCATCATATTTATTAAAGATATTCTAGGGTATTATCGATTGAAGCAAGAGCATGCATAGATTTTTTTATTGGTTTTACAAACACTATGGGAACATACGTTGTATGCTAAGTTCTCTAAGTGTGAGATTTGGCTTCGAGAGGTACAGTTCTTGGTGACATGTCACGGTCTTTGACCATGAAAATATTATAATAATTGTCACGGTCATTGACCGTGACAAGCCCGTGACAACTGTACTTGTCGCGGACTTGTCACGGTCAATGATCTTGACAACACCTTGTCATGGTCAATGATCGTGACAAAAAATGTGTGTTTTTTTGTCACGATCAATGACCGTGATAAGTCTGGTAGGCTAAAGGGTGCCAATTTGTCCTTTTTGGTGTAGTGCGTTCTCATACGCATCATTGCGTATCTCCTCTAACTCATTTAGTTTAAACTTTCGAGCTTCATTGGCTTTGTCCATATCGTAATTTAATCTCTTAATGGACCATACGCTTTGTGGTCTAACTCAACGGGGAGATGGCACGGTTTTCCATACACAAAGCGGAATGATGACATTCTAAGTGGGTTCTTGTATGCGGTACGGTAGGCCCAAAGTGAATCGTTCAATCAAAAGGACCAATCTTTCCATCGGGATTAACGGTCTTCACTAGTATATGCTTGATTTGACGATTATCTAACTCGGTCTATCCATTAGTTTTTGGGTGATATGTCGTTCCAACCTTGTGAATGACACCATACTTTTTCATAAGACTTTCAAACGGCTTATTGCAAATGTGTGTGACGTTATCACTGATTATCACTTTAGTTGCACCGAAGCGAGAAAGTATGTGTTCGTATAGGAACTTTATCACCACTTTATTATCATTGGTCTTAGTAGCTATAGCTACCACCCATTTAGAAACATAGTCTACCAAGAATAGGATGTATAAGTATCCAAAAGACGGGGGGAAAGGGCCTATGAAGTCAATACCCCAGTAATAAAAAATCTCGATGATGAGAATTCAGGTAAATGGCATCATGTCTTGTCGGGTAATCGCTCCCATCCGTTGACACTTTTTGCAAGATTTTCAACAATTCTTAACATCTCGGAACATTGTGGGGCAGTACAAACCGCTTTGGAGAATTTTAGCGGCTGTCTTTTTCATGGAAAAATGGCCTCCACAAGCTTCCGAATGACAGAATTGGATGACTTTTGGAATTTCGTCATCCAATACGAATTGTCGGATGATTTGATCAGCGCAATATTTAAAAAGGAATGGATAATCATAGAAAAACATGCGCGGACAATTGATGAACCTCTTCTTATCTTGTGGTGTCCAATTGGGAGGGACGGATCCCATGATAAGATAATTCACTATATCTATAAACCAGGGCAAACAAGAGGTGGCAAAAAGTTGTTCATCCGAAAAATATTCGTCTATGGGTGTGGGATCACTAGGTACGTTGGATGAAAGTCATGACAAGTGATCGAAAAGGACATTTTCTACTCCTTTTTTGTCTTTAATGGGGAGATTAAACTCTTGTAGGAGTAGGATCCACCTTATGAGGCACGACTTTGCGTCTTTCTTCTTAAGTAGATATTTTAAAGCCGCGTGGTCGGTTAAGCAAATGATGGAGGAACCGATAAGATAGGACCAAAATTTGTCGAGAGCGATTACTACCACTAATAATTCCTTCTCCATGGTGGAGTAATTGAGTTATGGTTCGGTAAGAGTTTGGTTAGCGTAGTAGATGACATGAGCCTTGTTATCTTTTCTTTTGCCCAAAACAGCCCCTATAGCATAATCGCTAGCATCACGCATAAGCTCAAATGGTAAGGACCAATCAGGAGCTTGCATGATGGGAGCGGACACAAGAATGTTTTTCAAAGGCACTTTGGCATGCTTCTGTCCACTCGAATGGGGTGTCCTTCATAAGAAGGTTGCTTAAGGGTCTAGCGAGGGCACTAAAGTCCTTAATGAACCTTCTATAAAACCCCGCGTGGCCCAAGAAGGAGTGCACATCTTTCAGTGATTTAGGTGGTCGTAGGTTAGCTATGACATCTATTTTTTCTCCATCAACCTCGATCCCTTTAGATGACACGATGTGGCCAAGAACTATACCCTTGGTTACCATGAAATGGTATTTTTTACCAATTCAGAACTAGGTTCTTTTCCACACAACAAGTTAGTATTTTCTCAAGATTGGCTAAACATTGGTCGAAGGAGGTGCCAAAAACACTAAAGTCGTCCATAAACACCTCTAGCCCTCTCTCAACCATGTCACTGAATCAGCTCAACATGCACCTTTGAAAGGTCGCCGGTGCATTACACAAGCCAAATGGCATACGTTTGTAGGCAAACATTCCAAAGGGACAAGTGAAGGTCGTCTTATCTTAATCAAGTACATCTACCTCAATTTGGTTATATCCGAAATAACCATCTATGAAGCAATAATAAGGGTGACCTATACTCTTTCAAGCATTTTATCAATAAATGGCAAGGGAAAATGATCTTTCCTAGTTCCCGCATTGAGTTTTCGGTAATCAATGTAAACGCACTATCCAGTGGTGGTATGTTGGGGGACTAATTCTCCCTTGGCATTTTCAATCACAGTTATGCCCTACTTCTTCAGGACGACTTGAACAGGGCTCACCCACTTGCTATTCGGGATTGGGTAAATAATCCCGGCATCCAACAACTTTATAATTTCAGTCCTCCCCATATCTTTCATTATGGGGTTTAGCCGTCTTTGCATTTATCTCGAGGTCTTAATTTCTTCCTCGAGGTGGATCTTATGTGTGCAAATTAGAGGGCCTATCCCTTTCAAATCATCTATACACCAACAAAAATCACCTTGGTGCTTCCTCAAAATCTTTAACAGTTTACCCTCACGCTCTTCATCTAAGCTAGAGGAGACAATAACAGGAAATGTCTCACTTTTACCTAGGAAAGCATATTTAACATTGGAGGGTATTTTCTTCAACTCGAGAGTCAGGAATGTGTCACTAGAGGGCACCATACGTGCTTCTCTTGGCTAATAACTCTTCGAATCGAGAAACCCAATTAGCTTCTCGCGCGTTCTCGTCCGACACTCTCTCATCGAGTAAGACTCTTAACACCTCTATCTCCCTCTCGAACTCAATGTAGGCTCCCTCAATCTCATAACTAGAAGATAGGCAAGCTTCTAAGGCGCCTCCACATAAATTTTCGTCAAAGCGTTCTTACACAATCTGTTCAATTAGGCTCACCACGTGAAGATCATCTTCTTCCCTTGCTTGTTGGGCTATATTGAAGATGTTTATTTCTAAAGTCATATTCCTAAAAGTGAGTTGCATCTCCCCATTTCTAGTATTGATAACTGCGTTAGCCGTAGCTAAGAATGGGCATCCAAGGATGATGGGAACATGATTTTTTGAGGCGAATGAGGGATCCGTGTCCCAAATGACAAATCTGTCGGGAGGTAGAAATGTCCACTTGGACTATCACGTCCTCAACTATACCTCGGGGTATCTTCACGGTTCGATCCGCTAACTGGAGAGTGATCCTTGTGGGCTTGAGATTGCCCAGATCAAGTTTCCTATAAATTGAGTAGGGTAGGATATTAACACTTGCCCCCAAATCGAGTAACACTTTTTCGAATTTGTTCTCTCCAATGGTGCAGGAAATGGTGGGGGCACCGGGATCTTTATATTTAAGTCAGAGATCCTTAAGAAGGAATGAGCTCACATTTTGTACTAGAAACACGTTCTTCTTTACCTCCATCCGCCTCTTGACTGTTAATAAGTCTTTTATGACTTTTGTATAAGATGAAATTTTCCTTACTGCATCAAGGAAAGGTAATTTCAACTTTACGTTCTCACGCACTTCTAGCACTTCTTCACTTATGGTCCCTTTATGGGCAGGAACCAATCTTTGGGAAAATGGCGCAGCGGATGGTGGTTTCACTACTACCTCGGGATAACTAGTGTTTTCTTTTCCACTATCGTTCAAGGAGATATATTTGGCCTCTTTCATGCCGGGCGAATTCTCCTTGTCTTTAGAAATGTCCTGTGGGGGAGGTGATAAATCAACAACTTACCCACTACGAATAGTGGTTATCACTTGGAAATTCTCCTGTTATTTAGTAGAGGTGGATATAACACTAGGTTGACCTTGGGGAGGTCTTTGGCCTTGGGCAAGAAACTTTCCCTTCTCTTGAATGCTCAATGCGGATTGCATCTTGGAGATGTTTGCATTTATTTTGGAGAACAAGCGTTCATATAGAGCATTGTTTGCACCTTGAGAATTTATGAATTTTTCATTGTATCCTCGAGGCTCCTCCGCGTTGGAGCTACATATGGGACTGGAGGTGGTGGCGCTTGCTGGTATTGAGGAGGTGGTAGAGGAGGGACAACCTATGAATATGGGTTCATTGCAGCTTGGGGTTGCCCATAATTTAAACCATGATGGTTCCTCCTTGAAGGTTTGTAAGAATTCCCATGAGGAGCATTAAAATTCCCTTTGAATCCTCCTATAGCATCCACCTGCTCGATGTGCATGGCCTTGTAGGCAGAAATCGTCAGGCATGCCTTTGTGGGGTGGCCCGCCTCACAAATAGCACACTTTTTTTCTTTCGAACCATGGCATCTCTCTGAAACTGATCGAATCGATGGTCTATTAAGCTATTACTATCTAAATGGTATAGACGTGAGGCAGTTTGATTAGTATATGGTTGTCTAGCTTGACTAGTCTCTGCGACATACTTAAGATGGGCCTCGGCATCGCATGAGTTTAAATCCCAAAAGAGTCTTTCACACATTATTTGCACAAGTTGTTTGGAAGCTATTGTCAACCCATTATGGAAGAAATCTATCACTAAGTGTTTACCAAAACCATGATGGGGGCATGCGCTTACTAACTCTTGGAATCGTTCCCAACATTTGTCAAAAGACTCATTATTGTGTTATCGAAAAGTTTGGATTTGAGTCTTAGCAGAGTTGGTCTTGTGATGCGGATAGAATTTTGAGACAAACTTAGTCTGCATATCTCTCCAGGAAGTGACGGAGTTAGGGGGTAGAGACCATAGCCAGGTCTTGGCTTTATCCTTTAAGGAAAAGGGAAAAATCTTTAGACGAACTACATCTTGCATGCAAGTTATATAACCAAATATGTCACATGCCTCTTCGAACTCACGAATATGTAGGTATGGTTTCTCTGAATCCAAGCCATGAAATGTAGGGAGAATCTGTATCATCCCATTGCAAAAGTGGAACTGACCGAAAGTATACGGGAGTAAAATGTAACTAGGGGTGACAGTCCACTCAGGAAAGAGTAAGTCTTTCATGGGACGATAGGGGAGATCTCCCTCTCCAATACTGAAACTCGCTGCATTAGACATCGCACTCGTACTCTCTTCAAATGATTCTATGTACTCACTCGGTGTCCTAGATGTGTGACTAAAAGTTCCACTCATGGTGTATCTATTGATAGAGTGTTTGGGAGTAGGAATTGGAAACCAGAATTGTGGAACGCGAGGTGTGTGGGGGATTTCAGAGTTGTATTCAACGATTGGATTTTCGTGGACTCAGGTTAGAGTGTTGTGAGGAGTCTGAGTGTGTTCAGGATTTTTCATTAAAGGCTTTTGAGAGATGAATTTTAATTTATTTATTTTTGTTTTTTTTATCTTTTTGGATTTTCTTGGTTAAAGTTTTAGATTGACTTGATCTAACCTAAGTATACCTAATTCCCCGGCAACGGCACCAAAAACTTGACGCGACCACAAATGTGTCTAGTGTGCGTGCTATTTAAGCTCAAGTGCATGCCTTTCGCTCAAGTAATAATTCGATAAGTCGATTATCGATCCTCAGGGAAACATAACGAACGGATTCGTAACGACATTGGAAAGACGAAGGTAACCTAACTTTGACTCTCAAAAAGAACGAAAAGGTAAGTTTGAATTGTTGTATGACTACAACTAAATGCAATTTTGAAAGAGATTAATTAATTCCATTATGAAAGGATGAAATGCAATTATTCTAATTAACTAAAGACTGATGACGATTTAACTAAAACTTTAACTATAAGATGAGAAATATAGGTCGGGTTACAATCCCCCACACCCTAGTAATTCACTTCGTTGGATACTAGATCCAGAATTAAAACTTCAAATGAATCTGAAATTTTAATACTCCTAAGTATTACATATATGAGGGATCATAACCTGCACAGTACGTTAGAAAAGGTTGAATTAAAATTCAGTCTTTATTTCTCCTGAGTAATACATATATGAGGGATCGTAGCCCGCACAGTATGTAAGCAAAGGTTGCATTAAAGTAGTATCCTATTACTACGATACAATTCACCTAAAATTTTATCTCCAACTTCTATTTCCATTAACATGAATTACATCGGGTGGGGTTAATGCACCCCAACCCTTGAAAACTTAGCCGGACATACTAAAACTAGAAGAAAACATGTTTTTAATGAAAAAAAATATTTTTACTAACGAATGAAGAAGAAGAATGAAAATTACTACTAAAGCATTAACTACTGCAATAATGAAAGCAAGGATTGTAATGAATTTACTTGGATTGCAAAACTGGAGTCAAACTAGGGTTTTTGTTGTTTCTTCTCTAAGCTAATTACAAAGCTTATCTAAAAATGAATTAGAAGCCTCCTTGTTTCTGGGAGTTCTTTTAAATTTATATCCTACGTAATTTACAAGAGTTGGATTAATGCAAAACTCTAAGAAGAAGAAGATCAGATCAAATCTCGAGCACCGGATCGATTCGATTAGGACATACCGGACTGGTCCTGTTGACAACCGGATTGATCCATTTTCCAAATAAATCAGATTGGTCTAATTTTCATAGCTCTTTACAGTAATTTTGAGGCCCGGACCAATCCGTTTTTTGGGAAAATGAATTGGTCTACTAAACATCTTTTTATTCAGTGATTTAGGACCCCAGACTGGTCCGTTTTTCTAGTAAACCGGATTGATCTAGGTTGTCATCTTCAACTTCTCTTCAATATCTCTTCAAAATCTCATGATTTTCTCACATCTTCGGGTCTTCATAACTTTTAATCCAGAATTAGATTGGGATGTCGTTTCTTCCTACGTGTTCACGAATTGCGAGATCTTCGACTTTTATTTTGGGTCCTCAATGATAGAAATTACGCTTTTGCCCTTTTGATTTGTCTTTTTTCTTTTCTCTTTTTTCTTCTGGTTTCTTTCTTTCTTTCATGTGCAAAATACCTATAAAATTAACAAGAAATATACGAAACTCGGGGTACTTGTTAGATGAAACCGTTAGCCAAGATATGAGATAAACTAATTCATTTTACGTTGTCCGAGGTAATAAAAGCCTCTAAATTAAGGGGAAAATTTGGAAGAATTTATGCCTAATCAGATTGATTCATTCTTGATTGATTCCGGTAAAGTCTTAATGCGTTTAAAATTTTAAAAACCATCCTAAGATATGTAGAAAAGGGTTGGTATTGTTGATTTAGATTTTGGCAAAGGATTGTGGAAGAAATTGATGAAAAACTAAGCTGATAACAGAGAGCACGAATTATTAAAAAACGGACCAGTCTAGTCCTAGGAAGCCGGATCAGTTCGGTATTCTGGATTTTTGAAATCTCCCTTTTTCTCTTGTATTCGTAAATGGACGTGGTGGGGAATCCTTATGCACTTTTGAAAATAATATTAGGAGACTTATTATTTTATAGTAGGCCTACGATGGGAGTACGACTTTGTTTAAAGAGAGAATTAAGACGGGAATGGGATTGGTTATTGTAATTCGTAATTAATTTGAGAGATGGATAAAGAATTTCGAGAATCTATTGAAACTATGTATATCATCAATATGTTAAGTATGGTAACTACTGAATTTATATAACAAAGGCGTAACTAGGATCCTAGAGTTGTGTGAAAACTCCTATATGTACGATAGTGAGATAAATCGTAAAGTAAATAGTACGGTGAGTATGCGAGAGATATATACTACGTACTAACATGTATTATCGGGTTGTACGAATACCTATTGATGCATAGTAATACATAGGTGGTGTGAATACCTATAGTATACTAAATAAATATTGGTTCTTGAGGTATGATTCTGAGCCAAGAGGTATAAATACCTATTGGTGATCGAGGGAGGATTTCGAGCCAATAACCCCTAAAATGTGATATAGGGAGGTGATTATATAGCATGTGTTTATAGTATATATATTGTGTGCGAAATATATATATATATATATATATATATATAGAGAGAGAGAGAGAGAGAGATCTAAATCGTAAATTAAGTAAAGAGAAACATAATTTAGAGATTAAAAATAGATTAGGAATATCTATAGTAAATTAAGTAGTGAAACTTAATTATGGAAGTTGAATGATGATAGATATGAAATGCTATATGAATTAAGTAGTGAGACTTGATTATGATGATTAAACATAACATATGTGAATGTTATATGAAAAATGAATAATATGCGAGGAATGTTAATAATGAAACGTTCTATATGGGTGGTATGGGAGAGTAAACTTGGTAAGATCGGTTATATACTTTAGTCAATATATCTTGGGTATGATAGTTAGGTGGGATAAGTGTAGAATATTAGGGGTGCACATTAGATGAGAGTTGAGGAAACTCAAGGAAGTGTGTGTGAACCTAACATGTGTAATCAATAACCGATTTTAGTTGCGATAAATTACTTGTTAAATGTTTTGTGTACTAACTCTTGCTATAAAAATATTTTCAAAAACTTTTAGGTGTCCAGTCACAGGGACGCCATACGTGATAGTTTCATTCTAGGGATTCGGAGATGTAGCACAGTGGATGCTGACAGAACTTTGAGTAGCCGATTATTTCATTCAGATCTAGCAAAGGATCTCAGCCCGGTATATCATGTTTGGACATGTGGTCCATTGTCGGTATTATGGTTTCAGTTTTGTATCAGTTTTACCTTTTAGTTTAGACTAGGTTTATTACTTAGGTTTGGTTGTTTTTACTAATGGTTTATTCAGCATGACTTTGTTTCATTTATATATCATGTTGGTTTGGGCTCTAGTATATTGCGAATGTTATTTAGTGTTCTAATTATTTATTTGTTCTGTTTAATTGGCAGATAAAATTTGGCAGCGATTTAATTAACTATTAGGTGGTTAGTAATTAATTTGGTTTTTCGACAGTGATTCTAAGAATGAGACATAAGAGAAACCTGTTTTAATTTGATAAAGGCCTGATCACCGGATATTTAATTAGGCGGGGTGTCACATTCGACAAACTTATGATCTTTCAAGCGGAAGTTGAAACTCAAAATAATTAGAAAAAAGTCCTACAATCCGATTGAGGTAGTTAATACTAAGCAAATGAGTTTATATAATTTTGTAATACTCTTGGAATGATACATAAAGTTACGGCACCATACACACCGCAACAAAAGTAACCGCAAAAGGGAAAAAAAGGACTTTGGTTGAAATGATAAATGCAATGTTAATCCGTTATGGATTGCCTATCTCTATGTGGAGTGAAGAAACTTTATCTACATGTATTCTAAATAGTGTTCCATTGAGAAAAAGGATACTACACTATTTAAATTATGGTTTAATAATAATCTTAAATGTCTCAAAGTTTGGGGATGTCTTGCTTATGGAAGAAAATCTGAATCTAAGAGACCCGAGTTAGGAAATAGGACTTATAAATGTGTTTTTTATTGGACACTCTAATAATAGTACGACTTACAGAGTTTTGAAAATTAGGATATTATTGAATCGATAAATGTATAATTCTTTAAACATCTAACCATGTCAAGTACATTGAATTAAGGTTTGTAAAATAATAATTTGACCATTGGGGCTTCACCTTATAATGTTCCTTCACAATTAAAATCACTTTTGGAATCAACGAATGACGTTGAACTAATGAAGAGTAAGATAAAAATGACTAAAAAGACATTTGGACTTGACTTTGTAATTGATCTTGCTAAGGGAGATGTGAATGAAACTAAGAACAAAAACAATTTTGTTCTTAATGTGGATGATGAACTGACTACATTTCATGAAGCAGTAATATAAAGGAATGTTGTATTTTAGAAAGAAGCGACCAACGATGAAATGAACTCAATGTTGTCTAATAAAACTTGGGTTATTTAAAATCTCCATCCTGGTGCAAAGCCAATTGGCTGCAAATAAATATTTAAAATTAAATTAAATACGGATGGTTCAATTAATAAATTTTTAGCAAGATTAGTTGCTAAATGTTATAAACAAGAACATGTAATTGAATATTTTGACATATATGCACCCATTGCACGTATTACTTCCATTATATTTTTAATATCTCCCACTTTTATTTAGAATTTTGTGACTCATCAAATGGATGTAAAAAAGGATCTTCTAAATGGTGATTTAGAAGAAGAGATTTATATGGAACAACCTGAAGAGTTTGTGGTGCCTGCTTGGGAATACAAAGTGCGTAAATTAGTGAAATATTTGTATGTCCAAAAACAAGATCCTATGAAATGGCATGAAAAGTTTGATAAAATAATAAAATCCCATAGTTTTTTAAAGTAAATTATGCCTACAAATGTATTTACAGTAATTTCAAAAATGAAGTTTGTGTCATTTTTTAGTTATATATATGGGTGACATTCTTATTTTTGGGTCAAGTATCAAATATGTGGAAGAAACTAAAATGTTTCTATCATCAAAATTTGATATGAAGGATCTTGAAGAAGATGATGTGATTCTAGGAATCAAAATAGTGAGAAAAGATAATACATTAGCATAATGTCAATCTCATTAAACTAAAATGGTTCTTAAAATATTTAATTATTTTGAACCTAAGCCAACATCCACACCAGTGGATCCTAATAATAAATTACTTGAAAATATTAGTCATATTATGGATCAACCTAAATATTCTAGTGTTATTGGAAGTCTCGGGTATGCCATGCATTGTATTAGAACAGACATTGTTAATGCTGTAGGGGTATTATGTATATTTACAAGTAATCTAGGATGAGAGCTTTGGAATGCAGTTTTTAGAGTTATTAGATACTTGAAGAAGACTATGGATTATGGCTTACATTATGTAGGGTATCCATATGTATTAGAAGGATGTAGTGATTCTTGTGGGAGTACCCTTGAATCAAAATTTAAGTCCACTACTAGTTGGATATTTACTCCAAGAGGAACAACTATTTCTTGGGGATCCAATAAATAAACTTGAATGTTTGATTCAACAATGTAATTAGGATTCATAGTCCTAGAAGGTGCATGTAGAGAAGCGAAATGGCTTAGAAACTTATTATTTGATGCTCCTTCCTTTATGGAAAAAACCCATTTCTTTTTGTTATGATTAATTGTGATAACCAGGATTTTCTATGCAAGGTTTCAAGCAAAAAATATAATGAGAAATATAGATGTATTAGTGTAAGACATCAAATATTGAGTCAACACTCAAGGAAGGAGTAATTACAATCGATTATGTTCAAACGAACAAGAATTTAATAGATTCTCTGACTAAAGGTTTTGTTAGAGAGATAATAACATCACCTCAAAATGAATCGGTCTAAGGTCTATTAAATAAATCAACTATATTTAATGGGGAACCCAACTTATATCTTAAAAATATAGATAAATTTCAATGTGGTACTAACAAGTTAAATGATAGTTACGGAACACTAGGAACTTATATGTAAAGTTCCATTCCTTTGTGCATAGTTGTCATTTTTTGAATGATGGGTGATGAAGATTACTTCTTAACAAATAATATACATATAAATTGTAAAATTACTAAATTTGATTTACCCATATGATTGTCGAATGATTAACCATTTTCTATGGAAAAAAGACTGATCGTAAATCACCCATGAAATCAGGATAAGCACAAGGTCATAAATGTGCGTGTTAACAAAACACTCTTCACCACAAAAATCTATATGTGTGATGGTTTCGGCTTGTCTTAAATGGTCCTTGGTTCAAGACACGTCCACCACAGCACCTTTATGAAGCTTTGAATTATTTGGACTAAGTTCAAGTTCAAGTTCAAAAGACACTTAGAATTATGTACTAGATTTCATCGATAATGTCAAAAGAACTACATTATTGCCTTTGTACTGTTGTATCATCAATTATTTAAAATAAATTATTATGTCTTATTTATGAGAACTTCGGAATTTGGAGGGGGGGATTGTTGGAATTTTGCAAAATATAAATGGGTATTAATAGTATGTAAGTAGTTTTTTTTCCTGAGGGAGGGGGGTGTTATTTTGGGTCTTCTTGCATAGAGAGAACTTAAGGAAATGGGTGTAAAAGAAGTGGTATAATTTCTAAAGTCCCATATAGAAACTTTACTCATAAGTGGAAAGCAATATAACAAAAAGAAAAATGAAGACTACTTGTCTTATAATTAAAAGGCTATGATATGGAGTTTTTCTGTGGTGAAAATCTCCACTAATCACAACACGTGGTGCTCATTCATGCGATCGAGCGATATTCGAAAGGGTGATTGGGCGACTTAGGGTGCTTTAATGGCGCACTTGGTACTTCGCACATGATTAAAGGATGTTATAACACAATTGGGTTTATTTGAACCATTGGATTGACTGGTGGAGATTTATAGAGGGTGCGTCCTTTCGCTTATGACCGGACACCAAATTTGGACCGCGATCTGATCAAATGATGTTATAACCCAAGTGGATTGATATGAACCATTGTATTGACTCATGAATATTTGTAGAGGGTGTGTCCATTTTCTTTTGATGAGAAGCCAAATCTGGATCATGAAATCTAAAGAAATCTGAATAGATACGATCCTACGGCAACTGAGTTATGCGCCTAAAAACATGTGACTTTTTACGAACAATCAATAAAATGGCTATTAAAATATTTCCATGCCTCTATTTTCAACAACGAAAGTTATTGTGTTCTCCTCTCTATGTCCTTTATGTTTTGGCATTATCATTTTAACATTTTAGAGTGTTCTTAGTTTTATCAAACCATACATAGTTTGCATCAAATAAGTGACACCACTTCATTATATCCTGAAGGCAATTTCTATCACAAACTCCATTGTGTTCTGGAGGTCTTTCATCGAAAGGGGAGAACTATTTCCTACAATACATCATACCTAGAATGTGACTTTCACTAACTTGGATTCAATTTCTCTATATCCCTTTCATTAATTTCCAATACGATTTAGTCTCTTATCTTTAATATTAAGCTACACAAGAGTGGACAATCAAAATCAACTATTTTCATGTGTAAGCATAAAATTAGCAATTATTTAAGCTAATAAGATATAAAAGCTATAAATTATGAATACATAATTAGAATAAGAAAAAGGTTCAAGATTGGTGGAAAATTGGTGAGTTGTCCATGTTGCTCGTAACTAAAATGAGGAACATAACTATATTATTCAATGATATAATTCCATTTAGAGAATAGTAATAAACAAATCCCTTGGGTTGAGTCACAAACAAAATTGCCCTCTTTAAGGTGTTTTGTGGCTTTGCCCAATGTGTGTTGTAGTCTACATATGTCCTGTCACCTCGGGATAAAACGGTTCTCTATGTCAGATTGTTATGAACATTAGGTATTTGATATGTTATCACTAATTCAAATATTTATTCCACGATATCATCATGTTAATTATTTTAGTAAGGAAAGAAAAATTTCAAAGGAGGAAAACATTTTGAGAAACTTTTCTAGGAGAGAGATATTTTTTTACTTTATCAAATCATTGTTGAAGTTGTGTATTTAAGAAAAAAAATTAAACATTATAAAAATTGTTTTAGTGAGCATTTAAAATCAAAATTAGTGGCCATGTGAATTAGACCTAGTCTCTAATTGCAAAATTAAAAACATGTTATAAAATATTACTTTTAGAGTTTTTTCAAATAAAAACCAATTATTTTGTCCAAAAAATTAACTAACAACCATCCTAAGCCAAAGACCTAAAAGTCTTGACCCAAAGACATATGGAAGACAGCAGCACATGTCTGAATGTGGGCTTGGCCCAATAAGAGACCTTATATAATATAAACAAAATGATAATTCCCAAAGATGTTTCAAACTATCCCAAAAAAACATTGTTGATACACTACTTTCTTTTTGACCCCAAATCAATATTGGACGGAATGGTTAAATTTTTGGGATACACAAACCATGTTTCTCACTCTTATTTCCAAATTCAAAAGATTTTTTGATTTTCAAAACTCTTATAAACTCACATGTGACAAAAATCCCCCACTTGTAAAGTTTTGAAAACATTTTCATCAAGCAATATTTCATAGAATTGTGCACAAGCAAAGATTCTTTTCGTCTTAAACCTTTACGTAGTATAGATGATTTTGTTTCCTTTGAGTAACCATACTTTTTATTTGTGTCAATGATAACATCCAACTCACAACCCTACTTGGTTATAATTCTAAATCTATAGTACCCCACTTGTGATTTATTACTACCCATTAAACCTATTTCTTACTATCTCTAGTAAATAGGTAGGGTTATCATCACAAATGACCTAACTTTCTAAGGCTTTTGTCCCACCCCTTTAGAGGTGCTCCACATTTTTTTTCTATTTCTAGTCCTTTAATCAAATCATCAATTAAATTCTACTTAATTTGTACATAATCCACTCTTATAGCAGCAATAGGAATAAACGCTCTAATAGTATTGTGCTTGCGACGTATTTATCACCTTTTGTCGTTATAATAATGATTCTCTGCATTTTTTGTAGCCTATTTACTGTCACAATGGATAAGAATGACTGATATTTGTCTTTTAACTGACCTTCTTCCTCACTAGTTGTAGACAACTTTATCATCCCTAGATCCATGTTAGATTGAACTAAAATAGTTTGCTTCTTAGAATTAAAAAAGAATGCGTTGTCATCGATACTAAAAATATATCCATTGGTGGGTTTTTAATATTCTAATAGGGTATTTTTTTCAACACCGCTAAATACTTTAAGCAAGAGAAAACTTTTTTATAGTGTAATCCATGGTTTACAACCCTTTTTAGGTACTACTTGGCTCTCTCAATATCATCTCAATGATCTACACTAAGTATACCATTAGATCTACATAGTACTACCATAACATAAGCTATGTCTGGTTTAGTGAAATGAGTAGCATAACGTAAGCTGTTAATGATGCTCGCGTACATAATTTGTCTAACACTGTCACCATTGTTCTTGAACAACTTTACATTAGGATTAAATGGAGTATTAGAAGGTTTTCAGTTAAAGTAATATTATTTATTTAAAATTTTCTCAATATAATGAGATTGTTCGAAAGAAAATCCCATTTGAATCCTTGTAGTTTTAATTTCTAATATTACACGAAGTTCACATAAATCTTTCAGATCAAAGTTAGCACATAGAAAAAATTTAACATTATCTACAACCTGCATATTATATCCAAATATAAGCAAGTCATCCACATAAGGACATATGATCGTACATATGCCATTTTCATATCAATAATAAATGAATTTATCAATTTCATTAATTTTGAACCGATTAGACATGACTAAGTTATCAAATTTATTATGCCATTGCTTAGGTGCCTATTTTATCTCATGAAGAGATATATCTAATTTACGCACTTAATTTTTTAACGAGGAATAATAAAACATATGGATTCGTCAATATATATATCTTATTTTAATTCATTACTTAAACAAGAAAATTTTAACATCCATTTGGTGCACAATGAGATTGTAAAGGGCATTTATAGCATATAGTATGTATAGACGTTATTCTATTAATGAATAAATAAAGTATTTATAAATTCCACATTTTCATGTTGTCTAAACACTTTTTCCACAAGGCGAGCATTAAACGTTTTCAATGTAACATATGGATTTTAATTTATTTTTAAGAATCCATTTACAATAAATTATTGTACACCTTGGTGGAAGATCACCTAAATTTTAAGTCTTAGTATATTAAAAAGATTTCATTTCACCATTGATAGCTTCTTATAAAAAACAATGTTTCTTGAAGCGTTACTATAGGGTCCTCCTCTATGGTGTCAGCATAAAAGTCGTGAAAATGACATTTTTCAACACATGCTCTTTTAATTTTTTTAATTCAAAAATGGATTCATTAGGTTATGAAATTTTAGGGATAGACACACTAGTGGATGATGTCGAACCCACGCTATTTTCAATTTAAAAGGAAATTTATTTTTATAAAAATCAATCTCACTCGATTCCATAATTATTTGAACTTAAAAATCATAAAATCTGTATTCTTTGTATAAACTGCATAGACGGTCCTCCAAGTGGAGATTAAACATCTTGCAGTTATGGTCCTAGTGGTAGGTGCACTGTTGATTGGAACTACTCTCATTTGGATCTTCGAAATATATTATGGCTTCTTATAGTAAGGCTTGTCCTTGATATGGGGAAGGATCTTGTAAATGGGATCTTTGAAAAATGTGTCGACCACGTAGTACATGTTATCATCGGTCCACATATTCACCTTACCCTTAGGATTATCTTAATTGCCTCATTTCTTGGTTGGTGTCGGTTGTGCTCCAATCTTTTCGCCCTTCTTTGAGTTCCTGCCATTTGGTGTCTTTGTAAGCATATCGACTTATTTGTTCACATTGATGATTTCATCCTCCACTTTGGAATATTTCTTGATGCTAGCTAGAATTCTTCCATAGAGGATGTCGAATTTTTCATCAATGACTAATATAGATCATTTGATCCGTAAATCTAAAACTTAAAGAAGAGACCGGTAACTGCTTGTTAGAGTTTTAAATCTCATTGAACAACTACCAGTATCTCTAAGCATACTTCCAAAAACATTCACATCGCTTCTTATGGAAGGAGATGTGGGATTAAACTTCCTTTACGACATTTCTATTGGTAATGAAATAGGCGGTCAATTGTTTGGCCGATTCTTTAAATAAGGTGATTAACCTAATGGTTAGATTCTCAAACCACTTTTTTCTAATCTCAACTAATATTGGTGGAAAAACACAGCATTTTAGTTTATCATTATGACACCATATGGATATCAAATGCCTATAAAGACAGATATGATAAGTGGGGTTAATGTTATAATATCCCGTAAAATCAATAAATATATTGATAAGGTCTAGTACAAAAATCATAGGAATAAAAAACTTAGTTAAGGAGTACAAAATTCAAAGAGGGATGCATCCCCATAGTGATAGTTCCAAAAATTACGAGGTTACAAAATCATGAAGCTGCATCATCAATTCTCATCATAACCAAATAAGATAAAACGAAGATATATAAAAGCAAAACCAGATAATAACATGTTAAAAGGATATACAACATATATGATACCAATTACAGCCATGAGAAACAAATCTAACTATGGAATATAAAATCTCAACTATATAATATCTATCTAGGAATATAAGTACATCTCATACAATCTCTGACTCGGAATAAAATAAATTAAATACAACCGACTACACTAAATATTAAATAAATACAAAGTTGTAAACGAGTAACATTGCACGATGCCTAAACCTATGAATGATGAATATAATGTTACTAAAGATACTCCTATGACGAACAACCTAAGTCTACAATAACAACAGTGACCTAAGACACTTGGAAAATATCTCAACAATGAGGATTAAACCCAACAAATCTACAAAGTGAAGGAATTTAACTGGAGTTTGGTCGCAATAATAATAATGAATATTCCTCTCATATTAAGTGGATTTTTATGTTATGTAAGTTACCCAACTCAAATAACCTAAAATAAACATACGGTTCTACTCCTAAACCAAATAAGTCTCGTATGACATATGTTGATGTCAAAAAATGGACGAGATCCAATTTTCTAATCATAGATAAAATATAAGATTGTAATAAAATGATTAAATGAAAGACAAAGAGTTTTAAAGTGGTTCGGTTGTATAAGAAAGCCTACTTCCACTATTATGGTATTGATTTTTATGATTATAGAAAACTAAGTATTCTTATTTATGGATAATATCCTAGAATCGGTTATGTCTTGCCCTTTGTGAAAGAGATACAATGTATTTATAGTGACCCGGAGATCAAGTGTTGGAATTCATTTAAATATTTAAGCATTTGCACCCGTACATAATGAATGTGATGGTTGATTGTATGAACCACGCGCGATAAGACCCTTGGTTGTACTTCCCGTTTGCTGGCTTTTCATTTATACTAATTGTTTGCATTCTTCATGCTGGTCAGCATGCCTGCCAAGCAACTCTCTGCTGACTAGGATTTTTTCCACATAGGGAGACAATTGTCCACTTTTGATTGGTCCACGTAGGTGGAAAATTCTTTAGTATTGATGCTTTTATTTAAAGGATGGAGTATATTTTCTTTAGAGTTGGTCGGCGTGTGCCAACGTGTGGTACTTGTGAAAAAATTTCATGTTTTGGTTTTGTAATGGAATTTTTTTGAATAATTTGAAAGTAAGCGAACCGCCAAAGGGTATATTGGTATTTTGGGCACTTTTAGGACTACGAAGTAGTCCGAATATCAATCGTTGATACAAGCAATCATTTTTTGCATGATTTCCCAGGTAAGCTATAAGAGATGAGATTGTACCAGATTTTCATACCAAACCTTTTCTAAGATTTTCAACTCTCCTTCTTCTACAAGTGTTCTATCTTTCAACCTTCCTTTTCATTCTACCTTCGCTTCAGTCACCTTTTTCGTTGTAAGCTCTCTTTTCCCCTTTCATTTCTATTTCTTTCTTTACTGTAGCCATGGTTTATATAGTACATGGGGATTCTTTAGATGAGTTTAGGCAAGAAAGGAATATTCCTGAATGGGTAGACATAGAAATTCCCATACCACCTGTAGAGGCATTAACACTGCATGAGGGTCATTGGACTCCCTCTCTATTCATTGCTGAATGTGGTTTCACCTTTTTCCCCCAATCGCCTTTGTTAAGAATTTTGTTAGTAATTTGATTTCATCCCTGCTAGGGTAGCTCCCAATACTTAGAGAGTGGTAAATGGGATACATAGGCTCAATCACATACATAGAACCCACATAGGCATTCCTGAATTATTATTTTGTTATAAATGGGTTACCTTTGATAATACTTACTACTTGAAGACTAGGTTTGCCAATAGGACCTTAGTTGTCAATTTTTCCTGACTCAAATAAGGATTATTTTTATTATGGGGTCATTGCCAAAAATTATTAGCACCTTCCTCTTCAAATAGGAGAGGTGTATAATGGGCCCAGGTGCCCCCAAGTGGGACATGTCATAGGTTGTTGAATTTCATTATGAGTATTCTTTAATTTTGCTAACCAACTGTTTGATGATATGTTGACTTGAGATTTTATTGTCTTTTTTCTTGTTTTAACTAGTTGAGACTAAGAAGAAGTTTCCTAAAGAAGAGGACATTAATATACGTTAATTAAAATTCCTATGGAATCTTCATCACAGGATTGGTGAGGAACACCCAAGAGTTGCCTTATATTTGTTGTAGTATAGGAGTTCAATTACCTCCTTTGTTACTAGGCCCACTACTGCTACTACCCAAGCCCCCATCAATCATGAAGAAGAACTAGAGCCTACCTCTTTAGCTGAATCTGATGGTGCTGAGAAGGATTTTGGGACTTCCTCATCTTCTAAGTTGTTAGATATTCCAACTATTCCCTCTTCCCCATTCTCTAGTATGGGAAAGATAAAAATCCCTGATTTGATGACTAAAGCTTTGTCTCCTACTGTTAAGAGAGCTACCGAGAAGACTAGAAAGGCTAGTGAAGAAGATAGACAAAGTAGCCAAGGTTTCTTAAATATAGAAGGTCCCTCAAGTCATCACCTCTGAGGAAGTTAATATTTCTACACCTCAATTCAAGAGGTTAAGAAAAGGCCTGTCTAAGAAACAGGTTGAGAAGAATTATGTCGACCAAGAGTTGGTCGAGAAGGCTTAGGAGGACTTGACTATTGTAGGGTCATCCTCAGTTTTCATTCATCCTGATGTTGCCAAGAAGTTAATCAAGACTGGTACCCGCTCTGCTGATAAAGAAACTCTTGCCCCACTGCCAAGATTGAAGATGGCAAAAAATGTTTGCCAAAGTTTGGTTATGATAATTCTTTATTCTCCATTGCTTGCTCTTTGCTGCCTTTTTCTCCTTGTACTCCTTATAATTTAATATTGTCTTTTATGTAGTTTTTGGTGAATTTTAATAAAATTCTAGAGAATGATGAGCAGATTCGTTCTTCTGGAGGAGATATTGAGGATGCCCTTGAGGGTCTAAGGTTGTCTGTTTAGGCTTCAAGGCAGTTGTTGGAGTCCAAACAGAAGACTTAGGATGCTAAGCTAAAAAAGGCCAATGAGAGAGCCACCACTACTGACGAGAAACTAGTGACTATTGAAAATATGGCCAAGATGGTTGGAGATAAATTAGTGGACAATCAAACTCTCTTAAAGTCTACTAAAGATAAGGCTGTTGGTCTGATCTCTGAGATAGTTACAAAGAAGGCCAAAAATAAGAAGATAAAATAATATTCCTTCAATAAAGGTTGGGACAATGATTTTATGGTATCTAATGCTCAGATTGAGTTTGCTAGGAAGAAATCTTTTAAAGTTGGCTGATCGGAGGCCCTTAAGGAGGTCGGTACCCCAGTAGAGTGTGAGTTATTTTTTAAGCATGATCCAGCCTCTCCTCCCAATTTGAAGGAATATTTTGACAATGAAGAAGGATCTAGGGAATCTTCCCTTCAACCTGTTGGGTCTGCTTTAAAGCCCATTAAAAAATTGCCCCTTCTACCGACTAGCCTTATGGAAGCAATGTCCTGGATAAGGAGAAGGTTTAGCTCCTTTGTTCTTTTTTCTTTTTTTACTCTTTTGAAGTGAAATAGGACCAGAAATTTGTAACACCTTTTTGGTTATCAATGAAAACATTTCTCCTTTTGGCTACATTTGTTGTATTTACCATACTTTTTCTTTTCTTTCTTAGTGGAATGAAATATCATACTTCGTGTCATTTTTCTCAGCAATCTTGTTTGTGTACTTACAGTTGCAATTTTTAGTTTGATGCTAGGAAATAAGATATTGTTTCTAGCGAATCCAACCTGCTCAAGCGGAGCAAAAATTTACTAGAATCTGGCCATGTTCCTTTGTCCGAAAAAGACTTGGTCGACCTACTTGGACCAGATGCTTTCGACCAAACTAAGGAGTCATACACCAGTATTCATTATTTACTGGATAAGGTGATAGCCAGTAATGTTGCCTACTGCGAGATAATTGAAGATTTGTAAAAAGATCACAAGTTTACTTTGATTTCACTTTATGTCGACTACGAGGCAAAGTATAAAACCTTAAGCGGAGGTTGGGGATTTGAGAAGAAGCTTGAACAGTATGCCTCTATGTGTAGAAGAAAAACGTTCCTTTTAAGCAAGAAGTGGACGAAGTTAGGGAGATAGACAAACTTCTTAAGGAGGAAAATAATAAGCTCAGAAAAGAGTTGGACATTTTGATGAAGTCATCTGTTAGTGGTGATGATTAAGGTGTTTCTCTCTTGGAGGCTAAGAATGCCAGGTTAGTAGAGGAACTAAAAAATCTGAAGAAAATAAAAGTCAGGCAAAATTCTAGGCAACATAGGTCTAGCCTATTAATTGTAGATGAGGCAAGGACCAATAAAACACTAGTCGACCAAGTCGCCTAATTGAAAGCAAAGAATTAGGCTATTATTGATTCATCTGTAAAGCTGGAAGCTAAGGAGAAATCTATTGTCGACCAATCTGTTCAGCTGAAGATGAAGAGTGATGTTTTGAAGAAACTTAAGCATCAAGTTTAAAGGTTAACCTTTAAATTTCACAAACAGCCCAAAGAGATGTGGATGGAAGGCTACAATGAAGCTCTTATCCATATTGATGATCATCTTGCCCAGATCCATCATGAAGGTTATAAATGGGGATGGAACAACTGTCTGACCTTGTTGAAATATGATCGTAGCAGCGAGCTGTGGTACTGGAATGAGCCTGGTCTGCTGGAAAGTGATAATCCTCCATTAAAATTAGATATACCATGGATTCCTACTAATGTTATCCCCCAATGCTTGATCACCAAATATTTGGGAGATTATGGTCTGCATGATGTTCATGAAATAGTTTGTCCTCCTCATCTAATTGATGCGTCAAGCAACAGTAATATACAAATGTTGAGGGATTTTAACTTTTTCAACTCCCCTTATACCTTGGATGGTCCTCCAACTAGTATGGAAAGAGTGCAGCCAACTTCTAAGGCTCAAGGAAAACGTCCAATGTAATAGTTTTTCTGTATTTTGTTATTCGCTTGATCTTGAATGTAATACAGTTAGTATATGAATAAAAATTCCTAATTTTGTGTTGTTAACTCTTGATTATTTAATCAATAAGTCAACTGAAACAATGTTTAATAATGAATTATTAAACTGTGATTATGAAGCCACTGATTCTACTAATACACTTTGATGAAACTATAAATAGTTTTATTAATCCTAGATTAGCATTAGTTATCAGTGGTGCCCAAGTGTATGAGGACTATATGTGTATATTTCAATGGTTAGGAATGTTTACATGCCTTCTTGCATTTAACTTAGTCGGGTAAAACTTATTTGTAATTGTGTAAGTTGTATACAAAATTTTACAGACTTCTTGTTCTTGACTTGTCAAAGATGAAGTCATGCGTGAATTAATAAATTGGGTGAGATAAAATTGCACCTTAGGATGTTAGTGCATCTTGAATTTGATAATTTCAACTTGATTAAGTATGTTCAGATGATCGTCAGATAAGTTAAACCTGATTAAGTATGAATGTGTTGTTGATCAGCAAGAACTAAATACCAAGAGACATTGTTTATTTGCTGTTTCTTGGAGATGTATATCGCCGTACTCCGAAAAAAATCAAAAAAATTGAAGGAACTAAAATCCATATTTTATTGATCTTGAAATATAGTTATGTTGCTTAAATCTAAAAGAAATACAATATGGCAATCTCTTGAATCACTGATAATGCTTTCACAGGTGCTCGGCGTTCCAGGGGTTTTTAAATTCTTCCCCTTCTAAGGTCTCATGCTGATAGGTCCCCGATCGGATAACTACTAAAATGCGATATGGGCTTTGACAATTAGCCTCAATCTTGTTCCTTTATTAGATTGCATTCTTAAGGATCACTTCTTTTAAGTTGGTCGACTTGACCCTCTAATTGTAGAAGCGAGTCGTCTTGCGTTGGTACGCAGCATTTCTAAGAGAGGCTTATTCCCAGAATTTCTCCAACATATCTAAATCCAATCGTCTCATTAAGTCACTTGTTGGAGAATAAAAATTTATCACCTTCTGAGCGGGTAAGCCTATCTTCGCCGACACCATGGCTTCTATCCCAAAGAAAGTATTTAAAGTGTCTGTCCAGTTGTTGTTCTTGGCGTTGTTCGGTAAGCCCATAGAATAGAATGTAATTCATTAATCCAGTTTGCCTTAGCAACATCCTTTTCTTCAGTCCATTGAGCAAAGTTATATTCATCACTTGTGTTTAACCATTACTTTGTGGATGGCCTGGTACAAAATGGAGCTTATGGATCTTAGATTGAACATAATATATTTCAAATTCTTTGTTGTCAAATTGGGTTCCATGGTCTGTAATAAAGGCATAGGTCATCCCATATCTACATGTGATGCTCTTCCAGATGAACTGATACACCTTCTCATATGGTGTCTCAATCCATGGCTTTGCTTCCACCCATGTTGTGAAGTAGTCAACATCAACTACTAAGTACTTGAACATACCTTTGGTGGTCGGTAGTAGGCCAACCAAGTTAATTCCACAAATAACGAATGGCCAAGGGGAGCCAGTTCTTTGGAACAACATTAGGTGCTCTATGAATTACAAAGAACTTCTATCACTTATCACACTTTCTTACAAAAGCCTTACAATCTTCCCTCATGGTCAGCCAGTAGTATCCCTGGGTGTTGATTCTTTACAACAACGACCGGCCAATTGAATGAGCTCCACAAGTGCCTTCATGCACCTCCTTAATCAAATCTTCAAGCTCCAATGTATGGACACATCGTAATAAGGAAATATTAAATCGCTTTTTCTATAAAACTTTTTTATCCAACACATATATGGCTTCGTTATATCGGTGATTTTTGGATTCTTTGGGATTAGTTGGTAATATTCCATCTTCAATGTAAGTCCTGATCAGATCCATCCAAGGAGGTACCAAGTCTACAGTAATGAAACTAACCATTAAGTCCTCATTGATGATTTTTCTGGTCAATATTTCAATTTGAATGGTTCTTCGGAGTTCAATTCTTATCACTGAAGCTAGCTGAGCAAGTGCATCAGCTCGGGCGTTGGCTATTCTTAGTATCTTGTTCATTTGTACGCCTAGAAACTTGGAATTGACTTCCATGGCTTTGTCCAAGTATCTGGTCATAAATTCTCCATTGACTCCATATAAATAAAACACTTGATAACAAGTTATGAATCACTGCGCACCATTACTTTCTTGGCGCCTAATAAATGGCCCAAATCCAATCCAACTATTAAAGCTTCATACTCTACTTCATTATTTGATGCCTTAAATCGAAACCCAAGAGCATATTTAATATCAAAATCATCAGGAGTATTAAGTATGATATATTTTCCACTTCCAATTGCACATGAGGATCCATCTACGTACAAATTCCATAATGGTGTATCATTATTGAAACATTCTGCTGATAAAACTTCATGGGGGAATACTTTTTTACTCCCTTATACATATTTTTATGACATTTCTAGAATTTTAGATGATTCAGGTTAGTCAGCTACGACTTCAACTTATTTTTGAGATGTTCTCTCTTCTTGACAAGTCTGCTCGGTAAGAAAGTTTTATTGGTCATCAATATTTGGATAAGTGAATTCTACAATGAAATTTGCAACAACTTGGCCTTTCAATGAGGACCTTAGTTCATAAATAATGTCATATTCATCCAATTCTATTGGCCGGTGCATTAATCTTCCCCACTTATCAGGTTTGTGGAGTGTTTGTTGAAGAGGTAGATCAGTATACACAGCTATAGTATGTGCTTGGAAATGGGCTTCATACACTTGGAGGCTTCAATGAATGCTAAGGCCATCTTTTCCAATCATGGATATCGGATTTCTTCTCCCCTAAATTCTTTGCTAGTATATTAAACTGGTTTTTGTATCCCATTATCCAATCGAACCAAGGTTGAGCTAACTGCAGACTTATAAACAACTAAGTATAAGTACAATTTTTTTACTTCTTCAAATCTTGGAAAGCTTCTTCACATTCTGCATTCCACTCAAAGGTCTTTCTGATCACCTTAAAGAATGGCAAACACAAATCTGTTACTCGAGAAATAAACATGTTTAAAACTGCCACTCTACTAGTAAGCCTTTGTATGTCTTTCTTGCAAGTCGGTGAATGCATTTCTATCAAAGATTTTATTTTGTCTAAATTTGATTCAATTCCCCTTTGATTAACTATGAAGCCAAAGAACATTCCTTCATGTACTCCGAACACACACTTGGTCGGATTCAGCTTCATATGATGTTTTTCCAGCTCATTAAAAGTCTGACTAAGGTCCTTCTTATGATCTTAAGCCTTCTTGATTTTAGTCAACATATCATCCACATAAACCTCCATATTATTTCCTATTTTATTTTTAAACCCCTTGTTGACCAATCTTTGGTATGTTGCTCTAGCGTTCTTGAGCCCCAAAGTCATTACATTGTAGCAATAAGTACCTCGACTGGTGATGAAAGTAGTATTTTCCCAGTCTTTTGGTTTCACTTTTATCTGATTATACCCAGAATAAGCGTCCATGAAGCATAAAAGCTCATGTCCTTTTGTAGCATCCACCAACTAGTCTTTTGGGCAGGCTTTATTCAAATCAGTAAAATCAACACACATTATCCACTTATCATTTTTCTTTTTAATCATCTTGACATTGGCCAACTTGGATGGATATTTAACATCCTCAATGAATTGATCCTTTTTAAGTTTCTCCACCTCTTCCTGAATATCTTGATTTTTATTCGGACTGAAAACCCTACATGTTTATTTTATCAGCTTGACATCCTTATTAATGTTGAGTTAATGACAAAGGAAGTTAGTATAAATCCCATGCCTGTCCTTATGACTCCAAGCAAACATATTCTTCAGTTGTCTTAATAATGTAATCAATTCCTATTTAAGAACTAGATCTAGTGTTGAGTTGATTTGCGTAGTCCTCTTCGGCTTATCATTGTCCATGATAATGTTTTTAGTGGCTTCCACAATCTATCCTTTGACTAATTCCATTTCATCTCAAGGATCGAGAGTTTCAACTTCTAATTCACTATTAGGCTCAGTGGTATCAACCTGATAAGTTGCGGTCTTCTTCTTCAAATAAATCAAGTCTTCTTGTTCGATTGATGAGTAATAAGACTCTCTTGCCACCTTTTGGTTACCTTTCACAACCTCAACCCCAAAATGAGTTGGGAATTTCAAACATTGATGAACTATGGACGGTATAACTTTAAACTTATTCAATCTTATGCTATCGAGGATCACATTATAGGAAGATTGAACATTTTTATCCATCATTAAAAAGCGTATTTTTTCAGTATGGCTCGCTGGCCAAGTGTCGAATAACATTTTAATTACCAATTTTCCTTTGTTGATATTTATGGGCCGACCATCTTTCTTCATGTTGATTCTCTAGATATAAGAACATGATTGTGCTTCATTTAGGTAGGCCTTTCTCTCTGCACTATGATCTCCTCCTCCTGCATTGCCGCCTGTAATTATATGATAATAAAAAGAGCCAAAACTTACCATATCTACCTCGCTCTCTAGTTTCTTAGGCTTCTTCGACAGGTCAAGATAATCTTCGTAACCATCTTCATAGTTTATTTTTCTATCATCTTTGGGCTTGTAGGGAGAATTTGACCTTCCCCTTGCTTCTCTGCTTTCTCGTCGATTAATAAATTTATTCAATTTTCCTCGATAAATGAGGGATTTCACTTCATTCTTCAAATTGACACATGTATCAGTCGTATGTCCATGGTCCTTATGGAACTCATAATATTTAGATGTGTCCCTTCAGTTAGGAGGTTCTCTCAGCCTTTTGGGCTAATGCAAATCCTTATTGTGTTTTATTTCTTCTATGATATGGTGAATGCTGACAGTCAACAAAGTATATGTTCCATACTTTTTTATCTTTTCATCCTTCTTCGGTTTCTGATCCTTTTGATCCTTCTTATCAGGCTTAGTGGATGGACTCTTCTTTACATCCATTTCTTCCTCAGCATTCATGATTTTTCCTGCCTTAGCCATAAGTTCAATCATAGTTTTAGGGGAGTCTTTAGCCGAAGCATAATATAGTTTTTCGGGAAGCAATCCACTCATTAGAGCAGTGATGGTTATTTTCTCCTCATAGTCAACCACTTCGAATTTCTCGTTGTTAAAATGAGTGATGTACTCCCTGGATGTTTCCCCTACTCGCTGCCTTGCACTCAAAATATGGGCTACTCTCTTCACTGGCTTGGCCCCAAAACAGAAGTTGTTAATGAACAGCTCAAGAAGCTGATTGAAGGTGGAAATTTTTCCTCGGGGAATATTATTGTACCATATTTGTGTTGAACCCGTAATAGTGCTTGAAAATGCTCCACATTTCATCTCCTTAGGGGTCGAATAAATATCAATTGCAACTTGATATTTCTCAGTGTATAAGACTGGATAAGTTTTACCATCATATTTAGGTGTGACCATATGGGTTTTAAACTTCGATGGAGTTGGAAAATACATAATTGCCTGAATAAAGGGAGATCCTTTGATGAAATTCCTCTGTAAGGGATTCTTTAGTTTTGTCATTTCTCCTAATCGATCTTCTAATCTTTGGATTTAGCCCTTCCACGAAGGGTTACCTATGTTAGATTTGTGTGAAGAAGCTCAATTATCCCGACTATGTGTTTGTGCTAAGCTCTTTTCCTGAGAAGTCTTCTCGGCATGCATAGATTGTAGGACAATTGATCTTGACCTAATTAAAGCTTCACGTTGGTTGCTTGGGTGCTGAGTAGTTCTGGATAACTCTCTAGGATGATTTTTATTTGTTCGGGGTCCCAAACGGTCAAAAGACAAGGATCAACTCAATATTTCCAAAATGATTGGCCTTTCAAGAGAAAGAGAATGGCCATCATAGAACTCTGTAGGTTTAATTGATGAATTGACTCCTAGATGATAAGTCCAATCATGCGAAGATACGGAATAGCTACGTCAGCTATGTCTTGGAGGAGGGGGCATTTCTTACCTTGGTGGAGGAACCGTTTATTTCATAGAAAGGGCAGGAGATTTGTCTCGTAATGACTGAACCAATTGCCTTATTATTTCTTTCATAGCATCTTAACTCTTCGAAATACTACCAAGAATCCCATTTATATCGGTTACTATAGATAGAGCAAATGAAACGGCTGGAGTACCTTCGTTTCTGTCACTGGGCTCAGGATCATTCATTTTTCCTTGAATAAGGAAGTATGAGATAGATAACGTAAATTAGACACACGTTCCCACAGACAACGCCAATCTATTGAGGTTAACAAATGGACTAGATCCCATTTTCTAATCATAAATAAATTATAAGATTTCAATAAAATGATTAAATGAAAGACAAAGAGTTTTAAAGTGGTTCAGGTATATAAGAAAGTCTACGTCCACTATTATGGTATTGATTTTTATTATTAAAGAAAACTAGGTATTCTTGTGTTAAGGATAATGTCC
The DNA here is from genome assembly GCA_949130495.1 of Sambucus nigra. NCBI lineage: Eukaryota > Viridiplantae > Streptophyta > Magnoliopsida > Dipsacales > Adoxaceae > Sambucus > Sambucus nigra. The sequence continues at coordinate 278,035,593 of OX422224.1, forward strand.
CAGAATCCGTTCTCTCTTGCCCATTGTGAAAAGGATACAATGTATTTATAGTGACTCGAAGATCAAGGGTTGGAATGCCTTTATAGATTTAAGCATTTAAACCCGTACGTAATGAATGTGATGGTTGATTGTATGAACCACGTGAGATAAGACCCTTGGTTGTACTCCCCGTGTGGTGGCTTTTCATTTATACTGATGGTTTGCATTCTTCATGTTGGTCAACTATCTGCTGACTAGGATTTTTGCCACGTAGGGAGACAATTGTCCACTTCTGATTGGTCAACGTAGGTGGATAATTTTTTGTATCAATAACATATGTTAATCTGTTAATTAAATATTCTTTACTTTCACATTATTAAGTTCATCTCTTGATTTAATATTCATTTATTTTACTAAAATCTCTTACATCAAAAGTAAATTGTTTACTAATCGTAGAATTAATAACAGTCTCTAGTTATGATACTAAAAGAGTATCTTAAGTCTAAAAGTATCAAATAGTCACATGCCACTAATTTAGGATATACATTTGTAGTATATTCATTATATTACTATAGAGTCGTAAGTTTATAATTATACATCTCCAGTACAATAACAGTCTCTAGTTATGATACTAAATGAGTATCTTAAATCTAATAGTATCAAAAAGTCACAGGCCATGGATTTAGGATATACATATCTAGTATATTCATTACATTACTACAGAGTCATAAGTTTTTAGTTATACATCTCTAGTATAAATCATTATTTTGGTATTACCATCTCAAAGTACGGCAACACTTAATCATAATATAAATCATAATCCAGAATATTCATAAGTTTATATAACCTACATCAAATCTCATGGTCTACGCTTGAGTTCGAAAATAAAAGTACGAAAGGAATATCGCTATTGTTGTTAGGGATCCTTCGTGCGTACTAGGTATAGTTATAGGGTATCCCAATCCTATAACCTCAAGTCATCAGTAAGGAATAATATCTACGCATTCCCATTTATTTCCTAGACTCTATACCAAAGGCTCTGCAATATAGAAATCCTATCTACTTATGGATTCCTAAAAGTCTAATAAGTTCTTGATTAATTAACTCTGATTAATTAAGAATTAATCTCTGAAATGTATACAATTCGTGTTCGAACCAAACATAACACATTATATAAAAATAACTATCACAATATAGGATTTTCCATAAACCCTCAGCCAACATTCCCACAAAAAAACCATCTAGCCTTCCTGATGTGGCCGTGCGCATGGGTCTAATATATCTCATGTGCATAGAAGCACAAATTTTAACTTCAAAAGGTATGAGTTTTTTCTTCACTAAACCCCAAGTTATCAACTTAGAAACCCTAGTCTGACATAGATGAACCAACTAAGGTTCCTGACACCTCAAAACAACTTATTATGATATATAAACCCTTGAAGATCAAAACTAAACCTGTTGAGTTCATAAATTAATAATTGAAACCCAAATTTGATTCACTTATGAAATTAACATGAGGGTTTCCACGAATTATCAAGTCACGTGTGAATTAAACCCATGATTCACATTTTTCACCCAATTTACTCGAAAGATCACCAGATGGTTTTGATTTTTGTTTGACTTTGGTCAACTATTGGAACTGAGATTATCTCAACACACCTTCATAGGGCTTTGAATACCCTTACCAATGTTCCATACTGTGCATGAATTTGATTAACGGTCCGTATTTAGTTGCCTTTTTACCCCAGAATGCTAAATCAAAGTTCACCAAATGCTTTCGAGCTCCGTTTGACTTTGGTCAACTCTCAAAACTGAGAGTATCCTAATCCACTTCTATCGAGCTCGGAATCCTCTTTTTAACGGTCCTGGTTGTGCATGAAATGGACTTGTGGTTTACATTTTATAACCGTTTTTCAAAAAATCTATTTTAGGACTCCCTAAGGCATCCGTTCCCCCTTCTTGTAGGCATGGGTACTTTACTTGGCCGCAGAGGTCCATGCCGACTAGCGGACCCCCACAGGGGCAGCTTGATCCTTTTTCCCCTTTAGGGTTTCTTATATAAGGAAATCCCGACCTTATTCATCATCACCCACACCTCACTTTTGTCATCAATTTTTCCACTATACTACCACCATTAAATTTAACTCACATCACCTCAAAAATTAGAATCCAAGCTCTTGACAAGGTTTAAATTCTCTCCATTCAATCAAGTTAAATTATCGTTATTTCCTACACTTTATTACCTTTAGCATATATTTTCATTTAGTCTCTACTTTATCATCATTAATCATATTTTTATTATTTTTATACTCACAAAACTTATTTTTATAAACTCAAAAAGCCAAAAAGAGGGTTTAACTCATAAATCCCAAATTAGAGTTTTCTCCCATCTTCCTACATTTTACCATTTGTGCACGTTTTTTGATCAATTATAATAATAAAACTCTAGCTCTGGAACTATAGGTTAAACCACGGCCTTACTTTCTTTCGAACTATGTGTACTTTGATGTCGGTTCTAGCTACTTAGGCATCCCAGACTTTCTTGGGATTCTGGTCCTCTCTCCTCTTTTTTCTCTTCTTTTTCATTTACTCAAGTTTTTCCTTTTTTTTACTTTGTATTAGTATATACATTATTTCAGTTATTTTCACTCTTTAGCAATCCCATTAGATATGTATACTCACTCTTTTGTAGTGAATAAAAATATATGGTGCATTGCTCATAGTCTATCTATTATTATATATTTTGTTTATCTATTTTCCATTTTAGTGGTCCCGTTAGACATGTGTATTTTACTCTTTCGTAGTGAATTATGATCCATCACATCGCTCATATTTTGGCCACCTTTTTCTTTACGTATTTCTTTTAGTTTCACTCCCTCGAATAATTCATTCGTGTATTTTCCATGTCATGGATGCAATGATTTTGCTCCTCACGCATATACACAGTTTTCACTGCACACATTGTACACATGAATTACATATTTAAGGAAATGGATAATTTTTTTATAGCACATGATAAACCGAAAAGGCAAAATAGGTGCTTAATACCTCCCCATTTTGTTACTTAGTCCCCGGACTCGTGATCTATTTGGTTTCATATGAGTATTAGGTCATGTCATTTAGGTTGACTAATGCACCAACAGTTTTATGGAACTCATGAATTGAGTTTTTCAATCATAATTGGATTCATTCATCATCATGTTCATTAATGACATCATATTGTATTCGCATTCGAAGGGGGATCACGCACAACATCTGACGAATGTTTTGCAGACACTTAGGGAGAGTAAACTTATATGTCAAGTTCTTCAAATGAGGGTTTTAGATCTGCGAGGTGAAATTTTGAGGCACATTTGGTTTGAGGTTTGTATTTTCTAGGACCCTAGTAAGGTGTCAGTAATTATGGATTAGGGATATCCCATGGCGCCTACGAATTTCAAGAGCTTTTTTGGCTTGGAAGGGTACTATAGGAGGTTTATTAAGGCGTTCTCGAATATTTTTGGACCATTGACTCACCTCACCTAAAAGGGGATACCCTATGTTTGAAGTGTTGATTGTTAACGAGTGTATAAGGACCTCAAGGATAAGATCACAACCATGGATGTTCTTTTTTTTTCCTAGAGGCAGAATCAAGTATATGGTTTACATCGACGCATCACTTCAGGGGCTAGGAGGAGTTTTGATGCAAGAACATATGCCTAAAATTTTTTCTTCTCGTAATCTTAAGTCGTATGAGGGCATTTACTCGATGAGAGGTTCTCGTTGTTTTTCGATCACACTAGTCTCCAGTACTTGTTCACACACATGAGACAGAGGATATGGTTAAATTTACAAAACACTGCCTCTTTCGATCCAATACCACCCAGGGAAATAAAATGTGGTAGTGGACGTTTTGAGTCATAGGCGAAAATTACTTTGGTTGCTTTGTGGGTCGAATATGGGGATGACTTGTTAGATTTTTGGGCTGAGAGGTGGAGTACCTTGAGATAGATGGATTTAGTGGATGCCTTCCATGAAGTAGTGATAGTTACCCTGACTATCATATTATGGGTAATTCAGGCATAAGAGTAAAAAAAATATTTAGGTAGAGGTGAGTTACCTCATAGATGGTGGATTCCCTTTCTTCTCGATTGGATCAGATGGAGGGTTATAGTTCCAGGTACAACTAGTAGTGTTCAAGGATTCAGAGGTGAGAAAGGTAGTTTTGGACGAAGCACATGATTCTATGTATACACTATATCTCGAATGGCATAAGATGTGCTAGGATATGGGATGACCATATTAGTGGTTAGGAATGAAGAGAGATGTGTCAGATTTTGGGTCTCGATGCGCCACTTATCATAAAGTAAAGGTGGAGAACTAGCAATCGGTAGGGGAATTACGACCATTAGAGGTCCCTGAATGGAAATGGGATATCATCCCCATGGACTTTATTAAAAGATTAACGAGGTCACAAAAAGGTCATAATTTTATTTGGTCATTATCGACATACTGACGAAGGTGGCTCATTTTCTATCAGACAAGTAGGATTACACTGTGAAGTAGTATGCCAGACCATTCATAGAGGATATTGTGAGACATCATGGGGTGCCGCAGTAGAAAGTGTCATCTAGGGTAAGCATTTTCATTTCTCAATTTTGGAAGGGATTTCAATATGCGATTTAACTATAGTTGAGTACGAGCATGGTTTTCAACCCTTAGTTAGACAGTTAAACAGAGAGGGTGAATCAGATTTTGGAAGACATGCTTCGATCTTATATGTTAGACCTTAACGGGAGTTGGGACACACACTTGACAGTTTTAGAGTTTGTATACAATAATAGTCACCAGCAGACTACCAGGATGGCACCATATAAAAAGTTATATGTATGATCGTGACCCACACCAAATAATTAGGCAGAATCAGAGGAGTATAGGATGTCTAGGCTGGAGATCATTTGAGATACCTTAGAAAAGGTGGAACTCATCGAAGTAAGGATGAAGGTAACCCGGGACCATTAGAAAAGTTGCACCAACAAGATGAAGAATAAGTTAGAGTTCCAAGAGGGGAAGCAGGTGTTACTAAGAGTCTCTCTGATAAAGGAGGTAGTCATATTTAGATCAAAGGGGAAGTTATCTTCTTGATACATAGGTCCTTTTCTAATTCCAGATTATCTTCATCGGGTGCAAGATGTATTCTATATCTCCCTGTTGAGAAATTTTTTTACGGATAAGGATGTATATTAGCACATGGATCTCGACAGGATCTAACTACAGAAGGATATCATTTACGAGGAGAGTCCCCAACGTATCCTTTACGGAGAGAGCATATTCTTCGATGGTCATTCCTTTTGCGCGAGTTCAATGGGGGAATTATAGTGAGACAGTTGCCACATGGGAAAGAGGGGTGGACAGGTGAGCGAGTTATCTAAAGTTATTACAGTCAGGTAAATTTTGAATTTTGAGGACTAAATTCCTTGATTAAGGGTGGTGGAATGTAATACCCCGTATTTTTCATACATTAAAATAATTCGATATTATTAATTCTTCTTGTGTGAAATGTAATTTCACTATTAAAATTTTGTGTGCAACATGACAAAAATCTAAAATGTGTAAAATATTAATTAACAATTTTAACATGACTGCGTATTATGGGTAACGATGGAATGGTCTGGGATTTAGTCTTGAGGATTTCCTTATTAGGATTATTCCCTTGGTGTCAGATCCTAATGATCGTGCAGTAGTTCCCCATAATGCCATGTCAAACAAAATTAATGATTAATTAAATAAATGTCTTTTGAACTTATATCATCTTATTTGTTAAATTTATGAGTTAAGGTAATAATTAATGATGCTATATTTTGGTCTAGTTTTGGAATGCTTAAAATGATCATTTCTATCTTAGAAGGTTGGGTTTTAGGCCCATGGAGTTAATATGAGCCTTGGGTATTGTTTTAAGTCATTTGGAGGTTATTTTGGTCTCTTTTAGATGAGTCCCATTTGGGGCCCAAGTCCTATTTCGAAATTAGGATGTTTTAATGAGTCATTAGGGATATCATAAGTCACGTATCATAATCGGGAAAGCATTTTAAGTCTAGATAGAGAAACTCTAAGAGAAGAGGAGTTATAAGGATCCTGCCCTAGTTTTCTTTACCAAAGTGATTGAGGCAAGTTTATTTAGAATAAAAGTATAATTTCTATTGAGTTGGATTATGTATATTCATATTAATCAAAACATAATTATGTTTTAATCTAATTAGAATGATTAAATTGATTAATTTCATAATTAATTGAATCTAGTTAGTAATTATTTTTATTTCATTGATGTCCCCATGAATATGACTTGTAATTGTTAGAGGATGATTAAGATTTTCTTGACATTGTAAATCATATAAAACCCCTCTTATTATATATATCAATCCATTAAAATTGTAGGTTAATTGAGTAAATTAGTAAATTTAGGGTTCTTGAATAAGAAATTGGGTTTTCATTTGAATCATAAAATAAACTTGAGGATTCATAGTTAGAGATATGTTCCAATCATTTATATTATTTGGATTAGGTATTGGGATGTTTTTTGGGACTTGTATGAAGGTTTTTAAGATTTTAATGGTGGTTTCGCAAGTGAATATGGCTGTTGGAGAACATGAATCCCATAAGGGGGAAATTTTAAAATAACTGTAGCCATTGATCGATCGATCGTTGGCCATTCGATCGATTGAGGCCCCCCGAATTTCTGCAATTTTGCTTAGTGTTTGATTGGTTGGATTTGGGGATTTGGGGTCAATTTGGGGATGAATTTTAGTCTAATTTGATTATTACGAACATGTATATATGATGGATTGAAGGGTTTTAATTTTGTTAAATGCTAGAGGCCTAACTCTATAAAAGCTTATGAAGTTGAATAAATCATGTTAAAATTAGATTTTTGTGAATGAGTAGATTTTCTTATCATGCGTTATTTGTGAAATACATATCATGTATGAGTGCTCGTGAGTTTTGTACTAGGATGGATTCCATGAACGGGCACATTCGATGTCGACAGGGATGGTACCTCGGTGGTAGAGACGATCTTACCATGGACATTTTTCCCCCAAGTCCTATGCCTACATTTTCGTACCCCGATGGGGTTTCACGGGGGTGTTCATCGTATAATCTTGGTTATGGTAGGCCTTATAAATGATAGGAAAGCGTAACAATTTATCCCTTGGTTGTTATGATGTGTATGATTTGGGTCGGCTTAATACTATGCTGAACATGTGAAACCTGATGGCATTAAGGATGTCTTCATTATTTGGGGATTAGGTGAGATACCTTGGATATAGCATGTGTCGAGTATTGTAATTATGTGGATATTAGACTTTAAGATTGTCTTACTTGTTATATACACTTGAGATTATTAATGTAGTTGTTATTATGAATCCATCCATTGTTATTTTTTAATTATGTAGAATAATATGTAATCATGGGTTCACTTGGGATTGGGATCTTAGATACATGTGATAGCTAGGATTGTTTGGGTTAGTATATAAGTTACAATACATTAATATGCGAAAGAAGGATGCATATATATTATTTATCCCAATTTCAGTTATACTCTTATTCTTTATTGAATTATTTTTAACGTTTTCATGGACTTCACATTTCAGGACCTAGGCCTCTATTATCGCCTCAACCATGATTCCTGATATTCTTGTCTCATCCTTGTTATTGATCTTGGGAAGCAATTGCCATGTAGGCCTATTCCTTTCCTCTTGATTGCTATTTCAAACCTGTCGGTTATTTATAGCACTATTATATTGTTTTTTATTATGTTACATGAGACATTTGTAGAGTGGTTTTCATGAATTAGATGTAATACCCCGCATTTTTATCGATATTTATTTATGGGATTAATTAAATTAAATGTGAATTAATTGAGAATTAATCCGGATAAAATACTAACGAGATGTGAGTTGGTATTTGATTATAATGTGTATATATGGCAATATATGAATATTAAAAATATTGAAATTGTCGCGAGGCTAAAATACGGCAATTTGGAAAATTTAGTTGGGATGCACATGACAGTCGCGTCAGGAATGTAATTATTTGAATTAAAAAGTGAATTTTATTTTTATCAACCGTATGGTCATTTTGAGTGCGCCAACGAGTCTGGAAGGGTCGAAATAGTAAGAAAATACTAGCCGGGGGTTTAGTTTGGGTCCCGGGGCATTTTTAGGCCATACCGGCAACCCAAAAGGGTAGTTTGGTAATTTCGGAATTTTGGGAATTAAAACCCACGAAAATTAGAAGTTAAAATCTGATTTAGTCTTTACCCACTAAACCCACTAACAACACTAAATGACTTAATGGGCTACGGGAGTTATTGGAAGAAATTTTAAGAGGTTCCTAAGACAACCTCTAAACCACCATTGTCATCATAGAGAAGAACTTGTAGAGAGAGAAATAGAGAGGAGAATTCTGTAGAGAGAGAGAAATCAATTCAACCTTCTTCAACCAACAACAAAAATCTGAAGAACATAAGGCAAGTGATTTAGTTACAATTGATTCAATGAATGTGTTCTTCCATATTTAGTGTAATTATCGAATTTTGTCTTGGAAGATTGATATAGACCCATGAATTTGTGGATTAAAACTATAAACCATGTTAGGAATTGCATGTAGACATATTCTGGACGAATTATGAATCCAAAACATAATACTTGATGATCTAAAAACGGATTAAATAAGAGAATTACTGTTGTTCTTGAAAGAAATAGAAAACTAGGGTTCTTGAGGATGTTTTGATCTAAATAAGGCCTTTGGGTGATGATTAATTAGTTTTAGAACGTTAGCAATGTTATAGGATGATTATTTGATGATATTATAACGTTAGAATGAAGTTTCATGCATTGTAATGAATTTTTGGGACGATTTGAGGACTGCAAAACGAAGCAGTCCGTAGCCTATCTGGTGCAATCGATCGATCGACATTCATCAGTCGATCGATCGACCACCATCGATCGATCGATGTTCAAGGTCGATCGATCGACCTTCCCATAATGAGTACTATTTTCCCTAGTTAAATTTTAATGATGTTAACCCTTAGAAAATTATTATTGGAGACTTTATGAATATCCATAGACTTAAGGAAGACCAATAGGTATGGTTATAACATTTGGACCTTAATTAGAATTCAATTTGAGGAATTATTCTAAAATCTAATGAAATTCGATGAGTGAGATAATATTAGGGTTAAAAGGGTAAATTTGAATAATTTGATGAAATGAGGTTTGGGGCAGAAGTAAGGACCTTAAGAATAATGATGTTATATGTGGGAATAATAGGAAACTTAATAATCCCTTTGAGATAGGTTTTAAGTACAAGAAACTATGACGTGAGATGTGTCCACAGTCTACATTATATATTATCGGAAGACTTAAAATGTATAAAATTGGAATAATGGTATAAGGATGTAGAATATACCTTTATTAATATTGAGACATCTAAGATGTGTGAATGCTTAGTATATAACTTATGTGTATGACATACCTACCATACTTGCTATCACGGGAGGTTTGCGTTCATTTAGGACCATCTAATCTTTGTGTGCCTACGGGGGGATATAGATTGGTACCTCGAGGACATAGGTGAGAGAAGGACTTATTAAGATGTTAATAAGTCTGCCGATCATAGGAGCGTAGGTATGTGCGTGACCCATGTGATGTGACTATGTTCGCCTCCATTGTTTGTGATTTGCTATTATCTGAGAACGATTCCTGAGAGATTCAGAATTCATGATCCTTATGTACGTGATGTACCGGGATGGATAGCAGAGTATGTGTGCACCGCAGCTTAGTCTCGGGGTGCTAGTATTGTATATTTATGTTGAGAATAATATACGGTTAATTGAAAATAATTGTCATGTTTAATTGTGAGTATGATTATTGTAACGTTATGAAAAGATAAAAAGGGGATTTATACCAGTAAATGGTTTTGTTAATAATTGGGAATCCGAGAATTAAAGTAGAACTCTCTATTTAATTGTTAAGGTTGGAATTAAAGCGTGAACCGGGTAGATATGTTAGAAATCTTTTGTACTAGATAGATATGAGAAACACTTGAATGGGTACGGGAACGTTAGGAGTGCACAGTTAGACGAGAGGTGAGTATTTCATGCGAGAGCACGTCCTAACATGTATTTTGCATTCATTGTTTTAATGTTATTAAAGCACTTGCTGTTTTTAAAACTATTTTCCACATTCGGGCTCTGACCCGTTTGCTTTCAAATCTATCTTTTTGTAAAAACCTTTTTAGGTGCCCAGCCACAAGGACACCATGCATAGGAATTCTATTCAGGTGACGAGCTGTAGCTGTTGTGGAAGTTACAGGGCCTTGACAGTAGACGCCTCCTTTTTAGTCTTGACTCCATATTCAGTTTCATCATTTATTGGGCATGTTGCCCATTTCCTTTTGAGACATTTCATATCAGTTATTCAGACTTTTGGCATGTAATTAATTCAGGATACACTGGTTTATTTATTTCAGTTGTGGGATTTTTGTGAGGAGTTTTTCCTCTGGACTCATTAATGTTTGTTGGTTACTTCGTTGAGACTTTATGGTGTATGGTTATGTTATTCTTTTATATCTCACTTACTTCTTGTTAATCAGACTTAATTTAAAATTTGACATCTTACTTTTAAATACTAGGTGGTTAGTAATTATTAGAAATGTTTTCGACAGTGATGCTATTAACTGAACCTACTTGTCATTTTGATTTAATTTAATAAAGGAGTAGCTACCCGGTATTTAATTAGTCGGGGTGTCACATTACACTTCCTTGCTTGTAGTATGGTATAAAAATTTTTGGGTGTTCTACTTATAATTGTTCATTATTTCATTTAGTATATTTTTCATTTTTATTCATACTTAGAAGGATACTTAATTATTTAGACTCTTGTATTGTTTAATTTAGACCTGATCAACCTATTATTAGATTTTATGGGGTGTCATAGATATGTAAAAGAAAAACAAGATAATAACTTATTAAAGTTAAATAAATTATTTTTGATAGAAATTACTACCATGAGAAAAAAATCTAACTCGAGAATGTAAAATCTCAACAATATAATATCCATCTCGGAATACAAATATAACTTGTATTAACTCTTACTAGGGATAAACTAAATTGACTACAACTACTTGAACTAAAAAATAAACAAATACAAAGTTGTAAAGGAGTAACATTGTATGGTGCCTAAACCCTAGGAATTACTAATAGAATGTCGCTCGAGATACTTCTCTAACGAACAACCCACGCCTACAGCAGACATAGTGGCCTAAGACCTGTGGAAAATAGTTCAACAATGAGGATTAAACCCAATAAGTATACAAAGAGTAATAATTTAACTGAAGTTGGTCCATAATAATATAATGCATTTAACTCCCATATTAAGTAAATTTCTAAGTATACAAAGATTAAGAATTTAACTGAAGTTGGGCCACAATAATATAATGCATTTAACTCCCATATTAAGTGAATTTTAAGTTATTTAAGTTACCTAACCCAAACAACATAAAACAAGTATGTGTCTTTACTCCCAACCCCAATGAGTCCCATATGATATATATTATTATCTTAATTACGTATTCTTTACTTTAAAGTTATTACGTTCAGCTTTTGATTTAAGAATCATATATTTTACTAAAATCTCTTACAGTAAAGTAACGTTCTTACTAATCGTAGTATTAATAATGATCTCTAATTATGATTCTAAAATATTGTCTCAAGTATAATAGTCTCAAATAGTTATAGGCCACTGATTTAGGATATATCTCTCTAGTACATTCATTACATTATTATCAAGCTATAATTTATAGTTATACACAAATAATATAAATAATAATTTGGTACTACCATCTCAATGTACTGCAACATAGAATCACAGTATAAATCATAAACCGGAATATCTGTGATTGTACACAACCCATATAAAATCTCATGGACTACGCTTGACCCCACAAATAAAAGTATAAAGTCCTATGACTATTGCATTCAGGGATCACTCGTTATAGGGAATGGCAATAATATAAACTCAAAGCATCAACAAGGGATAATGACTACGCATTCCTATCGATCTCCCGAACTCCATATCCAAGGATATGAGATAGAACGCCCATCTTTAATTGCCCTTAGGAAACACGGGTATGTCAGTTGAAGGATCAGGGTAGATAGAACCTAGGTAGAGCTCATCTCATCATTAGGAATACCATGCACAGTCAATGTCGTACGCATCTATGAGCACTCACATGCCATCTCGATATGATTGCACATAAATTAAGTAAACAAGTATGACCTTATGCAACTGGTCTAAATGAACAATTACAACCCCTACTCAATTGGCTTACATATAATATCTCTATTATTATTAGTTAATGTAGATGTCTAAAATTGGTAGTGATTTATATGATGCCAATTTTAAAATCACTGATAAAGTAATGAGAGAAAAATAAATGAGACACTAGAATTTTTAAGTGGTTCAGCTATAAGAAAATTCTACATCCACTGTAATTGTATTTGTTGTTGCTAATTACAGAAAGCTAAGTATTCTTGTTCGAAGAATGACCTTGTACTTTTCTCTCTTAAATTTTGTGAAAGGAATACATTTAATTTATAGTGTCCTAGAGATCAAGAATTGGAATGCCTTTATACATTTAAGCATTTACACCCATACATAATGAATGTGACTGTTGATAGCCTTAGGCATGTGTAGAATGACTCTTGGTTGCTTTCCACGTGATGACTATTTATCTACAATGATGGTTTATATTCTTCGGGTTGGTCAGGCTATTGGCTGATTAACTATTTTCTAAGCCAATCAAGTAATTGATGACTAAGATTGTTGCCACGTAATAGGTCAGGTGTCCTTTTCTAATTGGTCCACGTAGATGGATAATTTTTGGCATCAACAGAAGCCCCTAATGCTTCATTCTTGATATTTTGTTGAAAGGATGAAGTATGAGTCATTAAGAGTTTCTCGTCACTCTTTCATGGTTTTAGTCATCTACGGACTTATAAGATTTGTAAAATACCACGTCTGTGACAAAAAAATAAAAATAAAATGGTCGCGCCCTTAATCCGTGACCCACAACCGTGACAAATTGGTCGCTGCCAAAGTCCGCGACCCACGACCGTGACAAAAAAAATAAAAAAAAATTGGTCGCGGTTCTCATCCGTGACGCACAACCGTGACAAATAGGTCGCGGACTTTGGCCGCGACCCACAACCGTGACAAAAAAAATAAAAATAAAATGGTCACGGACTTTGGCCGCGACCATTTTTATGCGCGACGAAAAAAATAAAAATGGTCATGGACAAAGTCCATGACCATATTTAACTATAATTTAAAAAAATATTTTTTTTTGGTCCAATCCTAAAATTGGGGGTCCTGTGAGTGCACCGTCGGTTGCTACGTGTAACGTTGGATGCGTACGAAGTATTACAAATATTTATTATTGGCAAAATAATAAAAAAAATCACAAATTGCGAATCGAGAACGTTGTTAATAAACAAATATATATACAAACTTATAAATATTACACGTCTTAATAATTCACAGACCAAAAAAAAGTTGGGTAGAGTTTCCCCTATTTTCTTGACATTCCAAAACCTGTAAATGTAAAACTTGCTTATTATAAAGCCCGCACGGCCATAAAATTCAACAATCAAATTATAAAAGCCAGCACGACCATAAAACTAAACAATAAAAGCCCGCACGGCTGTAACACAAAAACCAAAATCCTGAATGTCCACAACATATAAACAATCTTCATGCTGTAGACCATTGCCTCCTTCGTTTGTTCCGCGTGCAAAAATCCTATAAATGATCGGATACATAAAAAAAATATCAGTAACCAAGTAGTTTTACAAAAAATTAATCAAGCTGAAAAATTGCATATATGAGTTAAAATTATCAGTAACCAAGTAGAAATATACAAATTATCGTCGTATTCTCAAATCGGGAGTCCAGCGACTACGGGGTCAGTTCCTACGAGTTACATTGGTCCCGTGGGAGGTGTTGGTGCCACCCACGGGGCCGTTAGAGGGCTTTTTCGAGTTTTCACCCTCTAACACCATGTTTTTAAGCCTAAGTCAAGAAATATGCAAATTATTGTCGTATTCTCAAATCGAGAGTCCCGCGGCTGTGGGGTCATTTCCTACGAGTTACATTGTTCCCGTGGGAGGTGTTGGTGCCACCCACGGGGCCGTTCGAGGGATGTTTCGAGTTTCACCCTCTAACGCCATGTTTTGCTTAAGTCTAGAAATATACAAATTACCGTCGTACTCTCAAATCGGGAGACCCACGGCTACGGGGTCAGTTTTTACGAGTTACATTGGTCCCGTGGGAGGTGTCCGTGCCACCCACAGGTCCGTTGGGGGATGTTTCGAGTTTTCACCCTCTAACGTCATATTTTTAAGCCTAAGTCTGGAAATATGCAAATTACCGTCGTATTCTCAAACTGGGAGACCCGCGGCAGCGTGGACAGTTTTTACGAGTTACATTGGTCCCGTGGGAGGTGTTGGTGCCACCCAGGGGGGTCGTTCGGGGACTGTTTCGAGTTTTCACCCTCTAACGTCATGTTTTTAAGCCTAAGTCTAGAAATATGCAAATTACCGTCGTATTCTCAAACCGGGAGACCCACGGTTGTGGGGTCAGTTCCTACGAGTTACATTGGTCCTGTGGGAGGTATTGGTGCCACCCACTATGCCATTAGAGGGCTGTTTCGAGTTCTCACCCTCTAATGCCATGTTTTTAAGCCTAAGTAAAAAAATATGAAATTATCGTCGTATTCTCAAACCGGGAGTCCTACGGCTGCGGGGTCAGTTCCTACGAGTTACATTGGTCCAGTGGGAGGTGTTGGTGCCACCCACGGAGCCGTTCGGGGGCTGTTTCGAGTTTTCACCCTCTAACGTCATGTTTTTAACCCTAAGTCTAGAAATATGCAAATTACCGTCGTATTCTCAAACCGAGAGTCCCGCGGATGCGTGGTCAGTTCCTACGAGTTAAATTGGTCCCTTGGGTGGTGTTTGTGCCACCCACGGGGACGTTCAGGGGCTGTTCCGAGTTTTCAACCTCTAACGCCATGTTTTTAAGCCTAGGTCTAAAAAATATGCAAACAGCCGTCGTATTCTCAAACCGAGAGTCCCGCAGCTGCGGGGCCAGTTCCTACGAGTTACATTGGTCCCGTGGGAGGTGTTAGTGTCACCCACGGGGACGTTCGGGGGATGTTTCGAGTTTTCACCTTCTAACGCCATTTTTCAAGCCTAAGTCTATAAATATGCAAATTACTGTCATATTCTCAAACTGGGAGTCCCGCGGCTGCGTGGTCAGTTCCTAGGAGTTACATTGGTCCCGTGGGAGGTGTTTGTGCCACCCACGGGGACGTTCGGGGGCTGTTTCTAGTTTTCAACCTCTAACGCCATGTTTTTAACCCTAAGTCTAGAAATATGCAAATTATCATTGTATTCTCAAACCGGGAGACCCGCGGCTGTGAGGTCAGTTCCTACGAGTTATATTGGTCCCATGGGAGGTGTCGGTGCCACCCACGGGGACGTTCGGGGGCTGTTTCGAGTTTTCACCCTCTAACGCCATGTTTTTAAGCATAAAGTCTAGAAATATGCAAATTACCGTCATATTCACAAATCGGAAGTCCCGCGGCTACGTGGTCAGTTCCTACGAGTTAAATTGGTCCTGTGGGAGGTGTTTGTGCCACCCACGGGGACGTTCGGGGGCTTTTTGAGTTTTCACCTTCTAACGCCATGTTTTGAAGCCTAAGTCTAGAAATATGCAAATTACCGTCATATTCTCAAACCGAGAGTCCCACGGCTGCGTGGTCAGTTCCTACGAGTTACATTAGTCCCATGGGAGGTGTTTGTGCCACCCACAGGGATGTTCGAGGGGTGTTTCGAGTTTTCAACCTCTAACGCCATGTTTTTAACCCTAAGTCTAGAAATATGCAAATTATCGTCGTATTCTCAAACCGGGAGACCTGCGGCTGCGGGGTCAGTTCCTACGAGTTATATTGGTCCCATGGGAGGTGTTGGTGCCACCCACGGGGATGTTCTGGGGGTTTTTCAAGTTTTCACCCTCTAAGGCCATGTTTTGCTTAAGTCTAGAAATATGCAAATTATAGTCGTATTCTCAAACCGGGAGACCCGCGACTGCGGGGTCAGTTCCTACAAGTTATATTGGTCCCGTGGGAGGAATTGGTGCCACCCACGGGGACGTTCGGGGGCTGTTTCGAGTTTTCACCCTCTAACGCCATGTTTTTAAGCGTTAAGTCCAGAAATATGCAAATTACCGTCGTATTCTCAAACCGGGAGTCCCGCGGCTGCGTGGTTAGTTCCTACTAGTTACATTGGTCCCGTGGGAGGTGTTTGTGCCACACACGGTGACGTTCGAGGGCTGTTTTGAGTTTTCACCCTCTAACGCCATGTTTTTAAGCCTAAGTCAAGAAATATGTAAATTACCGTCGTATTCTCAAATCGGGAGTCCCGCGGCTGCGTGGTCAGTTCCTATGATTTACATTGGTCCCGTGGGAGGTGTTTGTGCCACCCACGGGGACGTTCGGGGGCTTTTTCGAGTTTTCACCCTCTAACGCCATGTTTTTAAGCCTAAGTCTTAAAATATGCAAACTACCATCGTAATCTGAAACTGGGAGTCCCGCGGCTACGGGGTTAGTTCCTACGAGTTACATTGGTCCCGTGGGAAGTGTTGGTGCCACCCACTGGGACGTTCGGGGGCTGTTTCGAGTTTTCACCTTCTAACGCTATGTTTTCAAGCCTAAGTCTAGAAATATGCAAATTACCGTTGTATTCTCAAATCGGGAGTCCCGCGGCTGCGTGGTCAGTTCTTACGAGTTAAATTGGTCCCGTGGGAGGTGTTTGTGTCACCCACGGGGACGTTCGGGGGATGTTTTGAGTTTTCACCCTCTAACGCCATGTTTTAAGCCTAAGTAAAGAAATATACAAATTATTATCGTATTCTCAAACCGGGAGTCTCGCGGCTGCGGGGTCAGTTCCTATGAGTTACATTGGTCCCGTGGGAGGTGTTGGTGCCACCCACGGAGCCGTTCGGGGGCTGTTTCGAGTTTTCACCCTCTAACGTCATGTTTTAAAGCCTAAGTCTAAAAATATGCAAATTACCGTCGTATTCTCAAACCGAGAGTCCCGCGGATGCGTGGTCAGTTCCTACGAGTTACATTGGTCCCGTGGGAGGTGTTGGTACCACCCACGGGGCCGTTCGGGGGCTGTTTCGAGTTTTCACCCTCTAACGTTATGTTTTTAAGCCTAAGTCTAGAAATATGCAAATTACCGTCGTACTCTCAATCCGAGAGTCCCGCGGCTGCGTGGTCACTTCCTACGAGTTACATTGGTCCCGTGGGAGGTGTAGGTGCCACCCACGGTGCCGTTAGAGGGCTGTTTCGAGTTCTCACCCTCTAACGCCATGTTTTTAAACCTAAGTCAAAAAATATGAAATTATCGTCGTATTCTCAAATCGGGAGTCCTGCGGCTGCGAAGTCAGTTCCTACGAGTTACATTGGTCTAGTGGGAGGTGTTGGTGCCACCCACGGGGCCGTTCGGGGGCTGTTTCGAGTTTTCAGCCTTAAGCGCCATGTTTTTAAGCCTAAGTCAAGAAATATGCAAATTACCATCGTATTCTCAAACCGGGAGTCCCGCAGCTTCGTGGTCAGTTCCTATGAGTTACATTTGTCCCGTGGGAGGTCTTTGTGCCACCCACGGGGACGTTCGGGGTCTATTTCGAGTTTTCACCCTCTAATGCCATGTTTTTAAGACTAAGTCTAGAAATATGCAAACTACCGTCGTATTCTCAAACCGGGAGTCCCGCGGCTGCGGGGCCAGTTCCTACGAGTTACATTGGTCCCGTGGGAGGTATTGGTGCCACCCACTGGGACGTTCGGGGGCTCTTTCGAGTTTTCACCCTCTAACGTCATGTTTTGAAGCCTAAGTCTAGAAATATGCAAATTACCATCGTACTCTCAAACCGGGAGACCCGCAGCTGTGGGGCCAGTTCCTACGATTTACATTGGTCCCGTACGAGGTGTTGGTGCCACTCACGGGGCCGTTCGGGGGCTGTTTCGGCTTTTCAACCACTAACGCCATGTTTTTAATCCCAAGTCTAGAAATATGCAAATTATCGTCGTATTCTCAAACCGGGGGGTCCAGTGATCGCGCAGTCAGTTCCTACGAGTTACATTGGTCCCGTGCGAGGTGTTGGTGCCCCTCACGGGGCCGTTCGGGGGTTCTTTTGGCTTTTCACCCACTAACGCTATGTTTTTAAGCCTGAGTCTAGTACTACCAATCTCTTTCAATGCCTAACGAAGCCGAAGCCAAAGCCAAAGGAAACGCGGCCTTCGTGGCCAAAAACTTCATCGACGCAATCAGATTCTTCATAGAAGCAATCCAACGTTCCCCCACCAATCATGTCCTCTACTCAAATCGATCCGCCACCTACGCCTCCTTAAACCAATACACACAAGCCTTAACCGAAGCTCAAAAAATCGTTTAACTAAAACCCGACTGGTCCAAAGGCTACTCCCGCCTCGGCACCGCTATCTCGGCCTTCACAACTACGGCGACGTCGTTTCCTCTTACAAAAAAGGTCTCGAAATAGACCCCAGCAATGAACCCCTCAAACCGGCCTCGTCGACGCCCAATCCGCCGCCTCCAAATCACGCTCCCCCCCAATCGCCTCTAACCTCTTTGGGGATGCATTTTTCGGCCCCGAGATGTGGGCTAAACTAACATTCGATCCCTCAACAAGAACATATCTTCAACAACCGAACTTCGTTAAAATGATGCAGGAGATTCAAAAAAAACCCCACCAACTTAAATCTCTACCTAAAGGATCAGAGAGTTATGCAGGCGCTTGGGGTTTTACTCAACGTCAAACTTTCCACGCGTATGCCCGAAGATATGGAGATGAACGATTCAATTTCGGAGAGAAATGACGAGCCCGTCAAGCAGCCTGAGCCTGAACCTGAGCCAAGAACGGAACCAAAAAAAGTAACGAATGAAGTGAGGGAAATTAGAGAGAGGAAAGCGGAGGCACAGAAGGAGAAGGAGGCTGGGAATGCGGCTTATAAGAAGAAGGATTTTGATACGACGATTGGGCATTATACAAAAGCGATTGAATTGGACGATGAGGATGTTTCATTTTTAACTAACCGGGCATTATACTGTTATATATAACTATTATATATATAACCGCTATATAACAGTTATATATATAACAATTATATACTGTTATAATAACAGTTATATACTGTTATATATAACACTGTTATATATAACAGCATATATATAACACTGTTATATATAACAGTGTTATATAACAGCATATATATATATATATATATATATATATATTTGTCTTTCCATCTTCACATTATGTTGAATCACTTTATGTCGAACTCTAGAGTAACTTGAAATTCTTGGTATCACTTTCTCAAGCATCATATAAGTAAGAGGAGCAGGGGTTTAAATCTTAGAAGCAGGTGTTTAGGTAGTAGAAGCAGCATAAGCAAGAGGAGCAGGGTCTTGGGGCAGGAGCAGTAGCACTAGTAGGGGGATACTGTCAAGAATTTCTCGAGTCTTTCAAATTAACAGTTAGTATTGATTGTCGAACAGTTGAACTTGTTGACATTATATACTGTTAAGAATATCACTGTGTACTTGGGCTTGTACAAGACCACCATATTGTGCTAAGTTTTATTGCCAGACTAAAAGTTTGCCACATACACTTGATCATTAACTATTATAATATGAACGGTTAACTGTTTTTAGTTACGGCAGTGTTGGTCTCAAGGAAGCTGATTTTGTATGTTGAATTCAATAATGGATATGCTCTCGAGTGGAATTGACTAACCTGCGAGAAAGTCTTTAAATATCTATTTGAAATTCATAAGATCATGATGACATTATAAGGTAGGGATTTCATAATCTTATTTTTGAAAATTTACGTCGTACACTCAAATCGGGAGCCCCGTAACAATGCGGTCGGCTCCTACGAGTCACATTGGTCCCGTGCGAGATGTTCGTGACTCTTACGAGACCGTTTTGTTGCAGTTTTACGTCTTCACCCTTCGATGGCATGTTTTTATGCTTAAGTCTATTTTTTTACAAATTTATGTCGTACACTCAAACCGGGAGCTCCGTGACTACGCGATCGGTTTCTACAACTCACATTGGTCCCGTGCGACGTGTTCATGACTCTTACCGGACCGTTTTATCACTATTTTACGTTTTCACCCATCGATGGCATGTTTTTATGCTAAAGTCTATTTTTTTGCAAATTTAAGTCGTACACTCAAATCGGTAGCCCCGTGACTACGCGATCGGTTCCTACGAGTCATATTGATCCCGTGCGAGGTGTTCGTGACTCTTACGGGACCGTTTTGTGGCTGTTTTACGTTTTCACCCTTCGATGGCATGTTTTTATGCATAAGTCTAATTTTTGCAAATTTACGTCGTACACTCACCCGGGAGCCCCGTGACTACGCGGCTGGTTCCTACGAGTTACATTGGTCCTGTGCGAGGTGTTCGTGACTCTTACGGGACCGTTTTGTTGTTGTTATTTTGCGTTTTCACCCTTCGATGGCATGTTTTTATTCTTAAGTGTAATTTTTTGCAAATTTACATCGTACACTGAAACCGGGAACGCCGTGATTACGTGGCCGGTTCCTACGAGTTACATCGATCCCGTGAGAGGTGTTCGTGACTCTTACGGGACCGTTTTATGGTTGTTTTAACATTTTTACCCTATAGAAGTATGTTTGTATGCCTAAGTCTAACGTTTGACAAATTTACGTCGTATGCTCAAAGCGGGAGTGCCTTGACTACGCGGTCAGTTCCGACGAGTCACATTGGTCCCGTGTGAGGTGTTCGTGACTCTTATGGGACCATTTTGTGTTTGTTTTATGTTTTCACCCCTCGAAGGCATGTTTTTATGCTTAAGTCTAAATTTTTTGCAAATTTACGTCGTACACTCAAATCGGGAGTCCCATGACTACGCGGTCGGTTCCTACGAGTCACATTGGTCCCGTATGAGGTGCTCGTGACTCTTACCGGACCATTTTATGGTTGTTTTACGTTTTCACCATTCGATGGCATGTTTTTATGCTTAAGTTGAATTATTTTTAAATTTACGTCGTGCACTCAAACCGGGAGCCCCGTGACTACGCGGTCGGTTCCTACGAGTCACATTGGTCACGTGCGATGTGCTCGTGACTCTTAGGGGACCGTTTTGTGTTTGTTTTATGTTTTCACCGTTCGATGGCATGTTTTCATGCTTAAGTCTAACTTGTTACAAATTTACGTCGTACACTCAAATCGGGAGCCCCGTGACTACGCGGTCAGTTCCTACGAGTCACATTGGTCCCATGAGAGGTGTTCGTGACTCTTACGGGACCGTTTTGTGGCTGTTTTATGTTTTCACCCATCGATGGCAATTTTTTATGCTTAAGTCTATTTTTTTTGCAAATTTAAGTCGTACACTCAAACCGGGATCCCCGTGACTACGCGATCGGATCCAACGAGTCACATTACGGGACCGTTTTGTTGCTGTTTTACATTTTCACCCTTCGATGGCATGTTTTTATTCTTAAGTCTAATTTTTTGCAAATTTACGTCGTACACTGAAATCAGAAACGCCGTGACTACGCAGCCGGTTCCTACGAGTCACATTGGTCCCGTGCAAGGTGTTAGTGACTCTTACGGGACCGTTTTGTTGTTGTTTTACTTTTTCACCCTTCGATGTCATATTTTAATTCTTAAGTGTAATTTTTTGCAAATTTATGTCGTACACTCAAACCGGGAACGCCGTGACTACGCGGCCGGTTCCTACGAGTTACATCGATCCCGTGAGAGGTGTTCGTGACTCTTACGGGACCGTTTTATGGTTGTTTTAACATTTTTAACCTATAAAAGTATGTTTGTATGCCTAAGTCTAACGTTTGAGAAATTTACGTCGTATGCTCAAAGCGGGAGTGCCTTGGCTACGCGGTTAGTTCCTACGAGTCACATTGGTCCCGTGCGAGGTGTTTGTGACTCTTACGGGACCATTTTGTGTTTGTTTTACGTTTTCACCCCTCGAAGGCATGTTTTTATGCTTAAGTCTAGATTTTTTGCAAATTTACGTCGTACACTCAAACCGGGAGTCCTGTGACTACGCGGTTGGTTCCTACGAGTCATATTGGTCCCGTATGAGGTGCTCGTGACTCTTACCAGACCGTTTTATGGTTGTTTTACGTTTTCACCATTCGATGGCATGTTTTTATGCTTAAGTTGAATTATTTTTAAATTTACGTCGTACACTCAAACCGGGAGCCCCGTGACTACGCGATCGGTTCCTACGAGTCACATTGGTCCCGTGCGATATGCCTGTGACTCTTACGGGACCGTTTTGTATTTGTTTTACGTTTTCACCCTTCGATGGCATGTTTTCGTGCTTAAGTCTAACTTTTTACAAATTTACATTGTACACTCAAACCGGGAGCCCCGTGACTACGCGGTCAGTTCCTACGAGTCACATTGGTCCCATGAGAGGTGTTCGTGACTCTTACGGGACCATTTTGTGGATGTTTTACGTTTT
Source organism: Sambucus nigra (assembly GCA_949130495.1). Classification (NCBI taxonomy): domain Eukaryota; kingdom Viridiplantae; phylum Streptophyta; class Magnoliopsida; order Dipsacales; family Adoxaceae; genus Sambucus; species Sambucus nigra. The sequence goes on from OX422224.1 coordinate 278,058,206, forward strand.
CACCCATCGATGGCAATTTTTTATGCTTACGTCTATTTTTTTTTTTGCAAATTTAAGTCGTACACTCAAACCGGGATCCCCGTGACTACGCAATCAGTTCCTACGAGTCACATTGATCCCCTGGGAGGTGTTCGTGACTCTTACGGGACCGTTTTTTTGCTGTTTTACGTTTTCACCCTTCGATGGCCTGTTTTTATTCTTAAGTCTAATTTTTCGCAAATTTACGTCGTACACTCAAACCGGGAACGCCGTGGCTACGCAGCCGTTCCTACGAGTCACGTTGGTCCTGTGCGAGGTGTTCGTGACTCTTACGGGACCGTTTTGTTGCTATTTAACATTTTCACCCATCGATGGCATGCTTTTATGCTAAAGTCTAATTTTTTGCAAATTTAAGTCATACACTCAAATCGGTAGCCCCGTGACTACGCGATCGGTTCCTACGAGTCACATTGATCCCGTGCGAGGTGTTCGTGACTCTTACGGGACCGTTTTGTGGCTGTTTTACGTTTTCACCCTTCGATGGCAAGTTTTCATGCTTAAGTCTAATTTTTGCAAATTTATGTCGTACACTCACCCGGGAGCCCCGTGACTACGCGGCCGGTTCCTACGAGTTACATTGGTCCTATGCGAGGTGTTCGTGACTCTTACGGGACCGTTTTGTTGTTGTTGTTTTATGTTTTCACCCTTCGATGGCATGTATTTATTCTTAAGTGTAATTTTTTACAAATTTACATCGTACACTCAAACCGGGAACGCCGTGACTACTCGGTTGGTTCCTACGAATTACATCGATCCCGTGAGAGGTGTTCGTGACTCTTACGGGACCGTTTTATGGTTGTTTTAACATTTTTACCCTATAAAAGTATGTTTGTATGCCTAAGTCTAACGTTTGACAAATTTATGTCGTATGCTCAAAGCGGGAGTGCCTTGACTACGCGGTCAGTTCCTACGAGTCACATTGGTCCCATGTGAGGTGTTTGTGACTCTTACGGGACCATTTTGTGTTTGTTTTACGTTTTCACCCCTTGAAGGCATGTTTTTATACATAAGTCTAGATTTTTTGCCAATTTACGTCGTACATTCACACCGGGAGTCCCGTGACTACGCGGTCGGTTCCTACGAGTCATATTGGTCCCGTATGAGGTGCTCGTAAATCTTACCAAACCTTTTTTATGGTTGTTTTACGTTTTCACCATTCGATGGCGTGTTTTTATGCTTAAGTCGAATTATTTGCAAATTTATGTCGTACACTCAAATCGGGAGTCCTGTGACTAAGCGATCGGTTCCTACGAGTCACATTGGTCCCGTGCGATATGCTCGTGACTCTTACGAGACCGTTTTGTGTTATTTTACGTTTTCACCCTTCGATGGCATGTTTTCATGCTTAAGTCTAACTTTTTACAAATTTACGTCGTACACTCAAACCGGGAGCCCCTTGACTACGCGATCAGTTCCTACGAGTCACATTGGTCCCATGAGAGGTGTTCGTGACTCTTACGGGACCGTTTTGTGGCTGTTTTACGTTTTCACCCATCGATGGCAATTTTTTATGCTCAAGTCTATTTTTTTGCAAATTTAAGTCGTACACTCAAACCGAGATACCTGTGACTACGCGATCGGTTCGTACGAGTCACATTGGTCCTCTGGGAGGTTTTCGTGACTCTTACGGGACCTTTTTGTCGTTGTTTTATGTTTTCACCCTTCGATGGGATGTTTTTATTCTTAAGTCTAATTTTTCGCAAATTTACGTCGTACACTCAAACCGGGAACGCCGTGACTACGCAGTCGGTTCCAACCAGTTACATTGGTCCCGTGCGAGGTGTTCGTGACTCTTACGGGACCATTTTATTGTTGTTTTACGTTTTCACCCTTCGATGGCATGTTTTTATTCTTAAGTGTAATTTTTTGCAAATTTACGTCATACCCTCAAACCGAGAACGCCGTGACTATGCGGTCGGTTCCTATGAGTTACATCGATCCCGTGAGAGGTGTCCGTGACTCTTATGGGATCGTTTTATGGTTGTTTTAACATTTTTACCCTATAAAAGTATGTTTGTAAGTCTAAGTCTAACGTTTGACAAATTTACGTCGTATGCTCAAAGCGGGAGTGCCTTGACTACGCGGTCAGTTCCTACGAGTCACAATGGTCCCGTGTGAGGTGTTTGTGACTCTTATGGGACCATTTTGTGTTTGTTTTACGTTTTCACCCCTCGAAGGCATGTTTTTATGCTTAAGTCTAGATTTTTTGCAAATTTACGTCATACACTCAAACCGGGAGTCCCATGACTATGCGATCGGTTCCTACGAGTCACATTGGTCCCGTATGAAGTGTTCGTGACTCTTACCGGACCATTTTATGGTTGTTTTACATTTTCACCATTCGATGGCATGTTTTTATACTTAAGTCGAATTATTTTTAAATTTACGTCGTACACTCAAACCGGAAGCCCCGTGACTCGCGGTTGGTTCCTACGAGTCACATTGGTCCCGTGCGAGGTGCTCGTGACTCTTACGGGACCGTTTAGTGTTTGTTTTATGTTTTCACCCTTCGATGGCATGTTTTTATGCTTAAGTATAACTTTTTACAAATTTACGTCGTACACTCAAACCGGGAGCCCCGTGACTACGCGGTCGATTCCTACGAGTCACATTGGTCCCGTGAGAGGTGTTCGTGACACTTACGGGAGTGTTTTGTGGCTGTTTTACGTTTTCACCCATCGATTACAATTTTTTATGCTTAAGTCTATTTTTTTTTGCAAATTTACATCGTACACCCAAACCGGGATCCCCGTGACTACGCGATCGGTTCCTACGAGTCACATTGGTCCCCATGGAGGTGTTCGTGACTCTTACGGGATCGTTTTGTTGTTGTTTTATGTTTTCACCCTTCGATGGCATGTTTTTATTCTTAAGTATAATTTTTTGCAAATTTACGTCGTACACTCAAACCGGGAACGCCGTGACTACGCGGCCGGTTCCTACGAGTCACATTGGTCCCGTTCGAGGTGTTCGACGGCATGTTTTTTATGCCTAAGTCTAACTTTTTGAAAATAAAATAACAAACCAGCGAACAGTTTAAAGACAAAGAGAGTAAATATATATGTAATGTATAATTGAAGAATTAAGCCAATAAATCAAACCTTGAGCATCCACCAAAAGAATTGAGTTGACAGTGCACCTCACACTTTAACCATGGAATTTTCTCGAGAAGTTTCTGGAAGCAAAGAAAACAAACACCTGAAACAATAAATGTTTTCTCTCATCAGCTACACATTAAACATAACAATGTAATGTTGTGAATGTTTCTTAAAATTATTATCATTTCATATTTTATTAAACAATTGAATTCATGTTACTTAGGAGACAACATTTACGACTTAATCGTAAATAATCAATTTCATCATTAATAATTTGAGGAGAAACATTTCTAAATAACTTGAACTAGTAAACATTGCACATTTAGATGTCAAAATCTTAAAAGCGCATAAAACAACATAAAAGTTAATAAGGACCATAAGAGTTATGGGACACCCCTTAAAAAAAATACCCGATAAATCCACCCCCTTAAATATTAATTCGTTGTAATTAAGCCTAGAAACAGGATTCCCTCCATTTTTTACCTAAAAGAGAGAAAAAAATATCCCAACCCAAAAATAAAATTAAAACAATAAAAAAGTAAAAATAAATAAAAAATCTCCCATCATCACAATCCCTTCAATTCCTCCTCCTTCATTTCAACTACCACATCACCTTTACCTTCTGCCCCCCGCACTCCCTCCAACCAACCACCACCATACCAAAACCCTACCACCAGCAACCCCCGACCAACCAAACCCTTGTCCAGCTTCAATCGGCACAAACCTAATGCAGATCTGGTGCCGACCGCCCACCTTGATGTCTGGATCTAACCCCGACATACTGAAATTGATGTAGGTGTGTGTGCGTGTGTTACGTTGTGCATTTGTGCGTGTGGGAGAGGTAGATATAGGAACCTTCTATGGTGGTCGGTGGAGTGGAGATTCAACCGGCGGTGGAGCTGAGATCAGCCGGCGGTGGTGTATTTGTTCCATGTCAAGTTGTAGCCTCCTAATATCTTGACATAAACGTAAAAATGCACATTAATCACAAGATACGTGATATACTTTTTCATAGGCAAATCAAGAGCACACCCAACAAATTTAATAACATGTACATTTATCGACACTAGTATCAATTCAATAAATTCAACATAGTATCCAACAACCAAGCCAACAATATCTCACTATAGTAATGTGCACACGTGTTTGCGACTCGTATGCCAAAATAATCATTTAATCATATTTTGTCAAAAAAAAAAAAGACAAGCATATTTTGTTAAAAAAAATACATACACATACAATCTAGGATTTATTGACATAATCTATACATACACACATACAATCTAGGGTTTACTTAAACCCTAATATTTTTTTGACATAAATCTATGCATATATATAACCCACAAAAAGGCGGATGTAATTTTTTTTTTTACTTATTATAAATCCATTTAATTATATTTTGTCAAAAAAAATATAATGTCTAGAGTTTTGAATAATATTTGGTCAAAAAAAAAACATACATACAATCTAGGGTTTATTGACATAACCTATACACACACACATACAATCTAGGGTTTACTTAAACCCTAATATTTTTTTGACATAAATCTATACATACATACACATACAATTACACACATAAAAGAACAAAACATAAATTAAAGTATCTATATTTGTATCTCATCAAACAAAAATCAAAACAGATATATATGATTGTATCTCATGAAACCGAAATAAAAAAAACCAATAACCCTCATTCAAATATATGTATCTCATCAAACAAATCAAAATAGAAACGAAAGTAAGCTAACCTTACCGGTGGCAGCAGAGGTCGGCACCAGAGAGAGAGAAAACCCACCGGTGTTTGACGAGAGAGAGAAGCCACAGCTTTGTCTTTGATGAGAGAGAGAGAGAAGCGGGTAAATGAAAATGAAAGGGGTAAAATGTTAAAGTGCATTTTTTTTGGAATTACATGGTCACGGCCATCAGTCGAGACCCACCTCGCAACCCATAACCTTGTTGCTTCTACATGAATGGCCAATGGTCACGGCCTACAGCCATGACCCCCATGCGCGACCAATGTCAGACCTTGAATTGAAGGATGGTCACGGCCCATAGCCATGACCCCCATGCGCGACTAGTTTCAGACCTTGAATTAAAGGATGGTCACGGCCCATAGCCGTAACCCATACCAAGAAATTGTCACGGCCCTAAGTCGTGACCCCCAATGTGTGTACTATCATCTTCCTCATGCCATCGGTCACGGACTTGGGCCGTGACCCCTCCGCGACCAAGCTTGGAGGGAATTTTGGCGCGAGTTTGGCGCCATGATGGTCACGACTTGGTCACGGCCTAAGTCCGCGACCGTGACCACTTCTAGAGCATCGATAATTTAGTGTGATAATAAATATGGTCACGCCAAATATTGAGTGGGTCACGGCCCAAGTCCGTGACCTGGTCGCGGACTTGGGCCGTGACCCACTGGGCGTGACCATTCGCAGGATTTGGTGTAGTGTATATTTCATTTTTATTCATACTTAGAAGGATACTTAATTATTTAGACTCTTGTATTGTTTAATTTAGACCTGATCAACCTATTATTAGATTTTATGGGGTGTCATAGATATGTAAAAGAAAAACAAGATAATAACTTATTAAAATTAAATAAATTATTTTTGATAGAAATTACTACCATGAGAAAAAAATCTAACTCGAGAATGTAAAATCTCAACTATATAATATCCATCTCGGAATACAAATATATCTTGCATTAACTCTTACTAGGGATAAACTAAATTGACTACAACTGCTTGAACTAAAAAATAAACAAATACAAAGTTGTAAAGGAGTAACATTGTATGGTGCCTAAACCCTAGGAATGACTAATAGAATGTCGCTCGAAATACTTCTCTAACGAACAACCCACGCCTACAGCAAACATAGTGGCCTAAGACCTGTGGAAAATAGTTCAACAATGAGGATTAAACCCAATAAGTATACAAAGAGTAATAATTTAACTGAAGTTGGTCCATAATAATATAATGCATCTGCCTCCCATATTAAGTAAATTTCTAAGTATACAAAGATTAAGAATTTAACTGAAGTTGGGCCACAATAATATAATGCATTTAACTCCCATATTAAGTGAATTTTAAGTTATTTAAGTTACCTAACCCAAACAACATAAAACAAGTATGCGTCTTTACTCCCAACCCCAATGAGTCCCATATGATATATATTATTATCTTAATTACGTATTCTTTACTTTAAAGTTATTACGTTCAGCTTTTGATTTAAGAATCATATATTTTACTAAAATCTCTTACAGTAAAGTAACGTTCTTACTAATCGTAGTATTAATAATGATCTCTAATTATGATTCTAAAATATTGTCTCAAGTATAATAGTCTCAAATAGTTATAGGCCACTGATTTAGGTTATAGCTCTCTAGTACATTCATTACATTATTATCAAGCTATAATTTATAGTTATACATATATAATATAAATAATAATTTGGTACTACCATCTCAATGTACCGCAACATAGAATCACAGTATAAATCATAAACCGAAATATCTGTGATTGTACACAACCCACATAAAATCTCATGGACTACGCTTGACCCCACAAATAAAAGTATAAAGTCCTATGACTATTGCATTCAGGGATCACTCGTGCGTACTAGGAATAGTTATAGGGAATGGCAATAATATAAACTCAAAGCATCAACAAGGGATAATAACTACGCATTCCTATCGATCTCCCGAACTCCATATCCAAGGATATGAGATAGAACGCCCATCTTTAATTTCCCTTAGGAAACACGGGTATGTCAGTTGAAGGATCAGGGTAGATAGAACCTAGGTAGAGCTCATCTCATCATTAGGAATACCATGCGCGGTCAATGTCGTACGCATCTATGAGCACTCACATGCCATCTCGATATGATTGCACATAAATTAAGTAAACAAGTATGACCTTATACAACTGGTCTAAATGAACAATTACAACCCCTACTCAATTGGCTTACATATAATATCTCTATTATTATTAGTTAACGTAGATGTCTAAAATTGGTAGTGATTTATATGATGCCAATTTTAAAATCACTGATAAAGTAATGAGAGAAAAATAAATGAGACACTAGAATTTTTAAGTGGTTCAGCTATAAGAAAATTCTACATCCACTGTAATTGTATTTGTTGTTGCTAATTACATAAAGCTAGGTATTCTTGTTCGAAGAATGACCTTGTACTTTTCTCTCTTGAATTTTGTGAAAGGAATACATTGTATTTATAGTGTCCTAGAGATCAAGAATTGGAATGCCTTTATACATTTAAGCATTTACACCCATACATAATGAATGTGACTGTTGATAGCCTTAGGCATGTGTAGAATGACTCTTGGTTGCTTTCCACGTGATGACTATTTATCTACAATGATGGTTTATATTCTTCGGGTTGGTCAGGCTATTGACTGATTAACTATCTTCTAAGACAATCAAGTAATTGATGACTAAGATTGTTGCCACGTAATAAGCCAGGTGTCCATTTCTAATTGGTCCACGTAGATGGATAATTTTTGGCATCAATAGAAGCCCCTAATGCTTCATTCTTGATATTTTGTTGAAAGGATGAAGTATGAGTCATTAAGAGTGCTCGTCACTCTTTCGTGGTTTTAGTCAGCTAGGGATTTATAAGATTTGTAAAATATTTCATCATTTGATCATGTGATGTCAATTTCGTGAATAATTTGAAATTTAATGAACCGCCTAAAGGCACATTAGAATTTTTTTAATCTTTGGAGTTGTGCAGCCGTCAGGATGTCAATCGTGGGTTTTCTATATAAGCTATAAAAGACGAGATTTTGGCTGATTTTTGTACCACAAATTTTCAAACTTTCGAACTATCTTTTGTCTCCAAGCATTTAGTCTTCAATCTTTCTTTCACGTCCATTTCCACTCTTGCTTCTTCCATCACTTTCTTTGTAAGCTTTTTTTTCTTTCCTTTGACTTCTTTCTTTGCTATAATCATGATGTACATCGTTCATGGGGACTCTTTAGATGAATTTAGGCAGAAAATAAATATTTTCGATTGGGTAGAATTAAAAATGCCTATTCCTCTAGTTTATGTTTTATCATTACCAGAGGGTCATTCCTTAGCTATTTATAACTAAGTGTGGTATTACTTTTCCCCCCAACCGCTTCTTCCTGGAGTTTTGTCAATATTTTGATGTTGTCCCTACTACGGTAGACCCATATTGGTATCCTTAAGTTGATGTTCTGCTACAAGTGGTGTGGCCATCCCGATCCGAACTTGGGCGGCTCGTAGACATATCGTATCCCGCTCAGGGATGCCTCGGTCTTCGTCGGTGTAGGGTAAATGTAAGGAGATAGAGTCGCCAACCTATTTTTCTAAAAACAGATAAAAGAACATATCACCGCCTCGAGATGAAGGTATCAAAGAGAAATTGATGCATAAGAAACCAATAGTTCGAAGGGTTCGAGGGCAAAGTTACGGAATGAGAAGGTGTTAGGCACCCATCCCGCCCTTTCGGTCTCTCATGGATGTGTGTTATTGTTTTCCTTTATTTATTGGTGAAATAATAATGCAAGAATATGATGAAATGTAGAAATAGAGATTTTATGAAAATTGGAAAATCGAAAGTTGGACTCGGGTCTCGAATTTTAATCTGAAACGCTTACGTAGCCTATAAAGGCATCAAAGTCCACGTAGTTTGCATGTGGCATGAGGTTGGCATTTTATCCCACAGATTTGAACGGAATTTTATTAAAAAAGTGTGTGAAAAAAAGAGTTTTAGTTTTGCAAAAGTGTGAAAGATGCATTCGTTCAAAATTTATGGGTATAACCCTCTTTTTGTTGATTTCGGGTTTTTTGTAGAAAATAAAGTATGTGCAATATACTAGTAAAAATTTAGAGATTAATATATATGGATTAAGGTAAGAACTAGATTATGAATCTAATATAACTAATGAAAAACAAGAAATTTAAATAGATAAGGGAAGGATTGGGACCTTCTTTGAAGAATGAGAGATTGACCTTGATTTTGAATGAACTCCCTTGACGCTTGATATGAATATTGAATGAGATCTTGCCAAATTAGGTATGAAAGGGATGGGAATGTGAACTTGGATAAAATTTCACATTAGGGAACTTCGTTGATTGAGAGAACGTTGATATCAGTGGTGCTGATGGATCTGAGTTTTAGGTGCGCTTTGGAGTGAGGCTATGCCCTCCTTTTATAGGTTCATCGACTTGCTGATCGGCATAGCCCTGGTCCTACCAATCGGCAGGTGACCCTATGCACATTGTCGATAGGCACTAGGACCTGCCAATTGGCAATCTCGTGTAGATTTTCCTCTAAAAATGGCTGTAAAACGTACTCATTTGATCCAAATAGTGCATGGGGCATACCATTAGAAAGGTAATTCATAGAACTTTAAGAGTCCTTTGGACTATTCTCAGGTCCGGTAGTTGACTTCGGAACAAATGTTGCTTGGAAGCGCTCGTCAGTCCTTTGGACGGGAGATCGTCGGACGGAAACATATCGTTCGTCTGAACAATAAGTCAGAATTGCACACGGGGTGGACTGTTGGAAAGGTTAGTAGATGTACTTCATCATCACAAAGATTTTGCTCGGTTTGGATAGCTAACCTTGGTCAACCGGGGCCTGGAAGCACCCAGTGATCTGTTAGAGTAAAATGGGTTGTTAGTTCGTATCATAAGTCAGAATCAAGGATGGAGTGGACCGTTGGAAAGGGTATTCAGTACCCTTCGAATTTTCATTCTGTCTTGGTAGGGCAAAATAGTTGACTTTGGTCAAACAAAGTTCAGGAGCGCCCGGTGGCCTCCGAATCAATTTTCAAGGGAAAATAGATTGTTCGTCTGAACGGTTATATCGTTTCATGCATGGGGTGGACCGTTGGAAAGGGGTTTCTGACACACCCCAACCCAGTTATTTATAATTTAATGCGACAGTCCAAGTGAGTCAAGCCATAATTGCCTTAATCAAACAATAAACACAAGTATCCTTTTTCAATATCAGCATGAAGCCATAACACTAAAAACTTTTAAATTTTTTAAAGTAATCGTGCTTATTCAAACTTTCTCAAAGGATAATTAGGATTAAATTATCCCTTTTTAATTTGACCAAAATTATAGTTTTTCGCATCCCGTGCTAACCCCACCCGACCACCTAGATTTGGCAGTGACATTTCATTGCCTGAAAAAACATAACATAGGAATCATGATCAAAATATCTCAATGAATGCATTACTACTACACTAGTGCATAAAATTAAATGCACTATGTCGTATCTATGTAACAATATAAAACATCTCAACATATCTTGGCTGTTAATGAGCCATAACATCTCTTGGATGTTGATAAGCCATAACATCTCTTAGCTGTTAATAAGCCATAACATCTCTTGGTTGTTGATAAGCCATAAAATCCCTTGGCTGTGGATAAGCCATAACATCTTTTGCTATAATAAGCCATAACATCTCTTGGTTATAGATAAGCCACAACATCTCTTGGCTATAATAAGCCATAACATCTCTTGGCTATAAATAAGCCATAACATCTCTTGGCAATTAATAAGCCATAAAATCTCTTGGCTATAAATAAGCCATAACATCTCTTAGCTATTAATAAGCCATAACATCTCTTGGCAATAATAAGCCATAACATCTCTTGGCTATAAATAAGCCAAAACATCTCTTAGCTATAAATAAGCCATAACATCTCTTGGCTATAAATAAGCCATAACATCTCTTATAATACATTCACATCATATCCATAATCAACTCAGTAAGTACGACATATCCTAACCATAATCAACTCAATAAGTACATCATATCATATCCATATTCAACTTGGTAAGTATGACATCTCATATTTGTAATCAACTAGGTAAGTACAACATATAACATCCATCATCATCTCAACAAGTACAACATATCATATTTATAATCAACTAGGTAAGTACAACATATAACATCCATAACCATCTCAATAAGTACCACATCTCATATTTATAATCAACTCGGCATGTACAACATATAATATCCATAATCATCTCAATAAGTACAACATATCATATTTACACTCAACTCAGCAAGTACAATATATAATATCCATAATCATCTCAATAAGTACCACATCTCATATTTATAATCAACTCAGTAAGTGCAACGTAAGAGATCCATAATCAACTCAATGATTACAACCTCTCATATTTATACTCAACTCGGCAAGTACCACATATAATATCCATAATCGTCTCAATAAGTACGACATCTCATATTTATAATCAACTCGGTAAGTACAACATATAATATCCATAATCATTTCGATAAGTACAACCTCTCATATTTATAATCCACTCAACTCAACAAATACAACATATGACATCCATAATCATCTCAATAAGTAAAACATCTCATATTTATACTCAAACCGACAAGTACAACATATAATCAACTCAACAAATACAACATAAGACATCCATAATCATGTATAAATACATCTTACTAGTGCGTACACTCATCTTGGCCACTTCATGTGTTTTTCACTTGCCTTTGTCTGGAACTGGTTCAACCAGTTCTTCTTCCCTTGCACATATTCATTCTTATAATATTAGTATCATCATAAGGATGTTAACAATCCAAAGAAAAATAACCTTAACCGAATTCATAAGCATCATAGCATCCCATTCTAATTACTTATCATAAATGAAGTCTCATTCAATTCCATGTTAAAATATTTAACATATCCAATCCATAGCCCAGACATTATTTAATTTATTCTTGGTAATACAATTCTTATCATATAAGGTTCCCAATATAAAAGACAACACATCATTTAAAGTTTCCTAGAGCAAGATGTGTTCGTTTCTTTATTACAAATCAAATCTACCCTATAGACTCTTTTATCGCTCAGTCAACTTCGAAGAATTTTCATAATTTTGTTGCATCATAACTTTCTTTAATATTTCACCCAACATCAATAAACATATTTAACAATACAAAATTAAAGTTTCATATTTTTAAGGTTCATTTGCTATGTCAAGAAAAACATCGAACACCTAGTGTGCATACTTACACCTTAGGGGCAGATTTGATACATGAACTTCAAACTATCACCAAAGATTCAATTCTTGGTATTTTCACATAATATTATTATATTTTATACATATATGTGTCTATTTTCATATCCAACTTGAATCATTCAATTCCAATAAATATACAAAATGTTATAGGAGTTTGAATACATAGGGTTTCCAATCGAATCAATATACATAATTTACACGTTCAACTTTGCTTAAACCCGCATCTATCCATACGTATACATCAAAACATGGAAGTTTAGTAAACAAATGATTATTTATATCATTTTAAATCACTAATTCCAATAATATACAAGATTTACTAGTAGAATTGCCTTAGGGATGTTTTCGTAATTTCCTATGGATTTTTCTCCAATTTTTTCTCCCCTTTCACCTCTTAAACTTCCCGTTTCTCTCTCTTCAGTCCAAACTCTCCAATGGATGAGTTTAGATGAAGAAGAAGGTCCTTTAAAGGGGCTTATGTCATCCAAGCTACCCCCCCCCCCCCCCCCTTCTAACCAATGAAATTCATCCATTTGTTATACATATAAGACAAAATACCACTTAACGAATGGACAGATTTGCCCCTGCTTCGTAATTTCAGCATAACTTCTTGCTCGGACCTCTGTTTTACACACCGTTTGTTGTGTTACAAACGTAACTCATATATATATAACTATCTAGTTTTCACCTCATGTCAATTATATTACAGTGGCCAAAACTAGTCCCGAACTCGAACATTCTTAGCGAAGACTTCACAAATTTGTGTTTGTGACTAATTCAATATTTCATAAGTTATGAAGGTAGGATTAGACTAAACACAATAACTTAACATTATATATTCTAATAACACATTATCCCCATCCCATACAGTAAGCATGATTTAAACATCGTTTATCATAATCATATTTGGGTCGTTACAACCTCCCCCCCCCCCCCCTAAAATTTTGTCCTCGAAATTTAGGGAAATTTAACTTACCAACCAATTGGGAATACTATTTCCTCATGCCCGACAAATTTTGTCTCATATCATATTCATTTTATTTATCACTTACATGTAAGAATAATCATCTAATGATTTCTTTCAAATAACCTATACAAATACGTTAATATATCCCCTTACGGTATCTCACATAGCATATTATCCTTAGACATACTTCTTGGTGACTCCGTATAATGTCAATCATATTCATTATATGTCATACTCTTAGTGATAACACGTATGTACAATGACAAACATAACTCAATATCCACCCAAACCAGTTGTTGACATTCAAACCCGATTAGCATCTTTCCTATACTCATACACAACACATACTCTTAAAAGGGCTCTCCAATACTTTTAAACTTCCAACTCTTTAACACTTCGTCTTAACTCTGCTATTCATATAAGCATTTCAAAACATCCCAGGAGTAATATTCAATACATATATGCATACTATAAAAAAATACATCTCAATTCTTATTACTCTTTCCTTCTACTTATCATAATTCAGTATGAACCCATATTCGGATCAATTGTGATATATTGACTAGTAATTGAATTTCAGACCATTTCATATATTAAATTTAAACATATACATCTATTAATCTTCTCACTTCACCTTTACCATGTGAATCCTCATTTGATTCACACTCTAACAATTTACCATCGCATCCTTTAACGGAATATGGGTTCCCGTACCTCACACTCCCACATAAATGGGCACACACCAAACCATGGATTAATAAGTGACACTACTCAAGTTTACATATGCCAGTATAAGAAGGGATTACTTCCAATACTTCATAATTTTCGTATACCACATTTTCTCTTTAAAAGTTTTCATTCAATGACATGTTTGTACATACCATAAATAAAACAAATGCAATGATTCATATAAAAATACCTGTATTCTCTGTCATCCCCGAATAAACCTCAACATCTCATTTCCTTTCCTGCAAGATCCTTGAATTTCACATCTCGCACAACAATATGTATGTATAACTAACAAATGTTAGTCAGCAAAAGTCAATTTACTTATGACTCAAAACAGTTTCTACTTCCACTGCCAAATCTAGGCTTTCCTCACCCCAGAACCTCTAAAACCTAGGCTCTGATACCAAGTTGACACACCCCAACCCAGTTATTTATAATTTAATTCGAAAGTCCAAGTGAGTCAAACCATAATTGCCTTAATCAAACAATAAACACAAGTAACACTAAAAACTTTTAAAAAATTTAATCGTGCTTATTCCAACTTTCTCAAAGGATAAGTAGGATTAAATTACCCCTTTTTAATCTGACCAAAATTATGGTTTTTCGCATCCCTTGCTAACCCCAACTGACCTCCTAGATTTGGCAGTGACAGTTCATTACCTGAAAAAAAAAGCATCACATAGGAATCGTAAACAAAATATCTCAGTGAATGCATTACTACTAAACTAGTGCATAAAATTAAATGCAATAAGGCGTATCTATGTAACAATATAAAACATCTCAACATCTCTTGGCTGTTAATGAGCCATAACATCTCTTAGCTATTGATAAGCCATAACATCTCTTGGCTATGCCATAACATCTCTTGGTTGTTGATAAGCCATAACATCTCTTGGCTATAATAAGCCATAAGATCTCTTGGTTGTTGATAAGCCATAATATCTCCTGGCTATAATAAGCCATAACATCTCTTGGCTATAAATAAGCCATAACATCTCTTGGCTATTAAGCCATAACATCTCTTAGCTATAAATAAGCCATAACATCTCTTGGATATTAATAAGCCATAATATCTCTTGGCTGAAATAAGACATAACATCTCTTGGCTATAAATAAGCCAGAACATCTCTTGGCTATAAATAACCCATAACATCTCTTATAATACATTCACATCATATCCATAATCAACTCAGTAAGTACGACGTATCCTAACCATAATCAACTCAATAAGTACAGCATATCATATCCATATTCAACTTGGTAAGTATGACATCTCATATTTGTAATCAACTCGGAAAGTATATCATATATCATACATCATCATCTCAACAAGTACAACATATCATATTTATAATCAACTTGGTAAGTACAACATATAACATCCATAACCATCTCAATAAGTACCACATCTCATATTTATAATCAACTCAGCATGTACAACATATAATATCCATAATCATCTCAATAAGTACAACATCTCATATTTATACTCAACTGGGCAAGTACAATATATAATATCCATAATTTTCTCAATAAGTACCACATCTCATATTTATAATCAACTCAGTTAATGCAACGCATGACATCCCTAATCATCTCAATAATTACACCCTCTCATATTTATACTCAACTCGGAAAGTACCACATACAATATCTATAATCATCTCAATAGGTATGACATCCCATGTTTATAACCAACTCGGTAAGTACTACATATAATATCCATAGTCATTTCGATAAGTACAACCTATCATATTTATAATCAACTCAACAACTACAACATATGACAACCATAATCATCTCAATAAGTAAAACATCTCATATTTGTACTCAACCTGATAAGTACAACATATAATATCCATAATCATGTATAAATACATCTTACTAGTGAGTACACTCACCTTGGCCACTTCATGTGTTTTTCCCTTGCCTTTGTCTAGCGCTTGTTCAACCAGTTCTTCTTCCCTTCCACATATTCATTCTTATAATATTAGTATCATCATAAGGATTTTAACAATCCAAAGAAAAATAACCTTAACCGAATTCATAAGCATCATAGCATCCCATTCAAATTACTTATCATAAATGAAGTCTCATTCAATTCCATGTTAAAATATTTAACATATCTAATCCATAGCCCAAACATTCTTTAATTTATTATTGATAATACAATTCTTATCATATAAGGTTTCCAATATAAAAGACAACAAATCATTTCAAGTTTCCTAGAGCAAGATGTGTTCGTTTCTTTATTACAAATCTAATCTACCCTATAAACTCTTTTATCGATCAGTCAACTTCAAAGAATTTTCATAATTTTTATGCATCATAACTTTATTTGATATTTCACCCAACATACATAAACATATTGAAAAATACAAAATTAAAGTTTCATAATTTTTAAGGTTCATTTGCTACGTCAAGTAAAACATCTAACACCTAGTGTGCATACTTACACCTTAGGGGCTGATTTGATGCATGAACTTCAAACTATCACCAAAGATTCATTTCTTGGTATTTTAACATAATATTCGTATATGTTATACATATATGTGTATATTTTTATATAAAATGTTAATCATTCAATTCCAATAAATATACAAAAAGTTATAGGAGTTTGAATACACAGGGTTTCAAATCGAATCAATATACATGATTTACACGTTCAACTTTGCTTAAACCCGCATCTATCCATACGTATACATCAAACCACGGAAGTTTAGTAAAAAATTGATTATTTAAATCACTAATTCCAATAATATACTAGATTTACAGGTAGAATTACCTTAGGGATGTTTTCGTAATTTCTTATGGATTTTTCTCCAATTTTTCCTCGCCTTTCTCTTCTTAAACTTCCCGTTTCTCTCTCTTCAGGACAAACTCTCTAATGGATGAGTTTAGATGAAGAAGAAGGTCCTTTAAAGGGGCGGATTTCATCCAAGCTCCCCCCCCCCTTCTAACCAGCGAAATTCATCTATTTGTTATACATATAAGACAAAATACCACTTAACGAATGGACAGATTTGCCCCTGCTTCGTAATTTCAGCATAACTTCTTGATCGGACCTCTTTTTTACACACAGTTTGTTGTATTACAAACTTAAATCTTATATATACAACTATCTAGTTTTCACCTCATGTCAATTATTATATTACAGTGGCCACAACTAGTCCCGAACTCGAACATTCCTACCGAAGACTTCACAAATTTGTGTTTGTGACTAATTCAATATTTCATAAGTTATGAAGGAAGGATTAGAATAAACACAATAACTTAACATTATATATTCTAATAACACATTATCCCCATCCCATACAGTAAGCATGATTTAAACATCGTTTATCATAATCATATTTGGATCGTTACAACCTCCCCCCCCCCCCCCCCCAGAAAATTTTGTCCTCGAAATTTAGGGAAATATCACTTACCAACCAATTGGGAATACTATTTCCTCATGCTCGACAAATGCTATCTCATATCATATTCATTTTATTTATCACTTACATGTAAGAATAATCATCTAATGATTTCTTTCAAATAACCTGTACAAATACGTTAATATATCCCCTTACGGTATCTCACATAGCACATTATCCTTAGACATACTTCTTGGTGACTCCGTATAATGTCAATCATATTCATTATATGTCATACTCTTAGTGATAACACGTATGTACAATGACAAACATAACTCAATATCCACCCAAACTAGTTGTTGACATTCAAACCCGATTAGCATATTTCATATACTCATACACAACACATACTCTTAAAAGGGCTCTCCAATACTTTTAAACTTCCAACTCTTTAACACTTCGTCTTAACTCTGCTGTTCATATAAGCATTTCAAAACATCCTAGGAGTAATATTCCCTACATATATGCATACTATAAAAAAATACATCTCAATTATTATTGCTCTTTCCTTCTACTTATCATAATTCAGTATGAACCCGTATTCAGATCAATTCTGATATATTGACTAGTAATTGAATTTCAGACCATTTCATATATTAAATTTAAACATATACATCTATTAATCTTCTCACTTCACCTTTACCATGTTAATCCTCATTTGATTCACACTCTAACAATTTACCATCTCATCCTTTAACGGAATATGGGTTCCCGTACCTCACACTCCCAAATAAATGGGCACACACCAAACCATGGATTAATAAGTGACACTACTCAAGTTTACATATTCCAGTGTAAGAAGGGATTGTTTCTAATACTTCACAATTTTCGTATACCACATTTTCTCTTTAAAAGTTTTCATTCAATGACATGTTTGTCCATGCCATAAATAAAACAATGCAATGATTCATATAAAAATACATGTATTCTCTGTCATCCCCGAATAAACCTCAACATCTCATTTCCTTTCCTACAAGATCCTTGAATTTCACATCTCGTACAACAATATGTATGTATGACTAACAAATGTTAGTCAACAAAAGTCAATTTACTTATGACTCAAAACAATTTATACTTTCACTGCCAAATCTAGGCGTTCCTCACCCCAGAACCTCTAAAACCTAGGCTCTGATACCAAGTTGACACACGCCAACCCAGTTATTTATAATTTAATTCAAAAGTCCAAGTGAGTCAAACCATAATTGCCTTAATCAAACAATAAACACAAGTATCCTTTTTCAATATCAGCATTAAGCCATAACACTAAAAACTTTTAAAAAATTTAAAGTAATCGTGCTTATTCAAACTTTCTCAAAGGATAAGTAGGTTTAAATTACCCCTTTTTAATCTGACCAAAATTATGGTTTTTTGCATCCCTTACTCACCCCACCCGACCGCCTAGATTTGGCAGTGACAGTTCATTACCTGAAAAAAAAACATAACATAGGAATTGTGAGCAAAATATCTCAGTGAATGCATTATTACTACACTAGTGCACAAAATTAAATGCAATAAGTCGTATCTATGTAATAATATAAAACATCTCAACATCTCTTGGATGTTAATGATCCATAACATCTCCTGGCTGTTGATAAGCCATAACATCTCTTGGCTATTGATAAGCCACAACATCTGTTGGATGTTGATAACCCATAACATCTCTTGGCTGTTGATAAGCCATAACATGTGACACCCCGACTAATTAAATACCGGGTAGCTACTCCTTTATTAAATTAATACAAAATGTCAAGTTGATTCAGTTAATAGCATCACTGTCGAAAACATTTAAATGATTACTAACCACCTAGTATTTAAAAAGTAAGTTGCCAAATTTTAAGTTAAGTCTGATTAACATGCAATAAAAGAATAATGGAAGGACAACATAAATCCATTCACCATAACGAAGTAATGCAATAACCAATAAAGTAAATATAAATCCGGAGGAAACTCCTCACAACAATCCCATAACTGAAAAATAATACGACAAGTCTGAATCCTGAATAATTACATGTCAAAGGTCTGAATAACAGAAATAAACGAAATGCCTCTAAAAGAAATGGGCGACATGCCCTACATCTGATAAATACTGAGTATAGAGTCAAGATAGATGAAGCGTCTATAATCAATGTCCTGTAACTTCCACAAACAGCTACAGCTCGTCACCTGAATGAGGATCCTAAGCATGGTGTCCTTGTGGCTGGGCACCTAAAAATGGTTTTTACAAAAAGATAGATTTGAAAGCAAACGGGTCAGAGCCCGAATGTGGAGAGTATTTTGAAAACAGCAAGTGCTTTAATAATAATTAAAATAATGAATGCAAGATACATGTTAGGACGTGCTCTCACATGAAATACTCACCTCTCGTCTAACTGTGCACTCCTAACGTTCCTGTACCCATTCATGTGTTTTCTCATAACTATCTAATTCCAATGAGTTTCTAACACATCTACTCGGTTCACGTTTAATTTCCAACCTTAACAATTAAATAGAGAGTTCTACTTTAATTCTCGGATTCCCAATTAATTACAAAACCATTTATTGATATCTGCCCCCTTTTATCTTTTCATAATATTACAATTACTATACCCACAATTTAACATAGCAATTTCATTTAACCGTATATTATTCACATCATAAATATACAATACAAGCACCCAAAGGCTAAGCTGCGGTGCACACATACTCTGCTATCCATCCCGGTACATCACGTACATAAGGATCACAAATTCCGAATCTCTCAGGAATTGTTGGAATAAGCACCACACACAAAAATGGAGGCGAACATAATTCAACATATCCATGGTCACGTACATACCTACGCTCCATAGTCAGCTGGCTTATTAACTCACAAATAAGTCGTTCTCTTGAACTATGTCCTCAAGGTACCAATCTAAATCCGGGCAACACAAGGATAAGAAGGCCCTAAGCGAACGTAACCTCCCGTGATAGCAAGTATGGTAGGTATGTCATACATATAAAAATCATATACTAAGCATTCACACATCTTAGATAATTCAGTATTAATAAGGGTATACTCTACATCTTTATACCATTATTCCAAATTTGTATATTTTACGTCTCCCGATAATATAAAAGTTAAACTGTCGACACGTCTCACGTCATAGTTTCTTATACTTAAAACCTATCTAAAATAGATTATTAAGTTCCTATTATTCCCACGTATAACATCTTTAATCCTAAGGTTCTTACTTCTGCCCCAAACCTCATTTCATCAAATTATTCAAATTTACACCATTAACCCAAATATTAACTCACTTATCGAATCTCATTAGTTTAGAATAATTCCTCAAATTGAATTCTAATTAAGGTCCAAATTTCATGACCATGCCTACTGGTCTTCCTTAAGGTTAAGGGTATTCATATGGTCACCAACAATATTAATCAAGGGTTAACATCCTTAAAATTTAAATAGGGAAAAACTTTACTCATTCTGGGAAGGTCGATCGATCGACCTTTACCTTCGATCGATCGATGGTGGTCGATCGATCGACTGAAGAACATCGATCGATCGACCGCACCAGGTATGGTTACGGACTGCTTCGTTTTGCAGTTTCCAAATCAACCCAAAACACCATTAACAAGCATGAAACTCTAAGATAACGTTATAATATCATCATACAACTATTCTACAACAGTGTTAACGTTCTAAAACCAATAATTCATCATTCAAGGGTTTTATATGGATCAAATCTTCATCAAGAATTCCAGATTTCTATTTCTTTCAAGAACATTAATAGCTTCTTCTAAAATCCGTTTTTAAATCATCAAGGGTCATAATTCTGAGTTCATAATTCGTCCAGAATGTTTCTACATGCAGTCCCTAACATAATTCATAGTTTTAAACTTCCAATTCATGGGTCTATATCATCTTCCAAGATAAATTCGATAATTCCTAAACATGGAAAGCATAGCTTTGAATCAATTGTAATTAAACCACTTGCCTTAATCTTTCTCTGAATTTGAGGTTGAAACTTTAAGGTTGGATTGTCTTCTCTCTCTCTCTGCAGAATTCTTCTCTTCCTCTCTCTCTCTCTCTACAAGTTCTTCTCAAGGTTCTTCTCAAGGTGTTAATGGAGGTGGAGTTGGTTTTTGCCAATCTTTATGGTTTCTAACTTCTCCCGTAGCCCACTACCTAAATTGGTGTTAGAACATGGCTTAGTGGGTTAATACTAATTCAGCTATTAACTCTAATTTTCGTGGGTTTTAATTCCCAGATTTCTGAAATTACCAAAATGCCCCTATAAGTTACCGGTATGGCCCAAAAATGCCCCGGGACCCAAACTTAACCCCCGGCTAGTATTTTCTGACTATTTCGACCCTTCCGGACGCGTTGGAGCAGTCAAAATGACCATACAGGTGATAAAAATAAATTTCACTTTTAATTCAAATAATTATATTCCTGACGCGACTGTCACGCGCGTCCCAACAAAGTTTCCCAAATGCCGTATTTCAATCTCGAGACAATTTTAATATTTCCAATATTCATATATTGCCAAATATACACATTATAATCAAATACTAACTCACATCTCGTTAATATTTTTATCCGGATTAATTTCCAATTAATACACATTTAATTCAATTAATCCCAAAAATAAATACCACAGAAAATACGGGGTATTACATACTTCCCCCCTAATAACTGAATTTCGTCCCGAAATTTGGAACTAGAAAGTACCTGGTAAGAACAACTCTGGATAACGTTCGCGCATCTCATCCTCTCGCTCCCATGTGGACTCCTCGATATTATGATGTCGCCACTGAACACGCACTAACGGAACTATCTTTGACCGCAGTTTTCGCTCACTTCGGTCCAAAATAGCAATCGGCCCCTCCTCGTAGGAGCTATCCGGCTGGAGATCGATGTCCTCCAAAGCAATGTGAGAATGAGACAAATCGTCTCTAAGATATTTCCTAAGCGAGGAAATATGAAATACATAATCCAAGCCTATACGCAACCGGTCCAATCCGCTCAATAATAGGAAATGGTCCCACATATCTCGGTGCCAACTTCCCTTTCTTCCCGAAACGCATGATCCCCTTCATAGGAGATACTCTGAGCAAAACTTGGTCCCCCACTTGGAACTCCCTGAAGAATCTCTTCTCATCAGCATAGCTCTTCTGCTGATCCTGAGCTACTCGAATGCGATTCCGTATCAATTCTATCCTCGCCGAAGTATCCTGAATCACTTCCGGCCCAAGTAGTTTGTTGTCCCCAACCTCCAACCAACATGCTGGGGAACGACAAGGTCTACCGTACAACGCCTCAAATGGAGCCATGCCAATGGTGAACTGGTAGGAGTTGCTGTAAGCAAACTACACCAGTGGAAAATACTGCTCCCATCCACCCCCAAAGTCAATGATACTCATACGTAGCATGTCCTCCAACATTTGGTTTGTACGCTCAGTTTGCCCATCGGTCTGCGGGTGATACGCCATACTCAACCGCAGTTCTGTGCCCATGGCTTCCTGAAAACTCTCCCAAAACCGTGAAATAAATATCTTATCTCGGTCAGACACGATATTTAGGGGCACACCGTGAAGTCTCACTATCTCTGAAATGAAGAGCTGGGCATACTGTCCCGCAGTGTAGTTTGTCCTTACGGGTAGAAAATGAGCGACTTTGGTCAACCTGTCCACAATTACCCAAATGGTGTCATGACCTCTCTGTGACGTAGGCAACCCCGTGATAAATTCCATGGAGATGCTCTCCCACATCCACATCGGGACCTCCAATGGCTGTAGAAGTCCTTCCGGTCTCTGATGATCCACTTTAACTAGCTGACAAGTGGCGCATTTTGAAACAAACACGGCAATATCTCTCTTCATCCCGCTCCACCAATACTGTCGTCTCATGTCTTGGTACATTTTGTCACCTCCGGGATGTACCACGAACTGTGAGCCGTGCGACTCTGCCATCACCTCGTGCCGCAATTCTTCCCCTTCCGGAACTACCAATCTCCTATTGAAGTGTAATCCCCCATCTGAGCTAACGGTATAGGAATCGTCTCCCTCTGCTAGTAATCGAACTATCTACTCCTGACATAAAGAATCTTTTGCCTGTGCCTTTACCACCTTCATGACAATTTGAGGTGTAACGGTCATCACAGACATGAATTATCGGGCCACTGCATCCTGGTGTCACAACTCCTTCCACTTGGCCTTCCACACCCCTGCCACCTCATCTACTGGCCTACGGCTCAACGCGTCTGCCACCACGTTAGCCTTCCCCGGGTGATACTGGATATCGAACTGATAATCTTTCACGAATTCAAGCCACCTCCATTGCCGCATATTCAACTCCTTCTGCGTGAATAGGTACTGTAGGGACTTGTGATCCGTGAACAATCGAAACTTCTCCCCCAAAATGTAATGTCTCCAAATACGAAGGGCAAATACCACTACAGCTAACTCCAAGTCATGGGTAGGGTAATTCTTCTCGTGAGGCTTAAGCTTACGGGAAGCATAAGCTATGGCCTGACTCTCCTGCTGCAGTACACCTCCAAGTCCTTGTAAGGACGCATCGGTGTAAACAAGGAACTCAACTCCCGGTCTCGGCAGTGATAACACAGGTGCTTAGGTTAACTTTTCCTTCAACTCATCGAATGACAACTAACAGGCATCACTCCAAATGAACGGCACACCTTTACGAGTTAGATGTGTCATGGGACCCGCTATCATGGAGAAACCCCGAATAAACCTCCTGTAGTATCCTGCTAAGCCCAAGAAACAACGAATCTCAGTCGGTGTCGTGGGCTATCCCCACTCCCTCACCGCGGATACCTTCCCCGGATCAAAAGATATCCCCCGGTCGGAAATAATGTGTCCCAAAAACTGGACCTCCTTCAGCCAAAACCCACACTTCTCATATTTTGCATACAACTCGTTCGGACGTAGCGTCTGCAAAACTTGCCTCAAATTCTCGGCGTACTCCTCCTCTGTCTGGGAGTAAACCAGAATATCATCGATGAAGACAATGACAAACTGATCTAGGAAATCCCTGAACACTCTATTCATCAAGTCCATAAACGCTGCTGGAGCGTTGGTCAATCCGAATGGCATAACCCGAAACTCGTAAGAACTATATCTCGATAAGAACGCAGTCTTCGAGACGTCCTCCTCCTTGATATGCAACTGATGGTATCCAGATCGCAAATCAATCTTTGAGAAGCAAGAATCTCCTCTCAACTGGTCGAATAGGTCATCGATTCGAGGCAACAGATACTTATTCCGTATCGTGACCTTGTTTAACTCCCGGTAGTCCACACACAATCTCAGTGAACCATCTCTCTTCTTCACGAACAACACAGGGGCACCCCACGGTGAAGTAATCCTCCGAATAAACCCCTGACCCAACAACTGCTCAATCTGATCCCGTAACTCTCGCATCTCTGCCGGAGCCATACGGTACGGTGCGCGTGCTATAGGTCTCGTATCTGGTAATAAGTCTATGACAAAGTCTATCTCACGACTGGGAGGTAGGCCTGGTATCTCCTGAAACACATCGGAATACTCCCTGACAACTGGGATCGAAACTAAAGGAATCGCAACCTCCTTAGAGGTATCCTCCTCTATGTAATACAAATGAGCGGTCGAACCTCCCTCTGGGCGAGGCATCGCCACTACAAACATCTCTTGCCCCGGAATGGCAAAAATAATGCTCCCACCGAAGAAATCAATCATGGCTCTATAATCAGCGAGCCAATCCATATTGATAATCACGTCGTGCACATGCATATCTAATACCAACATATCTGCAGGTAATACCAGACTACCAATCTCTACCCCCACTCCCCGGCATATAAAGAAAATAAGTGACCCACTCCCTAAATTGGTGTTAGAACATGGCTTAGTGGGTTAATACTAAGTCAGCTATTAACTCTAATTTTCGTGGGTTTTAATTTATAGATTTCCGAAATTACCAAAATGCCCCTATAAGTTACCGGTATGGCCCAAAAATGCCCCGGGACCCAAACTTAACCCCCGACTAGTGTTTTCTGACTATTTCGACCCTTCCGGACGCATTGGCGCACTCAAAATGACCATACGGGTGATAAAAATAAATTTCACTTTTAATTCAAATAATTATATTCCTGACGCGACTGTCACGCGCGTCCCAACAAAATTTCCCAAATGCCGTATTTCAATCTCGCAACAATTTAAATATTTCCAATATTCATATATTGCTAAATATACACATTATAATCAAATACTAACTCAGATCTCATTAATATTTTTATCCGGATTAATTTCCAATTAACACACATTTAATTCAATTAATCCCAAAAATAAATACCACAGAAAATACGGGGTATTACATAACATCTCTTGGCTGTTGATAAGCCATAAAATCCCTTGGCTGTTGATAAGCCATAACATCTTTTGCTATAATAAGCCATAACATCTCTTGGTTATAGATAAGCCACAACATCTCTTGGCTATAATAAGCCATAACATCTCTTGGCTATAACTAAGCCATAACATCTCTTGGCAATTAATAAGCCATAACATCTCTTGGCTATTAATAAGCCATAAGATCTCTTGGCTGTAATAATCCATAACATCTCTTGGCTATAAATAAGCCATAACATCTCTTATAATCAAACATTCACATCATATCCATAATCAACTCAGTAAGTACGACGTATCCTAACCATAATCAACTCAATAAGTACATCATATCATATCCATATTCAACTTGGTAAGTATGACATCTCATATTTGTAATCAACTCGGTAAGTACAACATATAACATACATCATCATCTCAACAAGTACAACATATCATATTTATAATCAACTTGGTATGTACAACATATAACATCCATAACCATCACAATAAGTACCACATCTCATATTTATAATCAACCCAGCATGTACAACATATAATATCCATAATCATCTCATTAAGTACAACATCTCATATTGATACTCAACTCGACAAGCACAATATATAATATACATAATCATCTCATTAAGTACCACATCTCATATTTATAATCAACTCAATAAGTGCAATGTATGACATCCTTAACCATCTCAATAATTACAACCTCTCATATTTATACTCAACTCGGAAAGTACCACATATAATATCTATAATCGTCTCAATAAATATGACATCTCATATTTATATTCAACTCGGTAAGTACAACATATAATATCCATAATCATTTCGATAAGTACAACCTCTCATATTTATAATCAACTCAACAACCACAACATGTGACATCCATAATCATCTCAATGAGTAAAACATCTCATATTTATACTCAACCCGATAAGTACAACATATAATATCCATAATCATGTATAAATACATCTTACTAGTGAGTACACTCACCTTGGCCACTTCATGTGTTTTTCCCTTGCCTTTGTCTGGCACTGGTTCAACCAGTTCTTCTTCCCTTCCACATATTCATTCTTATAATATTAGTATCATCATAAGGATGTTAACAATCCAAAGAAAAATAACCTTAACCGAATTCATAAGCATCATAGCATCCCATTATAATTACTTATCATAAATGAAGTCTCATTCAATTCCATGTTAAAATATTTAACATATCCAATCCATAGCCCAGACATTATTTAATTTATTCTTGGTAATACAATTCTTATCATATAAGGTTCCCAATATAAAATACAACACATCATTTCAAGTTTCCTAGAGCAAGATGTGTTCGTTTCTTTATTACAAATCAAATCTACCCTATAGACTCTTTTATCGCTCAGTCAACTTCGAAGAATTTTCATAATTTTGTTGCATCATAACTTTCTTTAATATTTCACCCAACATCAATAAACATATTTAAAAATACAAAATTAAAGTTTCATAATTTGTAAGGTTCATTTGCTATGTCAAGAAAAACATCGAACACCTGGTGTGCATACTTACACCTTAGGGGCTGATTTGATACATGAACTTCAAACTATCACCAAAGATTCATTTCTTGGTATTTTCACATAATATTTGTATATGTTATACATATATGTGTATAATTTCATATCCAACTTGAATCATTCAATTCCAATAAATATAAAAAAAAATTATAGGAGTTTGAATACACAGGGTTTCCAATCGAATCAATATACATGATTTACACGTTCAACTTTGCTTAAACCCGCATCTATCCATATGTATACATAAAAACACGGAAGTTTAGTAAAAAAATGATTATTTATATTGTTTTAAATCACTAATTCCAATAATGTACAAGATTTACAGGTAGAATTACCTTAGGGAGGTTTTCGTAATTTCCTATGGATTTTTCTCCTATTTTTCCTCCCCTTTCTCTTCTTAAACTTCCCGTTTCTCTCTCTTCAGGCCAAACTCTCTAATGGATGAGTTTAGATGAAGAAGAAGGTCCTTTAAAGGGGCTTATGTCAGCCAAAGTCCCCCCCCCCTTCTAACCAATGAAATTCATCCATTATGTTATACATATAAGACAAAATACCACTTAACGAATGGACAGATTTGCCCTTACTTCGTAATTTCAGTATAACTTCTTGCTCGGCTCTCTGTTTTACACACCTTTTGTTGTGTTACAAACTTAACTCATATATATACAACTATCTAGTTTTCACCTCAAGTCAATTATTATATTACAGTGGCCAAAACTAGTCCCGAACTCGAACATTCCTACCGAAGACTTCACAAATTTGTGTTTGTGACTAATTCAATATTTCATAAGTTATGAAGGTAGGATTAGACTAAACACAATAACTTAACATTATATATTCTAATAACACACTATCCTCATCCTATACAGTAAGCATGATTTAAACATGGTTTATCATAATCATATTTGGGTCGTTACAGTTTCAGTTCCCTTCTAAGATTCAATAATCTTTCCCTCTGATCATGAAGTTGATTGGGGTCAAATTGGGGACTAAGAGCGCCCAATGTCCTCTAGGTCGGTACTCAGAGTGTGACCTAGGATTTTTGGTGAATTAGGGAGGTGATAGGGACCTAAGGAGAAGCTTGGGGGTCATAGAATGTGGTGTCTACATAGCCCCTCAACGGGTGATCTTGTAACAAGTGATAGCCATCGAATAGACACCACATAATGTATTGGAAAGGGGTAGGTTTTGAATACATAAGTTAATGATGGGGATGGATGAGCCGAGGTCGATTCTTAGGACCTAAGGTGGGAGAGACCAATTCTAAGGGTCGAGGTCAATTCCGACCTAGAAGAGGTAACAATGGTCAATTCTGACCTAAAGGAGGTGACGGTCGAGGTCAATGTTGACCCAAAAGAGGTGACGACCGAGGGCCGAGGTCAATTCTAACCTAAAAGAGGTGACGACCGGGGGTCAAGGTCAATGCTGACCTAAAAGAGGTGACGATGGTCAATTCTGACCTAAAGGAGGTGACGACCGAGGGTCGAGGTCAATTCTGACATAAAAAAGGTGACAACTGAGAGACGATGTCAATTCTAATCTAAAAGAGGTGACGAATAGGGGCCGAGATCAACTCTAACCTAAAAGAGGTGACAATCGGGGGCTGAGGTCATTCCTGACCTAAAAGAGGTGACGACCGAGGGTCGAGGTCAATTCTGACGTAAAGGAGGTGACAACCAGGGAATGAGTTCAATTCTGACCTAAAAGAGGTGAGGACTGAGGGACGAGGTTAATTCTAACCTAAAAGAGGTGATGATCGGGGGCCGAGGTCAATTCTGACCTAAAAGAGGATGCCCAATACTGTGTTTCGAAGCCGATTATAAGGGCTTAAGTAGGGATGAACTTAGGAGGATCAATTGGGGATATTTGTCGTGCGGTTTCATATCTAATTTAGGTCTCGCAGGGGAGGTGGTTTTTCTTAGCTGGGGAAATTTTGATTGGAGACATCAATCGATTTTGGGCAATCTGCTGGGAAAGTGAGAGTCATCAGGGGAAATGGGCATGGAAAAAATTTTTTTCTTGGTTAAAAAGGTTCTAAAACTCATTTGGAAAATTCGGGAATGTTTCTTGATTTTCTGGCATTTTTCTGGAGTTTTTGTACGAAATTTCAGAGGGGGAGCCAACCAGCATGGTTTGAGGAGTGATAAATAGCAGTGGCACGGTCTTTCGGGCTACTTCGAGAAGATGGAAGGCTAATGCCGATCGGCATAACCCTTAGCCTTCTATAAAAAAGGGGCAGGTTCCCCTTATTTTCACAGCTTTCTTCAGTGTTTTCTTCTGTATTTGTCTTCTGCAAACCTTTTCGAAGTTTCGAAATCAAAATATGACCAACTTTATAAGTAATGCGACACATAGGGTGGGTCTTAATGTTGATGATTGGGCGAATCTAGAATTGAGGGCTAAGGTGCCCCTTACTTTGGGTAGTGAGAATTCCTTTAATTCTTTTGAGCCTACGGGGGATGAGTGGACCCTTCTCCGTGAGTCGACGCATCATTATTCTTCGAGGGTGGTTAACCCTAGTGATTATTTAAGTGCTAATGGCTTTTGGTTTTTCTTCTTCGTTTTTGTTTATTTTTCCTTGATTTCTTGAATATTGATGAAGGGTTTATTTTGTGCTTTGACATACTGATGTTTCTACATTGACTATGCGTGCTCGGTGGACGACGGGTCTTAGGGATGTTTGGGAGCATTTTCCTCTTGTGGTGTAGTAGGTTGTCTTCTCTGTTGGGTTTCGGAGGTTGGCGTCTACGCTGGATGAGATGCCTCGCTTTACGACCACTTTGTGCGCCTTGTGGAGAGATGGTGGGACACTACCCACACTGTTCATTTTGGTTTCGGGGAGATGATGGTGACTCCCATAGATGTGAAGCAGTTACTGGGGCTGGAGTGGAATGGGATGAGGTTGACAGGTCTTTGAGAGTGTCACCAGTGGCTGTAACGGCGACGTTGGGCGATGTGGAGAGGATTGTTTCCAGGGACTCACTCCGTTTGTCTTCTTTGAGGTATTTGTTATTGTGTCGGGTGGTTGATGAGGAGGATGGGTTGTAGCTGTGATAGACGAGCTGATTATTTATCATGCTAGTGTTAGGAGGTTTTCTGGTGGCGTCGAGTGGTGACGTCGTTCATTTGTGGTTTTTTCCATACTTGAGGATGTTTTCGAACATTTCTCTCTATGACTAGGGGAGCCTGACCTTGGCAACCCTTTATTCTTCTCTGGATTCATTTAACCAGTGCTACCGGTAGACTTTTACTGGAGCCATGTATCTTCTTGAGGTATCCTTTAATTTGCTCCCTTTCCTTTATGCATTCGCATTTTCTTTACTTACTGATTTCTGATTGTCAACCTTTTTCCTTGGCAGAAGTGTTTTTAGGAGGTGGTTGGGTTTAACACCCAACTAATTGCTTTGGAGGATGAGTCTCTTGGGGACTTCTTCCAGACGTACCGGTGGCAGAAGTCCAACCGATGGTTAAAGAAGCCTATTTTTATGGCGACTGTGCATCAGGTCTTGAATGGCCTAACGAGCGATCGGGTAAGTCCTTCTTATTTTTCTTTTGACCTTTTTCTTCATGATGACCCTTTCTGATATTAATCCTTATCTGCTAGGGAATTTCGCAGGTGACCTTCTACCCTTGGGGGACGGCTATCCAGGATACGAGGGCTAATGCGTAGATGCAGCGTTTATTGTCGCATGAGTTTGTCTACTCTTGATATATCAAGGAGAGAGTTGTTCGATAGATTATGGAGGAGGAAGTGGTGGTGCCATCGGCGCAGCCCCCGGTGTACATGAGATGGGTGCAAGAGATGGTAAACGAATAGAGAATAGAGATAATGATGGTAAAGCCTTACTCATCCTATACCGACACAGCGGTGCCGTATGATTATCTGAACTTTGTATCGAGCTGGCTGATGTTGCCCAGCATATATGTTGGGATACCTCTCCCCCAAGCAGGTTCGAGTCGACCGGTGGTATCTTTCCGTGGGGCATGTGGTCCATCGACATCCACTGTAGCGACATCCTCAAAAATTTCCTTTGTACGGCTGCACTCTCATACTTATAATATTCGAAGGGTTGATGGAAGGTTGGTGCACATACAACATCGACCTAATGCGATGGATACGGAGGATATGGGCTAGACATAAAAGGTAATTCGTCCTGAAGTATACTTTTCATCTTTTTGCCTTTTGATTCTCTGATTTCTTTCTTGGTTTTTGATTGACTGATTCGTTCTTTCTATTTTTCTCACTGCACAATTGGGGGTCTACCACTTGGCTGAGGGATGTTCGGGAATGGATATCTTTGGCGACTACCCATATCCGTGATGCGATTCTGGTGCCTTCTTATTTAGTACTGTCTGCTTCTTTTAAGAAAGGGTCTGGCTCAGGGAGTGGAGGTACGTCATCTCGCCACCGGGGAAAGAGAGCGTTCTGTAGGGAAGGAGGTTCCTAGAGAGATAGACAGAGAGAGAAAATGTATATGGAAGGAAAGAGAGAGAGAGAGAGAGAGAGAGAGAGAGAGAGAGAGAGAGAGAGAGAAGATGTGGGTGCGGGCTGAGTCTGTTGTTATTTCTCGTTTCCTGCAAAAACTGATGTAACACAACAATATATATCTATGCAATGAGGTTTTTGTTAATTTTATTGCCTCGGTGTCTTAATGTGCATGCTCTTTTTACTTTGCTGCTGAGACTGTAAAAAGAAATAATTTTGAGAGAGTTTATTTAAAACAAGGTGAAATAAAGCACAAGGATAAGGAAATTTTAGAATAAAAATTTATTTTTTTTTTAGTTTTTTTATTTTGATAAAAAGGGGAAAAGGGAAATTTCTCAAAGAAGGGGGTTGTCGTTCGGCATGTCGGTCCAGTATAATCAATCTAAGTCCCTGATTGCACTTTTTTCAATGGGTTAGTACTTGCTGGGGTAGGTTTCCCTATGATTTCTGTAGGATTCTTTGTCTTTGTTTGAGCCTTCTAAGTAATAATTGGGGGCATGGGCGGAGTATTTCCTCACACCTCCACATTCCTTCTTCTTTGCAATTTTTTGCTCGCTATCTCTTCATTTGAGATATGTCTCTCCCTAGTAGCATTGAATTTATTAACTACCTCGAGACTTTGGAGGTAATGTGTTCATACAATGTCAACTATTAAGCTTTCTAGATGTGTCGATTATCTTTATTGCGCAACCGATCCATAGATTCGAACATGATAATGGCAGCTGTGGAATTCTGGTGCCCTGAAGACCATGCGTTTCGCTCTGGGTTGGATGAGGTATGTCTGACCTATGAGGAATTTTCTGCCATGCTGGGCATAAATCCTAGTGTTGCGGTGGCTATTCTTAAATTTTCCCGATCCCCTAGGGAGGTGTTAGCGAGACTTATCCATATTTTGCCTTCGGCGGGTAGATCAATTGTAGTGGGGGGAATGATCTATCCTCCTATTGTGCTGCATTTTGTGCATATGCAAGGTGTTGGCGATGCTGGCTACACTGGAGCCATCATCCTAGGCCTAGTTTTGAAACTGTTGTTTAGTTACTGGGGAGCTGCCGGTGGACTCTCAACTCGCAGACATTGTTTCCTATATGTTGTACCATCGCAATCCTTCAGCGGTTATACTAGCGGAGACTCTGAATGGTCTGAATGCTCGGTGGGAAGGCTATTCTGATTTTCTGAGGGGTAGCCCTATAATATTGTTCATGTGGCTATGATAGAGATTCTGTATGATGGTTGTTCTAGAGTGTCCCTTGCCGACCATAACAAACTTCTTTTCGCACCACTTCATCAGCGCAGGCCTAGATATTGAAATATGGGAGAACTAGTTTGTGGATCACGGGGATTGAGGCATGCATTGGCCAGTGCCTTAGTGGGGGGAACTTCTGCCCATTCTGGAACTGGGGGAGTACTAGTATGTTCAGTTGGTTTGCCTGAGGTAGACCTCTTTCTACTTTTCCTGGCGGCTCTTGCACTAATTTGTCTGGGAATAGATTATGCCACTGCTGACACTGGATTTCTTCCCGATGGAGGACCTGACAGAGTGAATGCGCATGAGGTTTGGCTTTTTGCGGGAGAATCGTCGACCGTCATCTCGTCCTTTACAATCTGTTGGGAGGGTCTAGCATGTCTCAGGGGACTATATGAAGTGGTTATGGAGGAGGGTAGTTACCAAGATGCTAGCGGTGGATATCGGTCAACGGTGGTTCATAACTTTTGACACCATGGAGAGAGGCATAAGCGGTATTTTATTTAGGCAGGGGAAGTTTGGGATTCCTGAGATATGGATAATGATGATGGGGTTAGCTCCTCTGGTAGCTGCGGGTAGGGTTCCCTGGGAAGTTTATTTGTGAAGTTTTTAATATGGTGTTTGGTAGTGTATCTAGTTATTTTGGTTGTGGTTGTGTGGGAATAATTTTAGAAGGCTTGTTTTTAGGTGTGGCTTATTTTTAGGTGTGGCTTAATTTTGGGAAAGTAGGAGTAGGTTGGTAAGGGAAGTCACTTAACTCCCTATGCCGATACAATTGTATTAAAATTTTTAAATAATAGAATAAAAAAAGTTTTTGATCATCTAGTTGTTCCTCTTAATGAGTTCTGAATTTGAATTATCTTTACTAATAGTTAAGGCATATATAATCCTTTTGTTCAGGTATATGTTAAAATGAATTGTCATTCTAGGAGATAAGAAAATAATAACATCTTTTTAAAGAGAAGGGGGTCATGCTCATGTGATGCGTATGAGTTGCTTACGTAACTCTGGGGTTTTTGAAAAGTTTAGCTTTTGAAAGCTAAACGGTTTTTGTAAAGGATCAGTCCCCACATAGTTCTGGATAGGGGGAAATGAAGGGATTTTTTTTAGAATAGAAAGGAGATGAGAAAAATCGCAGTGCACCAAGATTTTGAACTAGGGGTAAAACTTCTTGAGGGGGTCCAGGTTGACTGGACGGTCCATCTCTTCCCCATTAAGGTCGAAGAGCATAGCGGCGCCACATGACAGATTTTCTTCACGAAGTAGGGGCCTCTCCAATTGCGCTTGAATTTCCCTCTGGGGTCCCAGATGGGTTCTACTATTTCTTTAAGGGCTATGTCCCCTTCTTGGACACCGTGGTCCTTAACTCTCTTGTTAAATGATCGCTCTATTCAGCAATGGTACCCTTGTATGTGGTATAGAGCTTTCAATCTCCTCTCGTCTAAGAGTGACTTCTCGTCAAGACGGATTTGATGGCAGTCTTCTTCGTCGACTTTGGTTTCCACCATAATGCACAATGAAGGAATTTACAGCGCCACAGGTAGGACTGCTTCCATTTCGTAAACTAGAGAGTAAGGGGTGGCCCCTGTAGAGGTTCAAACTGAAGTGCGGTAGCCCTAGAGGGAATAAGGGATCCGGTCGGCCCAATCTCGACCACTTTCGATCATCTTGCGGATGATAGCTTTGAGGTTCTTATTGGCAGCTTCAACTACACTGTTGGTTTGAGGTCAGTAGGGGGAGGATTTGTGTCTCTGAATCCCATATTCATCGACCACTTCTGTAACTTTTGCCTCAAAATGCAACCCTTTATCTGATACAAGCTCGTGCAGACCCCATATTGGCAGATGATATTCCTTCGGATGAACTTGGCTACCTTCTTGGCATTCAGAAATGCGTATGATTCGGCTTTGACTCATTTGGTGAAGTAATCATGGCAACCAGGATAAATTCATGTCCATTGGATACTTTGGGCATAACCTTCCCTATGATTTCGATGCCCCATGTGGAGAACGGCCAGGGATAAGTCATGTTATACAATTCCCGAGGAAGCAAGTGCTGAAGATTGGAGAACTATTGGCCTTTGAGACATCTCCGGACATAGGTGATGCAATCCTGAACCATGGTAGTCCAGTAGTAACCCTGTCGCATGATTTTCTTGGCGAGCATATGACCATTCATGTGAATTCCACACTCCGCGCTGTGGATTTTTTGCATCATTTCTTCAATGTCAGCCCCTACAATGTACTGTAAATGCATTCCATCGAAGTTCCTTTTGAACAGTGCTTTGTCACAGATGATATACTGGGCACCCAATCTGCAGAGAGTTCCTCGATTTTTATTATCAGAGCATTGAGGATACCTACCATATTTGAGGAGGCGCCAAATATCATAGTACCAGCAATTGGTCATTTCAAGATTTTCCTCCGTGACGAGTTTAATATGGTAATAGTGGGTTGGTTTGTCTTGATTTTGGACTAGGAAGGAGGCCATTGGGTAAATGTGTGCGCAATACTGATTAAACCAAAGTCACAAATTTCCAAGTTAACCTTATTTAATAAGTGCCAATTTTTAATACAATTTTATTTATCCCTAAAATATGCAACTATGTGTGGATAAATCAAACCAATTAAAATAATTGCTGACACACAGATTTCAGGGGAAAAAACCTTTTGGGGTAAAATCTTTTATTTCACTATAAAATGTAAATCGCAACTTACAAAGATTACATAGAATTCTGCAATGAACTCCTGCAAGAATCCACAGAGACTCGCAGTCTTGAGTCAGCAATGGAACAACCGTAGTAGTCCACATGAACATGTAGTCCAAATCATCCAGGAACACCCTCGAGTACTCCCAATCGACATGCATCCATCAGCCGTAGATTTACCCTCTCTACAAGATAAAAACTTCACCAAAGTTGTATCTTGGTTTCCAAAATAATTCACATAACGATTGAGAAGTTTTGTGAATTAAAAACAAAAAAGATTAAAACCTAAACGAAGAAGACAAAGTGTTCTGACGATTTGTCGTGTTTGCAGAAACTAAAATTCAGGTATTCTTAATGAAAACGGAGTGGTTTAACACCTTATTTATAAAAACGTTATGGCAGCAGATCACTCGAACGAAAAGGCGCGTTGCTCGAATGAGAAACAGGTGTCGCTCGAACGACTGTTCCAAAAAACAAATTTTTAATTTCATCAAATAACTCCGCCTCAAAACTTTAAAAAATACTTTTGAGGAAAAACTCTGCTCCAACACTTAGAAAATATTTTGCAAAAAATATCCCAACACTCTAAGTGAAATGTTAAGGTTCTTAAACACAACCTTACCAAAATTAATCCCACGGAGGCTTGAATGTTGAAGAACTTTGATATTCGGATCCATCTTGATGCGTGATTGATCTTGAAAATTTATTCGATGGTTGTAGCGGTATACGACACACTCACATGTAAGTCGGACAATAAAATAATGTCCTCACAGATCTCCCCCTATGTCTATGCCGATATAAAATAAAAACATCTGAATTATCAAATCAAAATGCCTATACAAATCTAATACCTTCCCATGAACCGAAAACTAAAAAGACATGTAAGTCTAAAAATTATTCTACAAAATCTTCAACTTCAAAAATCTTCAAATCTTTAAGCATTTCTCATCAGGGTGTGCAAAATATGATCTTCACTTTTTGTACCTACACACATGTGATAAATAAAATACCTTCGCGACGCATCAAGTTTGAAATTATATAAAGTGATATAAGAATAAATCAATCAATAATCAAATCTCCCCCATAACGCAAAAAATCCCCCATAATTCGTTCTCCCCTTTCTTATTTGTTTGAAATAGATAAGGAAGTGAATAAAAAAAAATAGACATGGAGTTGTCACGACAAAAAATGCATAGAAAATATGAAGTAAACTACGCTCATGCAAAGAGTAACTAAAAAGCTTCCACAAACTATTTTTGATTTTTTAATATTTCATAAAAAAATGCCAAAAAATATTTTACAAAAAATCACACACCATGAATTCACACTAAGATAACCAAATCATGGAAACAGAATGAATGGGTGTGAACATATTCAATAGTAAAATCAATTCAATCACGCATAACATATGTGCACGATGAATATGTGTACTCCTAATGAATGAATCTCAAATCCGCCCTTAGGTGTTAAAAGTGTTGAATTTATGTGACATCGACTTATTCCATCAACACATCAAAGTCAAGAATGATTCTCACACCAATAATGTCTAAAACTATATAAATTCTTTTTCATGACATTATCAGGACGTGTAACCCTTTTTTTCATTTCTTTCAGTCTAAACTCCCTCATAAATAATAATGCTTTTATTTTTCTTTTAAGGTGGCCCCTTTTTTGTCATATTTATCTTTTTATTGCCTTTAAATTTTTTAGGGCTCTCTTAAACGGTGGATTTCATAACGAGTTAATTTTGTACTCTCACATCTCTTTCTCGTGTTTCACTCATCATTTTTCGTTGCAATTAAATCCTCACGGTAAACGGTTCTTACATGCACTACTTTCATTGTCAAGTTTTATCACATATGGTTCATTTTAAAGACATATTTGAGATGACAACACTCCGACCAATATATGATAAACAAGTACAATAATAAAACAAATTCGTGCAAGTGTGCAATAAAGGAACTCATGAGTCAAACATGTAGGCAGTAATAACTAATCACATCTCAATGACTCCAAACATTGTAAAGCACATAAATGGAATGTTGACGCATATCAAAGCACTATCAAATCGTCACATGGATATGGAATTAAATTGTGACTCAGTCATCCTAAATGTCCTTTCATATATGGTGAAAAACAAAATATAAAAATCTTTTTGTCTTTTTCCAAAAAATTTATCAAAATAAAACCTTTATGTATTTTTCAATTTTTTCTCAAACAAAACTCTAATACAAAAAGTACACAAGTCATAACACTAACAAGAATATATTATGAAGCACAACTAGTGTATGACAAACATGTGAATACACTCATCTATATGATATAGCAAGAATATAATCATGTGAAAGCAACCAAGAATCAACAAGTCTAATATCTTGTGCCTCTAAAAGTGATTTCTTAACCCAAATAGGTGTGAAACCAAGGTAACACTAGACTTCAACTTTATAGGACTTTTTTAAAGATCGAAACAAAAACACCTAAGGTGACCTTTCCTACTACAATGTGAACATGTGTAAACGTGTGGAACGATACCTATGGGTTGACCTTTTCTAACGTCCATGGTATTTATTGACCCTCTAAAACAAATAATGGTCTTAGCTTTAACACTCGAAACATTAGAACATGACAAGCTACTACCATTGCTACCAACACTACTCAAGTCTGTCAAATCATATTTAAATCTCCAAATTTTTTTACTCAAGTAAGGAATTAGACTCTTCCAATTTTAGGGACTCCTTTTCTAAATTTTCAATTATTCCCAGAGGGTTATCACGTTCTCCCTTAACATACGCACACTTCTCCCTAAGAGTCTCCTCACGTGCCATAAACTCATCGATTAAAATATTTTTCTCCTATTTATCACACACACAAACTCTAGAGTTTCTTGAGTCCTCCAATTCTTTTTCCAAAAATAAGACTTTGTCATCACCCTCCTTTTTGGACAATTTTAAAGCATTAAATTCATGGTCTAAAGAAACAAATTTCTCACCATAAAAATATCTTTAGGTTTGAACCATTTGCAAAATATCCATCGCGGATTTAAAACGAGAATTTCCTTTTTCCAAAACTTTAATTCTTTTCTCAAACGTCAAATTTAAACGATTTAAATCATCAAAACTTTTACTCGTGCCAAGAGGAGGGGGCCTCCGATTACATAACTGCTCCATCGGAAAAATTGTAATTTTTCAAAAAAAGTTTTAAAAAAAATCAATATCACAAAAAATTTCCAAAAATAAGGATCACTCGATAACTTAGAGAAACCAACTCTAATACCAATTTGTAAATGTGTGCGCGATACTGATTAAACCGAAGTTACAAATTTCTAAGTTAACCTTATTTAATGAGTGTCAATTTTTAATCCAATTTTATTCAACCCTAAAACATGCAACTACGTGTGGATAATCAAACCAACAAAAATAATTTCTGACACACAGATTCCAGGAAAAAAACCTTTCGGGTAAAACCTTTATTTCACTATAAACTGTAAATCGTAACTTATAAATATTACAATGAAATCTGTAATGAAATCCCGCAAGAATACACAAAGATAGATCTTCGTTTCATGGACTTCTGCGTGACATACATAATATCAAATTCGTCTAGAATCATCAACCAACGGGCCATTCAACTGGACAAAGCAGTTTTTTTAACCAAGTGCTTGATAGGATCCATTCGGGATACAATTTTGATGGGAAAGCCGAGCATGTAACGCTATAACTTTTCAGCAACACACGCTTTTTCCAAAGCAGTGTAATTGATTTCGTACTCGGATAACTTGCGACTGGCAGAGTAGATGGCCCTCTCTTTGTGGGATTCTTGGAGGCATTGGGATACCAAAGCTCCAGCTACAGTATCTGTAACGATTTAGGTATAGGAGTATGGAAAGACTAGACTGCGACATCATGAGTATCGGAGGTCATGTTAGGTATTGTTATATTCGATCAAAGGTTTATTGGAAAGATTCGTTCCAAACCTTGGTTGAATCCTTTTGGAGGAGTTTGAAAATGGGTTCACAGATAGAAGTCAACTGATTGATGAATCGACTGATCTATTATAGTTTCCCAAAGAATCCTCGGACTTCTTTCTCTATTCGGGTGGTGGCATCTCGAGTATGGCTTTCAGTTTGGTAGGATATGCTTATATCCCTTTCTCGCTAACCATGAATCCCAAGAGTTTTCCTTTTGTAATAATAAAAACACATTTTTAAGGGTTGAGATGCATATGATATTGTCGCAATCGCTCGAAGAACTTTCGAAGAGAGAGAACATGACCTTCCTTAGTCTTGGAGTTGATAATCATAGCATCCACATAGACATCGACTTCCTTGTGTATCAGATCATGAAAAATGGTTATGTAATCCCTCTAGTAGGTAGCCCCTGCATTTTTGAGATCGAGTGGCATAACGGTGTAGCAAAAGGTTCCCCACGGGGTGATGAATACGGCTTTCTCTTGGTGAAACGGGTGAATCTTAATCTGGTTATACCCAATAAACCCATCAATGAATGATTTAAGAGCGTGAATGGTCATGTTGTCTACAATCATGTCAATATTAGGTAGCGGGTAATCATCCTTCGGAGAGGACT
The DNA here is from genome assembly GCA_949130495.1 of Sambucus nigra. Taxonomy (NCBI): domain Eukaryota; kingdom Viridiplantae; phylum Streptophyta; class Magnoliopsida; order Dipsacales; family Adoxaceae; genus Sambucus; species Sambucus nigra. Next base: position 278,098,471 of record OX422224.1, read on the forward strand.
CAAGTCTCGGTAGTCGACACACATCCAAACCTTCCCTCCTGATTTCGATATGGGCATGATATTGGCTAGTCATGTGGGATATTTGATCATATAAATGAAACTCACGTCCATCTGTTTGACCACTTCTTCTTTAACCTTGAGCGACCATTCGGTACGAAGCTTTCGCATTTTCTGTTTGATCGGTTTGCATTCTAGAAGAGTAGAAATCTCGTGTTGAGCTATCTCGGGATAAATGTCGGGCATATCATCGTAAGACCATACAAAGACATCCATGAACTCCTTAAGTAATCCTTCGAGTTGCGCGCTCTCATGCTCGTCAAGCGTGGCCCCTATCCTAATCTTGTGTAGTTATCTACTAAAAGCAAGATTAATAAAAATAATTTCATCTTCATCAAATTGAGCGCGATTATGTTGTTTGTTATTAACCTTATTTAGATCAGTTAAGAATTTTTCATTTATAAAATCATCATCATCAAGAGTTTAATTGCAATCAAGACAATTAATGTAAGGCATGGCAAGATACTCAAAATTTTCATTTATTTCATTGATAGAAAAATAGGATTGAGAAGTTGTCAAAAGAGGTCTCTATTACATCAGAGTAAGAAGAAACAACATAAGAAAAAATGGAATAAACATTAAGGTTGGGTTGAGTTTTGGCAGGTGGAACTGGTATAGCATGCCAGTTGAGGAGAGGTGTGTCAGTAGATTTTATCAGGCAGGATGGATTAGATGATGTAGCCCCTGAGTGGATCATGCAGAGTGCTAGCCCCAGTGTTAAAGGAACCTTCGAAGTCACTTTTTGTGGAATCTCCGGCATTGGCTATGGTCTTCTCAGTGAGCAGTTGCACGTGATGCTGGGAACTCTCGACCCATGATTAGATGTCTTGGAAAAAGATCTCTATTCCAGGTTTTATCTTCCTACCCATGTGGTCGTACCAAGGTCGTACCAAGGTCGTACAAAGGTTTCACCATCTCTGATAAATCTTTCATTTAGGGAATCACTTGAGATGGTCTTTACACATTCTAGTCTTCTCTTCAGTCGAGGTTAGAGAATCGTCTTAAGTTCTTTGACTGATGGTTAATAGCCCAGGCTAAATGGAGGAAAATCTTTCTTCAGCACAATGGGTTCAAGTGTCCCTTGTTATTTTTTCCCCAGCCCCAGTTTGGACATAAAGTGAATGTTCTTAAACATCTGGATCATGTTGACATTGCCATGGGGGGGTCATACTCTGGACAAACCTTATCTTTAAAATTGCCCCCTGCTGGGAGTAGAAGTGGATCAACTTGGAAAACTTATAGGATAATATCATTTGACCAATGTTGTATCTCAAGTACTATATTATTGGTGCTTGCATCATTGGTACCATTGTTATCACCTAAGATGGTAATGACTTTCCCATTATCTAAGAACTTAAGTTTCTGATGCAAGGAAAAAGAAACACCCTTCATATTTTGGAGCCATTGTCGTCCAAGCAACAGATTGAAACAAGCTATGATGTCGATGAATTGGAATTCTATGACGTGATTTATAGGTCCATCCCCTATTGCAAGCTTTACGGATCCCATCACTTCTCAAAGAGTATTATCGTAGGCCCTTACATTGACAGAGGTTGGATCACATTCGCTCACTTTCAGTCCTAAACAGTTGAGGATTCTTAATGGGAAAATGTTCAAAGCAGATTCATTATCGATAAGAGAGAGAGGGATAGTCTTTCTCATAACTTCAACAGAGATATTAAGAGCATAATTATGGTTTGAATCGATCTTGAGGGTTTCCTCTTCGAAGACAGAGAGAGAATTATTCTAGAGGTCAGAGATCCAACCAGATTCACTACTTCTTCTGGCATGGTAGATGGAGGGCCTGTGGACCCGATGAGTAGCTTGATAAGAAGCATTTTTGTGCATCTTGGAAGACATAAAGAGTCCTCACAGAGTGATGTTAGCTTGGGTATTATTCAACTGATCGAGGACCTTGCTCTCCTCGAGAGTCATTCCTGGCATCAAAAGATTATCAACACCCTTCCCTTTGTCACTTGTTGATGGTGGGGAGTTTGGAACTTGGTAATGTCTCCCTGACCTGGTCATATGGTTCATAAAAGAGGGGAAAACATATACCCCATTTCCTCATCGATCTCGGGTTATTCGGCCACCCTTTTGATCTCTCCTAGCAACTCCTCGAACGATATCATCCCACATATGTCAACTATCGAGCTAGTCCTTTCTGAACTTTTCTCCTCATATGAATCATCAAATCCATGAAAAGTCAATACACTCCATAACTTTAATGGCTTCTTCATATAAATCCTCCCATTCGGTGGGGAGGTGTAGCAGTGAAGGGACCAGGCGTCCTTATAGTTACAGAGCATCTAATAGTTCGAACATGGTGCTAATATCATCCATTTTTTGAAATGAGTCTACAATGATCTAGAAAAAAATATGTAGATTGAATTCATCGGGAGGTACTACCTAATTGTCTGATTCTTGAGCCCATTTTCATGCTTTTAAGAACAGTGTACTAAAGATTTGGAAATCGATGATCATCTGGGAGGGTAATTTCAGCCCGAACTTAAGGATTTGGTTCAGTACTTGGGATAATTCCATACTTTCATCTCTAGAATGGATACGGACAACAATGAATGCTCTATTAAAGAGTGACAATGCCTAGTTGGCAAGGCTAGAAGGGTGTAGGAGAAAATATGGGAAAGTTGGGAGAGGTTCAGGAGAGTACATGAGTATGATGGGTAATTGGCTTGGTGTAATCTGGGTTGATGGATCAAAGTTTGGGATTTCTTCCAAGAAGATGGCATTGGTATAATTTGGGAGCGGATTATGAGTAGTGTTTGGCTTAGGATTGGTTGGTGGGGAGATGACACCCCTATCGATCAGACCTTGGATCATGTTTTGAAGGTGAAAATATTGGTCAGTGGTATGGCCAGCAATTTGATGAAAGTCGCAACAGGCATCTGATTTAAAGTTTTTGGGAAGTGGGTTCGGTAACGGGCGAGGATCCAGTGGCTTGATAAGGTTTCGGCTTAGGAGGTCCTAATAAACTTTATAGAGGGGAGCATGGATATCAGTGTATTCCTTTCGAACTGGGACATGACGAATTTCTGGTTCCCATGAAGTGGCTTCTTGAGAAATGTTGTTAATGGTTGAGACTGTGGCACTAGCTGTCTTTTCATACTTCCTAGGAGTAAACTATCCAGAAACTTTCTTCAGTTTAACTTTCGTCTTGACAAAACCTTCTTCAATATCCACTCCTGCTTCTCAGAGAGCTCTAAAATGAGGGTAGTATTGTCCTCCCATCGTCGCTCAGACATGGGGTAAAAAGTTCTTCTTTACGATGATGACTTGTACCTCCTTGGAAGGTCGATTGGTCATGGTGGTAGCTTTCTCTCTCCACCTTTCTATGAAGGTGATAATTAATTCCCCATGGTTCTGTTTGAGAATCTCTAGATGCCGAAGGGTTACTTCCAACTCTTTATTATACTTGTATTATGACATGAATTCTCGAGGGACATCTTCTTAGCTATGGATTCTGGACTCTTCGAGAGATAAGAACTAGCGAAGGGCGTTGTCCTTCAAAGTTTGCTAAAAAAATGAGACTATTATTTCTTTGAATGCCCCTAGGAGTGTCATGGCTTGGTGATAACTATGAATATGAATAATTGGAGGTCCGCTACCTCTAAACTTCTTGATATTAGGCATCTTGAACTTTTCTAGCAACCTCGCTTTCGAATAGGGAGACATGTGGGTATAGTCCATGTAGTTAAGATTTTGACTTGGTTGAACTTCTTGGTGTAAGGACATAATTTATAAATGTCCAGGGTAGAATCTAGGAATTTTCTCTTTGTCCTAGATCACAGTTTGTTTGTCTGATACAGCTATAATCGGAACGTCATCATGATCATCCATGACGGCCTTGATCTAGATCCATGCATCCATCATCTTCACACGTGCATCATGCTTCATGCAACGTTCTGCTCAACCGTTCCCACAACTCCACTACGCAATATTGGTAAAATGATTTATTAGAGTTGATTATATTTGCATAAATATTTGGGAATTTTTAAAAAAATATTTTTTGATGTCTGAAATATTTTTTATCGAAAGCAGAATTTTTCTAAGTATAGAAGCAGAGTTCCTCGGTCGACGAGCTCGTTCAAATGAGCTGCCACTGTCATTCGAGCGAGATAAGCATTTCGCGCTAAGTAGTTTTAACGACACATGTCCTTCGTTCGAGCGAGATTCCTATCTCTTTCAAGCGATGCCGCCACCTCTATTTTCATATAAATACTAGTGTGCATTCTATACGTTTTCCCAAGTCTTTTACGCACCAGTTTCTACGTTTTCACAGCCCAGAAAATAGACTTCACTTTTTAAAGGTTTTATACCTTTTTTTATTCACAAATCCATTCCCATATATTTGTGTGAATCTTTAAACCTTCAAGAGGATTGTTTACTCATATGGAGTGCGGAGAACTCTACAACCTGAGAGCTGCGTGCTTTTGTGGAGGGAGTCCTTACGGAGTAACTTGTGGAGAAGTCGTTTCTCTTCTTCATTGCTGACTACCTGGAGTTCTTGCAGGAGATTCCAACCGAGACTTCGAAACTAACACCTGAGGGTATTTTGTATGTCGCTCTTATTTTCATTGTAATCTGTGTAACCGTTTTTACAAATTATAGTGAAAATAAAAAGGTTTTGCCCCTTTAGGGGACTTTTCCTGAAATTGTTTGTTTTATCCTTCTTGCTTTATTTTATTTGATAAATCATCCAGATGCATGTTTTAGGGTTTAACTAAAATTTGGGATTAATTAAAATTGGATTTTATTTGAGAAGTCGCAATATTTCCACTGTAGCGATTCTACACTTGGTTAGCATCTTGAGACCCTCCTTGGCCTTGTTTAATTCCTCCTCTTTCGGATCAACAGTTATGGCTAAGTTAGCCCATGGCTAGTTGAGATTCAGCGTAGGAAGTTGGGCAGGCGGTCACCCATTAGCAGGAGGAGCACGTGGAGCATATTGATATTCCCTAGGAAACCAAATAGGCTCGGGTGCGGGAGGACCCATAGCGCAAGGGAAGAGGACCTCGAGCTCTTAGAGAATAGGGACCCAATTTCATTGCATTTCACGGACCTCACTTGCAGGCTATCAATCTTGGCAGTGAACTGAGTTATGACAGTCATTAGATTCGGTAGCACAATCGGTACTTGATATGTGTTCTCCATGGAAAGTGGGTGAATTACGAACTCGAAGGAACTGAGAGGACTGACGGAGCTTTAGGGCGGTTCTATTAAAGACTGAAGCCAATAGGGAGCCAGGACAAGGGTATACGATCGACCTGAGAAAGAGGAAAATCAAATTTATTTTTGAAAGAGAAAAGGGAAAAACTGTTATTTTGAAAATTAGGGAAAATGTTTTTGACATTTTGGAAAAGATGAAGGCAAAATGTTTTGGACAAAGGGGAGGAAAATTATTTTTGGTACAATAAAGGGGAAAATATTTTTGGTATTATTTTTTTTATAAAGAAGAAATAAATGTTTTTTATATCTTCTTTGTAAAAGAGGGAAAAGACGATATATGGGTCTCAACATGATTATTACGTTTATTATGTTCTCACTTGTATTAGTTTTACCTAAATGCAAAAAGAAAAACCGAACGGGACCCGAGCCTGAAAAATTAGGTTTGAAAAATACATGAACATATGGTTGGACTTGTTACCAGGATCATGGGCAGGGTCCAGTGTTCAAAATTGCGTGAAAATTTGGGTGGCATGTAACCCGTCATTCCGACAGAGTTTCAGGTAGAAACCGGTGATTAAATTTGAGTGTCCTAGGTTTGACGCCTATATAAGGGTATGCATTTGTTGGGTTAATTGGAAAAGGTTACCCCTTTGGTATGACTTCCACGATATACGTTTTTCTTTTGAGGGCAATCAATATATGAGGACAAGACATTTGATATACCTGAGTGTAGGTGAATTGACTCACTATATACCTCATGGGGACAGTATATGTGAGAGAAAATTCGATATACTCGACGTACGTGAACGAGTTTCTCATGATATACCTCACATCATAACTTTGGTCAAGCTGTACGATGCGGGGAGAACTGTTCGATATACATCGAAGGTACTTGTCTAATGGAAGGTGAGATTCATATCGCTTAGGCTAACTGCGACCTGCCGGACTAGCGCCCATCACGACGTAACCCTCCAGTTATAGGGAAAATTTTGGTCAATAGCAATGCTCTTTGGTGATGTGGAGTGCAAAAATGCATGATTCTTTGATTAGTATTTTATGGAGAGAGAGTATATTTTTTTATGAGAATCATGCTCAGCAGGGGATCATGTATGAGTATATAATGAAAATCTATAATAAGCATGGATATGTGAGAGTGAGTTATGTTCGACTATCCACAAGTAAGTGTGTGGTAGTAAACCTAAGCAAGCATCATTTAAAAATGGTGTGTGATAAGTGTGAGTGTGTGTTAGTGACACATAACCATGGATTTCTAAGTGATGTGTGCAACATGTGGATATAAGTGATCCTATGTGAACATGGTGTGAAGTGTATATGGAGAATTTCTACGGCTGTGTGAGTGACTAGTGATATAAGTATGAGGTATATAAGTGCAAGAAATAATAGAGGAGAAAAAAGGAACATAAAGGTAGGTGTATACGCACACAAGGAAACAAAACACCCATGCAAATATAGTATATCCCTCTAATGAAAGTCCCCAGTAAAGTCGCCATTGTGGCCATCCTGATCCGAGCTTAGGAGGCTCGGAGAGGTCTCACGTTTTGCTCGGGGAAGCTTTGGCCATCTTTTGTGTGGGGTGAATGTAAGGAGATAGAGTCGGCAGTCTATTTTTCTCAAAACAAACAAAAGAACATGTCGTTGCCTCGAGAGGACGGCATCAAAGACAAACTGATGCATACGAAACCAAAGGTTCGGAGGGTTCGGGGGCTAAGTTACGAAATGGGAAGGTGTTAGGCACCCATCCCACCTTTTCGGTCTCTCATGGGCTTGTGTTATTATTTTCCTTTATTTCTCGATGAAATGTGTGTGCGTGCATATATAATGGAGATAGGAATCACTCAACTCATATCATGGAAAAGATAGAGTGAAATCATCTAGAGAAATGTTCCCAAAGATAATATATATATATATATATATATATATATATATAGAGAGAGAGAGAGAGAGAGAGAGAAAATATGATTTATGCACTTATCAAGATATTGACCACTATGGACAAATGACAATTTATGTTCGATGTAGCGCTAACAAAGAATTACGAAGATATAATAATGCAAGAATATGATGAAATATAGGAATAGAGATTTTATGAAAATTAGAAAATCAGTAGTTGAACTCGAGTCTCGGGTTTTAATCTGAAACGCCTACGTAGCCTATAAAGGCATCAAAATCCACGTAGTTCGCATGTGGCGTGAGGATGGGGTTTTATCCTATAGATTCGAACAAGATTTTATTATAAAATTGTGAGTGGAAAACAGAGTTTTAGTTTTGGAAAATTGTGACAGATGAATTCGTTCAGAATTTATGGGTATAACCCTCTTTTTCTTAATTTTGGGTTTTTTGTAGAAAATAAAGTATGTGAAATATACTAGTAAAAATATAGAGATTAATATGTATGAATTAAGGTAAGAACTAGATTATGAATCTAATATAACTAATGCAAAAACAAAAAAATTTAAAGAGATAAGGGAAGGATTTTGACCTTCTTTGAAGAATGAGAGCTTGAACTTGATTTTAGATGAACTCCCTTGATGATTTATATGAATATTTAATGAGATCTTGCCAAATTGGGTATGAAAGGGATGGGAATGTGAACTTGGATAAAATTTCACATAAGGGAACTTTGCTGATTGAGATAATGTTACTGAGGGATCTGAATTGTAGGTGTGCTTTCGAGTGACGACATGCCTTCCTTTTATAGGGTTAAGGGGTTGTCGATTGAGATAACCCTGGTCCTGCCAATCAGTAGGTGACCCTAGGCACACTACCGATAGGCAGGGTCTAGGACCTGCCAATTGGTAGTCTCGTGCAGATTTCCCTGGAAAAATGGTCGTAGAACGTAATTCGTTGATTCAAATTACGCATGGGGCATACCGTTAAAAATTTAATTTAGAGACCTACAAGAGTTCTTTGGACCATTCTCGGGTTTGGGAGTTTACTTTGGGTCAAATTTGGCTCGGAAGTGCACGTCGATCCTTTGGACAGGAGATCGTCGAACGGAAATAGATCGTTCGTCTGAATGGTAAGTCAGAATCGCGCACGGGGTGCACCGTTGGAAAGGTTAGGAGATCTAATTAGACATTCCAAAGAGTTTATCTCAATTCCAACAATTGACCTTGGTCAACCGGGGACCAGAAGTGCCCAGTGACCTATCAGAGTAAAATAGGTCATTCGTCCGTACCGTAAGTTAGAATCGCGCATGGGGCGGATCATTGGAAACGGTATTAAGTGACCTTTGAATATTCATTCAGTCTTGATCGAGTTAAAAAGTTAACTTTGGTCAAATGGAGTTTGAGAGCGCTCGATGGCCTCTAGATCAGTTTTTGGGGGAAAATGGATTATTCGTTTGAACGGTTATGCTATTTCACGCATGTGGCGGAATGTTGGAAAAGGGTTTCATTACCCTTTGAATATTTAAAGAGATTGACGATGAAGTTGATTGGGTTCAAATTGGGGCTCGAGAGAACCTGATGGCCTCTAGATCGGTACTCAGAGTATGACCTAGGGTTTATTATGAATTAGGGCGGTGCTAGGGACCTACGGAGAGACTTGGGGGGGGTCCTAGAATGTGGTGTCTACAAGTGGGTTACTAGTGAAAACACCTATTACTTAAAAAGTAGGTTTTCCAATCGAGCATTAGTGGTCAACTTAATGGATTCCAATAAGCACTACTTTGATTATAGGGTAATAGCGAAGAACTGGCAACATGATCCTCTTCAAAGAGGAAAAGTGTATGATGCTCCCAGGTTTCACCAAGAGGGACATGCCAACTAACCTTCTTATCTTCTTTTTATGTAGTGGAGATCAAGAAAAAGTATCCAAATGAAGGGGACATAAATCTTCAAGAGATTCAATATATGTGGAGCATACATCAAAGAATTTGTGAGGAACATCCCAGAGCATCCTCTTACATGCTTCAATACAAAAGCTTTGTTACTTCTTTTGTTATTAGGCCAATTGTTACAGCACCTTCAATCCCCATTAATTTAGAGGAGGAACTAATTCCCACTTCTTCGACTGAGGAATCTGTTAGAATTGAGAAGGACCTTGTAACATCCTCTTTATTTAAATCTTTGGATATTTTTGCAATCCCTACTCCCCCATCAGCTGTCATGGGTAAGAGAAAGCTTCCTAAATTGATGGAGGGGCCTTTGTCTCCCACCACCAAGACTACTAAAGCTACCAATACCTATAAGTCCAAAGTGACTGAAAAAGGGTTTAAGGTTTTTGAGAAGGTTCCTTAGGCTAGAAATACTGAGGAGGGTGAGTCTAGCAGGGGTCACTTGAAGAGAATAAAGAGAGGACTTCCTAAAAAATTGACCAAGACAACTTCTGTCGACTAACCTGAGTTAGTAAAAAAGATTAAATCTGACCTGGAAGTTGCTGGATCATCCTCGGTGGCAGTTAATATTGGTTTGGCCAGGAAATTGATCAAGTCTGGAACTCTTCATACTTATAGGGAAACTGCAGTTCTTATGTCCCATTCTAGACAGACAGAACGAGCTTGCCAAACTTCAGCTTTGGTAACCATCTTTCGTCTGTTACTCATATTTACAGTCTTATTCCTTTTTCACTCACTTGCTACTTTTTCATTTTGGTTATTATGGGTGGAATTTAATCAGATGATGGAGAAGGACGATCAACTTCATTCTTCTTCAGGATAAGTTGAAGAGGACTTTGAAGGCCTAAAAAATCCTCATAAGCTAGCTGATATTCTTTGGAGACAAAGGAAAAAACTTGGGAGGAAGAACTACAGAACGCCAATGAAAGGGACACTACTGCCGAGGGGAAATTAAAGACTGCTGAGACCAGTCTAATAGCTATAGAGGACAGGGCTAAGGTGGATGAAAATAAATAATTGGAAAATTATACTCTTATTCCATCTAGTGAAGAGAAGCTTGTAGTAGAGAATGCAAAGAATAAGAGCATTAAAGACACTTCTTTTTACAAGGTATGGGAAAAGGCATTAATAGATGCTTTATCCCAGATTGAGTACGCTAAGAAAAAATCCTTTAAGGATGGTTGGTCGGAGGTACTCAAGGAAGTTGACACTGCTGATAACTCTGAGATGGTCTAGAGACATGACCTAGGAACTCCTCCAAATTTGGAGCAAGAGTTTGATGATGAATAAGGATCAGTGGATTCTTCCCTATAACTTATTGAATCTATTATGGAACCAACTAGTGGAGTTGTCCTTCCTGTCGAGCTGCCTCCTAAAGTTAATGCCCAGGATAAGGAGAAGGTCTAGCTCCTTATTAACTATTTTCTTTATTTTCTTTGCCTGCAACTGATTTTTTGTTCTTATAATGGGATCATCATTTTGTAACACCCATTTGCTTATTAATGAAAAGACTTTACTTAGAGTCAACTTGTGTATTTACCTTTTCATCTTGTTTGGTTATTGTGAAATTATATTTCCTGAAAGCTTTTACTCGATCATCATCTTTGTAGTCTTTATATTCTTATCCTTGTGAATTGCAGTTTGATACGAGGAAGAAAGAAATAGTTTATGTTGAATCCAACCTACTCAGGCATAGTAGAAGCCTTTTAGAAGCTGGCCGTGTTCCCCTATTTGAAGAGGGTTTAGTCGGATTACTAGGCCCTGATGTATCCGAGCAAGTCAAAGAGTCCTATACTCATCTTCATTATTTATGGGATAAGGTTGTAGCCAATAATGTTTCTTATCATGAAACCATAAAGAAACTTTAGGAGGATCATAATCAGTCCATGCTAATTATGAAGTTAATTATAAAGCTTTAAGCGAAGGATGGGGCTTTGAGAAAAAGCTACAAGATATTACTTTTACTTTAAACAAGGAGAATTGTTTTTGAAGTAAGATATGGAGAATGCCCCAGGAATTGTTACTATGATGGAGAGGGAGAATATTTCTTTAAGGAATGATCTTGATGTCTTGAAGAAATCATCTATCACTGGTCTTGATGAGGGTGCCTCTTTCTTGGAAACTGAGAATGCAAGGTTTGTGAAAGAGCTTGAAGCATTGCAGAAAACTAGACCTGGACAAAATTCCAGGCAAAGGATGGTTATCCGACCAACTGTGGATGAGGAAAGAACCAAGAAGACTCTGGCTGACCAAGCTGTCCAGTTAAAAGTAAAGAATCGGGTCGTTGCCAGCCTGTCTGCCTAGGTGGAAGCTAAGGATAAAGCTATTATCGACTAATCTGCCCAGTTGAAAGTCAAGAATGATGTTCTGAAGAAACTCCAACATTAGGTAGAAAGATTGACCTTCCAATTTCATAAGCAGCCCAGGGATATTTGGATGGAAGGTTACAATGAGGCCCTAAGCTATGTTAATGATCATCTTGCATAAAGCCATCGTGAGGATTATAGATAGGGATAGACCAACTTGCTTACCTTACTGAAATATGACCAAAATAATGAGTTAGTGTCTTAGAATGATCCTGATTTGTTGTATTATGACAAGCCTCCATTCAAATTGGGCATATCATGGATCCCTCCTGATGCTATTACCCACTGCTAAATCACCAAATACCTGGGAGACTACGGCATTCATGATGTGCATGAGATAATCCATCCTCCTCATCTGATCTGCAGGCCGAGAAATAGTAATAGGCAAATGCTAAGGGATTTTAATTACATAAATTCCCTTTATACCCTGGATGATCCTCCTGCTAGGATGGAAAGAATACAACAGACATCTTCTGAAATGACCAAAGCACAAGGGAAACGTCCAACCGAATGATATTTCTGTTTTCTTTTGTACTTCCTTGATCTTGAATATAATACCTTTAGTAGTTGAATAAAAATATATGTACGTGTTTTCAACTTATGATTAGTTAATCGGTTAGTCGACTAAGTAACTTGTTTGATGATGAGTTGTTAAACTGTGATTATAAGGCCATAGATTCTACTAATGCATTTAAATGAAATTGTAAATAGTTTTGTTGATCCAAGTTGTAGCATTAGTTATTAGTGGCAACCAAGTGTATGAGGAATGTACATATGTATCCCTGTGTTTAAGAATGTATACATGTATTCCTGCATTTAACCCTGTCGGGTGAAACTTGTTTTTAACTTCTTGAGTTGTACACAAATTTTTACTGACTTCTTGTTCTTGATCTGTCTAAGACGAAGTCATACACGAAATATTTATCATCGGTGACCAAGTGTTATATATAATCCTTTTCACACCCTTTTTCCCAAACCATTCCCTTTTCCCTTTTAATCTTTCCTTTTCTCTTTTTCACTTTATTAAAAAAAACTATTTTTTATAATTGTTTTAAAAAACAAAAAAATATATCTCTATTGTCTTAAAAAAAATTAATTATTTTTTTAAAAATTGTTTATAAAAACTAAAACAATGTTCTATATAATATAAAATTTATTTTTATTACAAAAATAAACCGTTTTAGTTGTTAAAATAGTTTCTTATATATAAAAAAAAGTTGTACTAGAGAGACCCAAAGTTTCTCTATTTTTTTATTAAAAAATTGTTTATAAAACGTAAATTTTGTTTTCTTAAATTTTTTTTTTTAAATATGGTTTTTTGTTTACAAATTTTATTTTTGATTAAAAACTTTTTTTGTACTATTTTAAAAATAATATTTTTACTATTATAAAAAAAATGGTCCACGCCAGCGGTATGTACAGATGGTCGGATCATCTATACATACCACTGGTGCGGACCAACATAAAGGAAAAAAATGGCTCGCTCCAGCTATACGTATAGGTGGTTGAACTGCCTATACATATCGGTCAAACTTTCACACCTTTTTTTATAATAGCAAAAAAGTTATTTTGAGCTGGCGCAGACCAACATATACGGAAAAATGGCCAGCGCAGCTGTATGTATTGGCGGTCTGACCACCTATATATATCGGTGACGCGAACAATTTTTTTTTAATAGTAAAAATGTTATTTTTAAAATAGTACAAAAAACAATTTTTAACTAAAATAAAATTTGTTAAAAAAACTTTTTTAAAAAACAGTTTTTTAAGAAAAGAAATTTTACGTTTTATAAACAATTTTTTAATAAACAAATAGATAAAACTTGGGTCGCTGTAGTAAAAAAATTTTATATATAAAAGACTATTTTAACGATTAAAACAGTTTTTTTGGTAATAAAAATGCCTTTTATATTATATATAGAATATTGTTTTAGTTTTTATAAACAATTTAAAAAACAATTAATTTTTTTTAAGACAATGGAATTGTTTTATTTTTAAACGGTTATAAAAAACAATTTTTTTAATACAATTGAAAAAGGAAAAGGAAAGATGAAATAGGTTTTTGCAGAAAATAGGAAAAAGCCTAAAAAGGCACTGTTTGGGAAAATGGGTGATAAAATGGTTCTAAGGGTATTAATGTCCTTAGACATATAAAGGGTGTGGGAAAGCTTAAATGGGTGTGAGAATAGACCCTCCCTATATATATATATATATATATATATATATATATATATATATATATGTATTCCCTTGTTTAACTTGGTCGGACAAGCTTCTTATGTTGAAACATGAAGCTTTACTGACTTCTTATTCGTGACTTATTAATACGAAGTCATACAAGAAGTAATAACATGGTCGGGTAAAACTAGACTACTTGTTAAGTTGTTAGTGCATCTCAAATTTAATAAGTTCAACCTGATTATGTAGTTGTTGTTATATGTTGATCGACAAGGGCTGAAGACCAAGATACATTATTTGAGTATTGTTTTGGGGGATGTATATCGTTGTACTCCGAAAAAATTGAAAAAATTGGAAACTAAAATCAAGATATTTTATTGAACTTGAAAAGAAAAGTTGTTGACCATATAAAAAATGTTTTATTCAATGATATTATTTTCATAGGTGTTCGGTGTTCCAAGGGTTCTTGAATTCTTCCCCATCAAGTGTCTTTAATCGAAAAGTTCTTGGTCGAATTACTGCTGAAATGCGATATGAACCATGTCAGTTTTCCTCAAGATTATTGCCTTTCTGGATATCTTTCTTGAGGTTGTAATTTCCTTCTTTTATGTTGGTCGACTTGACCCTTTTGTTATAAAAGCGAGCAGTCCTTTGTTGATACGCAGCAGTTCTGAGGGAGGCATCTTCTTGGACTTCTTCCACTATGTCCAAGTCCAATCGTCTCATTAGATCACTCTTGGGTGAATCAAAGTTTAACACTCTATTATATAATAAACCTATCTAAGCCGGTACCATGGCCTCTGTCCCAAATGTAAGCATAAAGGTGTTTTCTAATTGTTGTCATCGGCGTGGTTCTATAAGCCCAAAGAACATAGTGAAATTCATTAATCGAGTTTCCCTTGGCAGCATCAAGTTCTTCTTCACTCCATTAAGAAAGGTTCCATTTGTCACTTTTGTTTGAACGTCACTTTGTGGATGTCCTAGGGGAGAGTGAAGGTTTGGGATCTTAGATTGAACACAGTATGCTTCGAATTCATCATTATTGAATTGGGTGCTATGGTGAGTAATGAAGGCATAAGTCATGCGATGGCTGCATACGATGCGCTTCTAGATGAACTGATATACCTTCCCGTAAGGCACTCTATTAATGGCGTTGCATCCACCCATTTCGTGAAATAGTCATCTGATACCACTAAGTATTTGAACATGCCTTTGGTGGTCGACAATGGATGACCAAGTCAATTCCCCAAATGGCGAATGGATAGGGAGAAGTGATCGATGTTAAAGCAGCTCCTGGTGCTCTATGAACTGCAATAAATATCTGGCACTTATCGCATTTTCTTACGAAGGACTTGTAATCTGCCTTCATAGTTGGCCAATAATACCCCTGTGTGGTAGTTCTCTGGATTAACGACCGACCAGTTGAATGAGCTCCACAAGAACCTTCATTTACCTCCTTGATTAAGTCAATAACTTCCAATGGATGGACACATCATATTAAGGAAATAGTGTATCCCGTTTTGTATAGGGCTCCCCTTTCCACTACATATCTAGTTGCTTTGTACCGAACCCTTCTTGTATCTTTTGGATCAATTGGCAAGGTTCCTTTTTCGATGTAAGCTCTAATCGCATCCATCCAAGATGGTCCCCAATCTATAATAATGAAACTTATCATTGTATCCTCATCTATGCTCATGGTTGCTAAGATCTCTACTGGAATAATTCTCCTAAGTTCTATTCATATTACTGAAGCTAGTCGAGTAAGTGCATCAGCTCAGGCATTTTCTATCATTGGTAGTCTACCTATTTGTACAACTAGAAACATGGAAATGACTTCTATTGCCTTGGCCAAGTATCTCACCATCAGAATTCCTTTGACTCCATATATATGAAGCACTTGGTTGATGATCAACTAGGAATCACACTGTGGCACTACTTGCTCGACGCCCAATGATTGGGCTAACTTAAATCCAGCGATTAAAGCCTCGTACTTAGCTTCATTATTTGAAGATTGGAATTGAAATATGAAGGCATATTCCACATTTATATTATTAGGAGTGTTAATTATGATACCAGTTCCACTACCAGTTGCGCATGAAGATCCATCCACATATAAATTCTATAATGGAATTTCACTACTAAAGCTTTCTGTAGATAGAATTCCATGGAGGAATACCTTCTTACTTTCTTTCGCGTATTTTTGGGCCATTTATTGAGCAATGGACGATTTCGGTTGATTATCTATGACTTTGACTTTATTTTTAGCTGAGCTCTCTTCTAAAGAAGTCTACTCAGCGGGCAATTTGGTTGGTCGGTAACCTCTAGATATGTAAAATCCTAAATAAAATATGCCAAAGCCCGACCCTTTAATGATGATCTTGGCTCATAAATGATGTCATATTCTCCTAGTCCCACTGCCCAATACATCAACCGGCCTAAATTTTCAAGTTTTTGAAGTTCTTGCCGAAGGGGTAGATTAGTGTACACAACTATGGTGTGCACTTAAAAATAAGGATTCATTTGCCCGGAGGCTTCAATGAGAGCTAAGGCTAGTTTTTCCAAGCTTGGATACCTGATATCGGCTCCCCTAAATGCTTTGCTGGTGTAGTAGACTGGTTTTTGGATCCCATTCTCCAGCTGAACTAATGTCGAACTAATTGCAGATTTAGAAATAGCTAAATACAAGTGCAATTTTTCTCTCAACATTGGTCGGTACAATAATGGCGGAGACCCCAAATACTTTTTTAACTCTTGAAATGCTTCTTCACACTCCTCATTCCACTCGAAGGTCTTTCTGAGCACCTTAAAGAATGGTAAACACATATATGTTGCTTAAGAAACAAACCAATTTAGGGCAGTCTCTCTACTAGTAAGTTTTTGAACATCTTTTTTGCAGGTCGGTAATTGCATTTCAATTAGAGCTTTGATTTTTGCAGGAATATTTTATATTCCTCTCTGATGTACTATAAAGTCGAAAGTTTGACTGTGGCCCTTGATATGATATGAATTTTTTCTGTTCTTAGACATCATGTCATCTACGTACACCTCCATTTTCCTCTCAATATGTTCTTCAAACACCTTATTAACCAATCACTGGTGCGTTGCTCCAATGTTTTTAAGCCCGAAGGGCATCACGTTGTAGGAAGAAGTACCTCGATTGCTAATGAAAGAAGTGCTTTCTCTGTCATCTGGTTTCATTTTTATCTGGTTACATCCAGAATAGGCATCCATAAAACTCAACAACTCATGTCATGTTGTGGCATATACTAACTCAATTCTGGGCAAAGGAAAATAGTCCTTTAGGCAAGCCTTATTAAGATTAGTGAAATCTACACACATTCGCCACTTATCATTTTTCTTCTTGACAATCACAACATTTTCCAACCATGCTGGATATCTGGCATCCTCAATGAACTGGGCGTTTTATAGTTTTTCTACCTCCTCTTATATGGTCTGATTCTTCTCAGGACTAAACACCATGTGCCTTTGTTTGATCGGTTGGGCATCCCTATTAATATTGATCTCATAATAGAGGAAGTTGGGTTCAATCCTAAGCATATCTTCATGACTCCAAGCGAATACATTCTTTTATTACCTTAGGAACGCGACCAGCTCTTGTTTAAGGAATGGGGCTAATGTAGAGCCAATTTGGGTGGTTCTTACTGTTTTTTCATCATCCAAGATTATGCTTTCATTAGCTTCTACAATCTATCCTTTGACTAACTCTATTTTATCTCGATGATCTAACGAATCAACTTCTTACTCGTTATTAGGATCTAGAGTGTCAACTTGGTAAGTGGTGGTCTTCTTCTTTAAATTGACCAAATCTTCCTGCTCGGCTGAAGAGTAATAGTATTCTCTAACTACATTCTGATCACCTTTTACTATGCTGACCCCGAAGTGAGTAGGTGGGCAGTGGATGGCATGGCTTTGAATTTTGTAAACCTATCTTGTCGAGGATCACATTGTAAGCTGACTGAATATTCTTATCTATAACAAAGAAATGTATTTTCTCAGTGAGACTTGCTAGCCAGGTTACGACTAGAACTTCCAATTTGATTGTTCCTAGGGGATAAAAATTTTCTCCTGAAAATCCAATCAAGGGTCAGTGGTACAGCTCTAGTTGACAAGTCTTCAATTCCAAGCACTGAAAACAGGGATAAAACATGATATCAACTAAACTTCCATTGTCTATCAGAACCCTAGCAAAGATGGCTTCCTAGATTCTAAACATGATGACTAGCGGGGCAGCATGAGGATATAGTACTCCGGAGAGATCATTTTGGGAAAATCCAATAACAAGTTTATCTTTGTTTACTTTCCTGGGCCAATCATCATTCAAATTGATACGTTGTATGTAGGAGCAGGCTTGTGATTTATCCAAATAATCTTTCCTCTCAGTAGTCTGATCTCATCCTCCTGCTTCTCCACCTGTGATGACATGGAAATTAAAAGAACCAAAACCTATCATAGCTACCTCAATTTCTGGTTACTTAGGATTCTTTGTCAGGTCTGGATCATCTTCGTAACCATTCTCATGGCCTCACAACTAGTCATGTCTAGGTTTGCAGGGATAATTTGACATTCCTCCTATTTATTAGATTTTATGCCGATCAACAAATTTGCTCAGCTTTCCTCGGCGAATGAGGGATTCAATTTCATTCTTCAAAGCAATACAATTACCGGTCGTGTGTCCATGATCCTTGCAGAATTCATAATATTTGGATTTATCACTCATGTTGAGGTGTGCCCTTAGCTTCTCAGGCCACTTTACATATTTATGGTGCTTAACTTCCTCCAAGATATGGTGGATACTAATCGCCAGTGGGGTGTATGCTTCATACATTTTGGGCTTATCCTCCTTCTTCTATTTCTTCTCTTTCTTTTCAGGCTTGGTGGCAGGGCTTTGCTTTGTAGCCATTGCTTTCTCGGCATTCATGATTTTTTTAGCCTTAGCCATAAGTTGTGTCATGGTTTTGGAAGGATCTTTTTCCAATGCACAATACAACTTTTTTGGAAGTAACCCACTCATTAAGGTGGTGATGGTTATTTTTTCTTCATAATCAACCACTTTCAGTTTCTCGTTATTAAAACGAGTAATGTATTCTCTTGTGGTCTCTCTTGCTCGTTACCTAACACTTAGAAGATGAGCTACTTGTGACACCCCGCCTAATTAAATACCGGGCGATCACTCCTTTATTAAATTAAAATCAAGGTGAACAGTTGGTTCATTCTTAGCATCACTGTCGTAAAAATAACTTTTCCAAATTTAACACCCTATTTAATTAAGCTAAGTGTCAAAACCATTTTTTTTAACATTACTTTCCAAATTTTATTTTGTAAATAAAGATTTAATTATCTAGAACAATTCAATATTTAAATAATCACACCACAATAATCCTGGAACATATAATCCAATTAATTTAAACATTCAACAACTGAATCCCAGCATTTAAAACTTAAAGTAAAACATACATGCTGAATAAATCCCAAAATAACAGTACTAGGAATAACTGAAATACAAATGTCCCAATAAAACAGATAAATAGTGGAAAGGGCGACACATGCCCAATAAGGAGAATGATAGAAGTCGAATCAAGTAAATGAAATCGTCTAAGCAAGTGGCCTGCAACTCCCACCTAAGCTGCAGCACGTTCCTTCCAAGGGATCCTAAACAAGACGCCCCTGTGGCTGGGCACCTGTAATATATACATATATATACAAGAGAGAAAGAGGAATAGAAACGGGTCAGAGCCCGATAGTGTATATGATTTAAAAATTTGTTTAGCAAGTATTTAAATTGATACAGGCCAATGCAACAACATATTAGTGCGACACTCTCTTGAGAAATTCTCGCCTCTCTTCTAATGTGCACTCCTATCGCACTAACCTTCCCAATGGTTTATCTCATCATATATCACACTATCCTTCCCCAAGGATTTAACTTATCTTAGGTGACTCTCAAAATTTAAGATTTAACAACATCATGGTTTAAAAAGGATAATTTCATTTAGTACAAAACGCTGATTTTAACTTTATTGCTTCATAAAGTTTTTCAATATCATATTATACTTTTCAAAACAAGTATTTCCAATTTGAGTCATTATACATGTCTTACTTACCATAACACAGTAGGCAGTTTCCCATGTTTCAGAAGTTCATATATATATTAAATACTCGTATAATATATATATTCTAGCAGCACCCCACATAAAATTTTATGGTGCGGGCATACTCTGCTATCCAATCCCCGTATCAATCGTACTAAAGGGAATACAAGTTCGGAATCACTATCGAACTGTATAAATACATACACAAACAATATTGAGGTGAAGCATAGTTTCCAAGTCCAAGAGGTCGGTACATACCCTCACGTCTCTTAGGACTGTGACTACCGATTCGATAGCCTGTACCTAGGATTTCTATCTTCTAGGGTACGAGTCAATATCCTCCATAAGGCACACGAGATAAGATCGTCCCAGCGCGGAAACCTCAGGGATAGCAAGTAGCGCGGGCATGATTTTCAAAAGTATATAATATATGCATACACAATCATATAAATATACCACTTTTATTATATCAATTTAGGTTTATCCAATAACCCACATTCACAACATTTATCCTTATTTTCCCATTATTATTTATCAAGTATAATGGTTCGTTTCTAACTTTAATTCGAAGATTTTTTTTTCCAACTTACTACGTAACCCTCATGGACTCTATTCTTCCAAATGTACAATTCAGTAGATATCCATTTATGTTCCAACGTAACTCTCTCTTACGTGTCTCTCCCCTTTAATATATACTTACATTATCCCTTATGTAAAATATCCCAAAAATATAGATTTCGCCTTACATTAAAGAATTTTGAATTTTATTTTCAAAGATGAGAATCAAACGATTTCGAAATCGGAATTAAAATGGAGTTTTAATTGAATTTTTTTATTATCTCTAAGAGTCCTCAAAACATAGAACTGTCTAGCAAAAAAAATATTAAAATATATTGAACGGTCCGATCGAGCTGAATTTTTTTTTGTAGCTTCCTCTCGTCTTCAGCTAAATCTCTGTAAAATTTCATCCAATTCCAACGTCCGATCGTCCGGAATAAATTTTTTTTTTTAGTGTTTGTATCTGATTAGAAGTCTTTTCTTAATCAAACTCTTAATCCTTTACATGACAAAGGGTTTCCAGAATATCATATAAATCATCACTACATGAAAATTTCCCATCTCAAATTGGGTTTTTCTTCCATAAATCTCATCCTAATAACTCCTAAACTAATATGGATGATGCATCAACGAAATAAGCAAGATAAACACTTGCCTGGGATTTTTCAGAAATCTGGTTTGGTGTTGAATTTGGTGTGGTTACGTTCCCCATCTCGCGATCTACGCGTTGGCGGTGGCAGCGGTGCAAACGGGTGAGTTTTGAGCCTTGGAATGCCTTGAGAGCTCTCTCCTCTCCTCTCCAATGGCCGTTCTAGTGTTTTGAGTTATCTAACCCTAGGAGATGACCTAAACATCTGATATAACCCCTTTAATTTTCATGGGTTTAATTATCCAAAAATACAAAATGACTAAAATGCCCTCCCGGGGTACTAATTAGGCCTAAAAATGCCCCGATACCCAATTCAAACTCCCGGGTATACTTTTCTGACTATCTCGACCCTTCCGTACGTGTTGGCGCACTCAAAATGACCATACGAACAACTTATAAAATATTTACTTTTATTTATCAATATTTAGTCCCGACGCGACACGGGCGCGTCCCGACTCAAATTTCTAAAATTGTCATTTTATTCACTCGTGACATTTAATATGGCCACTATTATATATTACTTTGCTCATTAGTAATATTCAACAAATTTTCCCATAATTACTAACTCTTATCACGTTAATAATTAGAACGTAATTAATTTCTGGATTTTTATTAAATAATTAATTCACATTAATATTAATAAATCCCCAAATTAATTTAGCATAAAAATACGGGGTATTACACTACTCTCTTACCTGTCTTGCCCCAAAACATAAGTTGCTGATGAACATCTCAAAATTTTGATTAAAATGGGAAATTTACCCTCACGGCAAGTTGTTGTACCATATCTGGGAAGAACTAGTGATGGTGCTCGAAAAATCTCTACATTTCATTTCATCAGGAACAAAATATATATCAGCGGCTGCCTAATATTGCTTAATGTGTAAAACTGGGTCAGTCTTACCATCATAATTAGGGGTAACCACTTATGTCTTAAACTTAGATGGGGTAGAACAATCAATAATTGCTTAGATGAAAGGAGACCCTTTGATAAAATTGCGTTGTAATAGATTCTTCGCCTTATCCATCTCCACTAACCGATCTTCTAATTGTTGAATCGACCCCTTCCATGAAGGATTTTCATCTTTAGACCTATCAGAAATAGCTCGACCATCCCTTCTATGCGTTTGTGTTGATCTCTCTTCTTGAGAAGTCTGCTCGGCATGCATGAATCCTCTAGCACTTATCCTCGTTCTAACTGATCTTTTATGGTGTTTGCTATGTCGTTATCTTGATCGGGATGGTTCTTAATGATGCCCTTTATTTACTCGAGGTCCCAGATAATCAAAGGCTAATGCCCTACTTAATCAATCCAATGCACTTAGATGTTTAGGAGTAAGAGAGAAATCATCAGAGTAATCCGTTGATCTGATTAAAAAACTATCCCTTGGGTGAAAAGACCTATCACGTGAGGACTTGGAATAACTATTTTGATTCCTCCTAGGAGGAGGAGGGTGTATTTTCCTTCTGAAAGATGGATAATTAGTATGCCAAGATGGAGCCATTGGTCTAACTTGCAAGGATTGAGACAATTGTCTCATAATTTCCTGCATCGTTTCTTACCCTTTGACAAGATTAAATAGAATTCCATTGAGGTCAGTCGTGGTAGGAGGAACGTTACCTCCTGCAGCATTAATGCTTTCAGGAATGCCATTCATCACGTGGAATCTTTCCAGGAAGTTAATGAATTTTTTAGGTGGAGAACGATGATAGACAAAAAGTTTCCCACAGACGGCGGCAATCTATTGATGTCTAAAATTGATAGTGATTTATATGATACCAATTTTATAATCACAGATAAAATAATGAGAGAAAAATAAATGAGACACGAGTATTTTTAAGTGGTTCAGCTATAAGAAAAGACTACGTCCACTGTGATTGTATTTGTTATTGTTGACTACAGATAACTAGGTATTATTGTAAGAAGGATGACCTTGTACTTTTCTCTCTTTCCTTATGCGAAAGGAATACATTATATTTATAGTAACCCGGAGATTAAGGGTTGGAATTCCGTTATATTTTTAAACATTTACACCCATACATAATAAATATGAATGTTGATAGCCTTGGGCACGTGTAGAATGAATCTTGGATTCTTTCCATGTGATGAATATTTATCTATAATGATGGTTTGTATTCTTCAGGTTGGCCAGCATGCTAGCCGATTAACTATCTTCTAAGACGATCAAGTAATTAATGACTAAGACTGTTGCCACGTAAGGGGATAGGTGTCCATTTCTAATTGGTCCACGTAGATGGATATTTTTTTCCATCAACAGTTAATATACACGTCAACTAAAATCATCTATACATAACATTATCCCGAACTCCCTAGGCTCTCAAGGTCTAGGCATCGTCTCACACTTAACCTTTATAAGAAACATTCTAAGATAACAACTACCATACCCGATGGATTATAAAAACATTCTAAAATAGTGTGTGATCTACATAATCACTACACATCCTTCGATCTCGTAAAATATCTCAATACCCGTCCCTATACTCAAGGTGCTTAGGCAATTAGATTAAAATCCTATCTAGTTATGGATTCCCAAAAGTGTCATAAGTTATAGATTAATTAAATCAAATTACTTAAGAACTAATCTCCGAATTGTATACAAGTCGTATTCGAACCAAACATAACACATTAGATCGAAACAACCTTAAAATCAATGCCTAGAATTTTCCATAAACCCTCACCCAACATTGCCACACAAAAACCAACCAGCCTTCCTTCTGTGGCCATGTGAATGGGGTTCATTTATGTTGTGCACACAGGGCTACTTAACTGTGCTCTAGGGTGACACAAATTTGAACTTCAAAAGCTACGGGTTTCTTCTTCCCCAAATCCCAAATTATGAACCTAGAAACCTTGCTTTTCCATTGATGAATAAACCAATGTTTCCACCTTAAGAAAAACATATTATGATATCTAAACCCATCTACATTAAAACCTGACATCTTAAGTTCATAAATTAACAATTGTAACCCATATTTGATTCACTTATGAAATTAATATGAGATTTTTTATGAATTGTCAAAATATAACTCATATTTACACTAATCTAATCAGATTTATACAATTTCATGTTCCAATTCAATGGATTCATCATTAAACTACTCAAGTATATTAATAAGATTAAGTATAAACTTTCAATTTAAACCAAATCACACAAATTATGATTTAGATTATTTAACAATCTTATTTACACAAGTTTAATGTAGATTCCACCGACTACTACTATCATAACACAATCCTACTTAAATTTTTAATTGATATAAACTTGCATTTGGACTCATTTACGAATCAAAGTCCCAAAAATCCCCAAATCCTCTTGCAACCTTAGTTCCTCTTATCTTTAGCCTTAGGTTTTATTCTAAATGTCGAAAGTGTGTTTTTATGTTTGTCTAATAATCTAATAATCAAGATTACCACGAAATTAGGCTTAGGTCCATTATAAGCATTATCCTAATGAGCCCCAATAACACTCCAATTGGACCAAAACTCTACACAAGTCGTGTACTAACCAAATGGATTTAAATCCTACCCTTTTAAGTAAAAAAATGACATTCTAAACATCCTAAAAGGTCAACCCAAAGCATAATATATTTTGATAAATTAATTTCCTCAATAAGTTAATTTATTAAGCCGGTATGAGTTACTTAAGTTAAAACCTAATTATTAATCCTTTACATATGACTCAGCATTATAAGAAACTACTTCATGATCGGTGAAATCCGATACTAAGGGCATAATTCAAATAAGGAAGCCCCTGACATATAGTCCCTGACCATTCCATAGTTGCCCATACAACTGAGTCACTAATAATATTTAATTAATGAATTACTGTGTATTAAGCCAATTTTTAAAAAGTTTTAATTTACGTAACACATACACGAATATCATATCAACATATAAAAACTATAATGAGTAACATATCACATGTCACATGAAAATAACAATTCATCAAAATTAAGTAATGAATTTAACAATTAATTAATTAATTAATTACTATGAAAATATGGGGTATTACGAGTGTTACCATCTTATTTGGTGATTTTAGGAATGAATAATTTGCAAAAAGGATCAGACATGTTGGTCTCCTAGATGAAAGGTGATGTTGGACCATGGACAAGAGTTTTCCTAACCAGATCCTTCATTGTTCGAATGGGATTTGGATGTAATCGTCCATCTAACTCCTCCATAATGAGGGCACACGAGTTATCCTAACCTAAAACTCTTCTTGGGGGAGAGGGAAGATCCCCTAAGATATCATAGAGACTAGAGTGGGATCATCCAACAAATTGATTTCCTTTTTAAAAGATCGATGGATAAAAGGTCGACTCTCTTAGCATTAACTGAGATGCTATCCACGTGGGGTCCTAAAAATGGAAGCCCTAACATTGTGGGGAGAGGAAAAATTTCTTGGAGAGAGGAATCTCCTTCTTTGATGATGATCAAAACCATAGGAAGTTATATCATGCATCTTTATTTTCTCGGTGATTTAAACACCGTGATTATCGAAATGTTCCTAATACAAGTTGAGGAGTTATGACGTGGGACCCTTGGTGTACGTCACCATAAAAGCAGTGTCATGACAATGAGGGAGACAGTTGGGGACAGATTAATAGGTAAACCACCTATAAAATATAACCTCAATGGGAGAAAGAGGGAACATGGGTAGAGTGTGATCCTTCATCTCAATTCAAATCTCATTCTGAGTTTGATTTTTTGCATTAGAATGGTACGATTGCTTTGCACTCATGGTGTAAAGGTTAGAAAATCGGGTGGTGGGGATTGTAACTTTTCCATTAATGATGCCAAGTTATAGGGGAATCGAATCTACAATATCGTAGATGCCAAATATGACCTTAATATAGTACATATTGTAAATAAACACAATATATATGTGGTTTAGCAAGTCGATTTTGCCTACGTTTACATGATATTTTATGGGAGTTTTTTACTATGAGAAAAGATGATTTGGAGTGCTATGGTTGCTAGCTGAGAGTCCAAACTATGAATAGAAAGCATGGATATTAGTACATTGTTTTTCATGCTCCCTCCACATAGTGGGATGTCTTATATATACTAATAAGGATCATATATCCCTCCAACATCCAATGCAATTAAGTTTTGTTGTAGTCGGTTTCTTTTCATGCTCATCTTCATTGCTATAATTGATCTATTATACAATTGTGATCATGGAGATGTTGATTGCTTGTTATCTCCTTGTACCTAAATGATTCCAACCTGGGTCGACCTCTATTGAGTTAATGGATGACTAAGGTCTAAGGGAAGTTTGGGAATTCTTGCCACATGTGACTCTACGTGGGATTGGTCAATCTCACTTCCCTTGCAAAAGATAAGTGAAAACATTATGTAGGATTAAAACAAAGTCTTATTTCGCTTTGTTATTTGTCAACCTCAAGAATAAGGTGATCAAATTTTTTAAAAAGAGAAAATAATAAATAAGAATAATTATGAAATTAGGATTATATATTTCTCTTGTAAATAAACCTTCTCAAAATATTATAAAGTGTACAACAAGATTCAAAACCACTCCCAACTTATATTTTGAAGCATGAGATATATAGGGAATGAAAAAAATAAGAAAATACCTTATGATGGTAGAGGAGAACAAATAATTACACAAAGCATGATGTAGGTAACTTAAAAGAGGCTATAACTTCCAACAACCAACATTACTTCTCAATAGAGGGAT
Organism: Sambucus nigra; assembly: GCA_949130495.1. Classification (NCBI taxonomy): domain Eukaryota; kingdom Viridiplantae; phylum Streptophyta; class Magnoliopsida; order Dipsacales; family Adoxaceae; genus Sambucus; species Sambucus nigra. Next base: position 278,125,160 of record OX422224.1, read on the forward strand.
TTTGGTACATATTCCAAGGATATATATGATTTTTTACTCGTAAATTACATATATGTACAAACTCATTGATAGGTACATGAGAGATATTTTGAAATTTGTCACACACAAATTTGATGTACGGTTATCCTACTTAAGACATTTTCACATGATATACGTCTTAAGTTATTTATCCTATAACTATTTGGTATCTTAGCAAATTTTATTTGGATAATGCTCATTATATTCACTTTTTTTTCTCACATGACCTTATGAATCTATACTTTATTAAACATTAAATGTCAATTTATTCAAGTGAAACAATATTCCTTATTTAAATGCTTATATCTTTCTTACCGTGTTAGTAAGGGGTTGTATTAAATCTAATAGAAATTATACTTACATGTGGTATATTCCCTACACTCTCACAAAATTATCCCTACTATTTTATTCAATCATTATTGTCTCGGCCATTACATGAGTTAAGATGTTAGGATAATTTCTAAACCTTAATTTTTTTGTGCATCCTAAGATCCTTAGGGTTTTTAGCTTTCTATGTGGTCAGGGTTTCTTGAAAAAATTCATAGATGTTTATTAAACTATGCTTTCTTGACATATTTGTTATATGTCCATATTTGTTTATGTTAACAAACTTGTGTATTATAATGTTTTATCTATGTTCTTGAGTAGGGCTGGCAAATTTTGACACGATAACCCGTTTACGATAATAATCCGAAATGACCCAAACATAACACGATTAACTTGTATAGATTTAAAACTACCCAAAACTTATACTTAAATCAAAATCAATGCGACTCGAAAATGACACGACTAACCCGAATTGCCACCCCTCTTGAGCATTTGATAATCTTTGTCTTTGATTATTTTCACCACACCGCAAATTAAGAATGGTCACAATAGGTGGGTTAAGACCCATGACCGTGACCAGGCGGTCATGGCCTAGGAGCATGAACCCAATAAAAAATTGTGTGACACAAGCCATAAACCGTGACCATGGGGGTCACGGCCATGGTACGTGACCCAATGGGAGCCAAACTCCTGTTAAGATTCCCCCCAAAGTGGGTAATGGCCCCGGACCATGACCAAGTGCATGATAAATGTAAGGGGTTCTATTAAGTTTGGTCATGGCCCTAGCCCGAGACCATTTCAAAGTACTTACGGTGGTGGTCACGATCCTAGGCTGTGACCAACCTGTTGTGATCATTTATTATTTACACGCCACACAAGATGGTCACGGTCCAAGACTGTGACCATATTACTGACGTGTAAAAAATAAATGGTCATGACAGGTAGGTCATAGCCTAGGATCGTGATCATTACCTTTACATATAAACACCCCAATATGTTTTGCTCATTTCACACGAAATCTCTCTCTCGCTAAACTGCTGCCTGAACTCTCTTTCCTCCGGCCACTACATCTCTATCTCCTCCGGCCACCACATCTTCTTCTGGTACTCTCCCTCCACTCTAGCCAGCATTATTTTGTTATGTGTGTGTATTTTGCACCACTAGTTAATGTATGTGTATGATTGCATAAATGTGTGTATTTTGTTAAATGTGTGTGTATTTCTTATTGAATTTTATATTCTTAATGATAACCTCTAATTTTTTATGCTAACTTAAGCCCCAAATTAGTGGTAAACGATACTATAACGCGATATTAAAAAGGATGACAAAACATGAAATTGACCGAATAAATTGAATTTGTGTTGTGATTTTTAACACAAAGTTATATAAAAATTATAACAAATGTTAGTGGTGTTATTTATGGCATGTCATATTTTCACGTTAAGTGTTATTTAATTCTGTGCAAAAAATCACTAATCACACAAAATACAATTCTTGGTTTTTACACTCACCATCCAACTCCTGATTCATAACGTAATTGGGTGTAAAAAGTCCGAGTGAGAACTTTTATGCATTTAAGTTCTATAATTTGGCTCACTAGCGATTTATGATATAAGTGAATGTAAAAATTATAATTCAAAATTTGTTATATAATTGTGTGAAAAAAGCAACTATTGTTATTTGCGATTAGTATTCTAGAAATCGAAACTAAGTTAAAACTGAGTATGAATTAGCATGTGAGTAATTATGGGTGTTTGCAAACCAAAACTAAAACTAAAAGTCTAGTTTCTTTTTTCCAGCGAGGGGTGGGGTGGGGTGGGGGTGGGGGGAATGAATTTATATTCTTGGTATATTTTCATTCAAACTATATAAATTGTGAGATGATTTTCTTTCACAATGTCTTTGGAATAGCAAATAATGTTTATTATGGCTTGTTGAACATCATGACCCAATGTAGTTAAATTAGTGTGTGTGTGTGTGTGTGTGTGTGTGTGCGCGCGTGCGTGCGAGTATGAATTAGTGGGTTAAAAAGAGGGCGAGAGATGGATTATTACCATACACTTCACACTCCGCTAGCAACAAGTAACATTGGAAGTCTCTCTCTATTTCTCTCTTCATTATGCCGCCATTTTTTGCAACTGTCATTTACCCATCATTATAATAAATAATCAGTTTACCAAATGACAATTTTAAGGTTTATAGAAATAGCCTAGATGGCTAAATCTCAATCTTCCCCCAAAATCCTAACAAAATAAATAACCTAGATGGAACCCACCTACTACGAGAAGGAGTTTAAAACTCATTTCAAAGAAAATTATTGAGGAAAATATTTTGTTTTAGTGGGAAAATAATGTGAATTAAAAATGAAAATGGTAGTAATAGTAATGAGCAACCTGACTCACTTGTATAACACACACACACACACACACACACACACACACACACACACACACACATATATATATATATATATATATATATATATATATATATATATATATATATATACTAGGGTATGCCCGTGCCTGAAGGCACGATGATAATTTTTAAAGTATCAATAGTGGTCATGTCATAAGTTTTTTAACCCAATAATCATAAAATTTGAAATACAAACATTTAACAAATTATAAGGGCACCAAGTTAGTACTTGAAAAAACAAAAGAAACGCCCATTGTAATGAAACTCAACAGCGGTCTAAAATTAATGAAACATAAACAAAACACCTAAATATCAAACGAAAAACATAAACAACGAATTAAATCTACATAATAGTCATACCACGTTTTCAAAAAATAGTTGAAATTAAAAGTCAAGAAATAAGAATCATACATTGAAAAGAGGAAGAGGGGGCGACGACGATGAGTGGGGATCTGCAGTGAGTGGGGGTCTGCAGTCGATGGCACAGTGAAATATTTTAATGATTTATTAGTTTTCAAATTTATTAATTTTAATTGTTATAGAGTAGTTGATAATTTTAAACACGAACGGAAAAATCATCACATTGATTCGAAAATGATATTTCAAAAGACATTTATGTCAGGATTTAGTTACACGAACGTGTCAAGTTCGTTTCAAAATTTTTACTCGTGTTAGTGGTGTAAGGGAATTAGTATTTTAAATAGATTGACGTGGTAATGTAAAAAAAATTGGAAGTTAATTTTTTTTAAATAATAAAATCATACAATAATTTTTTAATTTTTAAAATCATACAATATTTCTCAAGTTTATTTTATTAACTGTTAAATAGATATTTACAAATTTAGACGATGACACGACATGAAAATTGCCAAATTGATCCAATGGTCTTGATCGACAACTTATGTGTCACAATCATGTTACAATTACTCATTTCTTTAGTGCTACAACTGAAACGTGTATAATTTAAGTCAAAAAAAATTTACAACACAAATAATTATAAACAATTACTATCAATTTAACTTAATTCGTGGCAATCGAACCAATAGGCAAACTTAATTCCGTTAATAAAATTTCATATCATCATCTTGCTTTTATTTTAGTCGTGTTTGTGTTAGATAAAAAATTAAATTTCATATCATCTCGTATCGTGTATTTTTGTAATTAGATTGCGTTTGTGTTGGATAAAAAAATGAGTGAATACTAAAGTGTAAATCAATTAATAAGTAACTTGTCAATTCATTGAATCAACTTGTACAAATATTAAAGAAAACATATTTTATTCAACCCACAAACACCAACACGATCGAATTAAAATGCGACACAATACAAAATCTTTTTTTTTAAGAAACACAAATATGGTCAAGTAAAAGCGACACAACGTGATTTTTTTTTCAAACAAAAATAATAATGCGACCGAATATTTGTTTTGGTTAAAAAACCATGTTGTCTCTTTTACTTGACCATATTTGTGTTTCGTAAAAAAAAGATTTCGTATTGTGTCGCATTTTAATTCGGTCGTGTTTCTATATTTGTAAATAAATTAAAATAATAGTTTGTGTCATCTCGTGTTTATTTAACGTGGATTGTGTTTATGTTAGGCTAAAAAAATAAAATTTCGTGTTGTGTCACTTTTATTTGCGTTAGGTAAAAAGTTTATTTTTTTTAAAACAATCGAAATATTTTTTTTTAAATAGTTATAGATTTTAAAAATAATTTTTTTATTTTTCAAATAGTTTCTTATTAAAAGTAGTTTTTTACTAAAAAATAGATTTTTTTATTCAAGATACAATTTTTTTATTTTTATCAATTGTTTTAGTTGGATATCAAAAAGTGGGCAAGATAAGGGTATAATTGTCATTTCATGTTTAAATGGAGTAGGGGAAAAATTTAGTGGAGTATGAATAACCATTTGAATTATCAAGCTTACTTTTCAGTGTAGTTAACTGTATAAAGCCTACATTAGCTTCATCATTAATCAAGGGATTTTGTCCCACTTTAGCCTTAAAAGCATTGAACTCACGTGAAGTATTCCAGCTAGGAGATCCCACAATATCATTCTCTAAAATTCTATCTAATCACTAATGGGCTGTTTTTTGAAGCCTGAGCCGGATTTAAAGTTTACCTGCCATTTTTCTTATTTTTGAGGCATGAGTCGGATCTAGTACTTTGTAAAACCTTAGAATAATACAGATCCATATAAACAAATATGCCAAAATAATGCACAGAACCATGTATATAACATAAATGATGTTGGCTTATGTACATCATTTTAACCAATATGATGTGGAATTACAAATGAATAGTAAGAAAAAAAAATACAGTCAACCTTTATAAAAACCCAATAAAATTCTCCTTTTTTTTCTTATACACTTTTAATTACCAACTCTAGGAAGCCCAGTACTCTCATCAACTTCAAGTTACCATTGTCTTCAATAGTACCTAACTGAAATACTTCGAACATAGGAACCAATTTAATGAATCCAATATACATAGTAATTCAAGATGTCTATCTGCAAAAAAGAAAATGTGAGGAAAGTAAATATAATATATGATTCAAGCTAAAACCAACTATAAATATTTCTTTAGTTAATAAAAACTAAAGAGATATAAGAAAATGAATACTATTATTTTTCACTACAACCAATTTTTGGTATTCAACAAAATGGGTAATCATCGGACAACACAACACTATGGAAATTATATAACATTTCAAAATATAACTAAAAGAAAAAAGAAAAAATATGAAATAGAAGTATGGAAATATTAACAACCAAACAACAACCTCAAACAGGAGATCCTCTGAAACCCAAACATGAAATAGAAGTCGTGTCCTTGAAAGTGGGTTTGCAAAACCCAGTTATATCCTCCGAAACCCATCCTCACCTACAAAACAAATTAAAGCATCTCACTTATATTAATAAAAATATACATAAAGATCACAACTCCAATAGATCCAAAATAACGATAGAAGTAGAGATCAAATAGATCATTTCATTGATGAAGACAGTCAAAGAACCCAGTTATACAATCAAAGAACCCATTTACGAAAATGGCTTACTTTTGTTGTGAACTGAACATCATAGGAACTTTCATTGATGAAGACAACTCAGTCGTTGAGGGAGTTCTAGAGAGGGTTTCGATTGAAGATGTTCCAGAGGAGGGTTTCGTGGTTAAGGGAGTTCCAGAGAGGGTTTCAATTGTTGATGGAGGTAGACAAATACGTAGTGAGGGTTTGAGAGATCTGAACAAAATAAGAATCCAAGGATCTTATATTAGCATATCTGAACAAAAAAAAAATCGTCTCTTAGGATACTAAATAAATCGCAAACTGTAACTGTGCGAAATCTAAACAAATAACCACCGTGAGTGGAGCCGTTATCAGATAACTTCCGAACCAAATTGTACAAAATAACTGTAACTTTGGTCCAAACCCAGATAACTGTAACTTTGGTGGAGCCGTTATCATAAGGGGTATGTAGTTTTGGGGATAGTGGGTTTTGAAGCATACCAACCGTGAGCGGGTATGAGGCTAAAATTGTGAAAGTGAAAAGGGCAGTAGAGTTTGTTAGAACAAAAATCTGTATACCCAACAAAAGATTAGAAAAAAACAAATAGATTGGAACAACAAAAGAAATTTATTAGAACAGCAAAACAAAACTATTAGAACAGGCAAAAAAAATCGATTACCAGAGTTGATGGAGATTGAGGAGATTCGTTGTTGTTGACGGAGGCTGAAGAGCAGTACTATTCGTTGTTGATGGAGGTTGAAGAGGTTTCTCTCTCTCCCATTGCTAATGTTGTTGGATAATGAGGGGTAAGTGAGAGAATGTCGGGTAGGTTGTGTAATGAGGGTTTGTGAGAGAATGGCAAATACAATTCTACCCTTTTTTTTGAATTTTGGTGAAGAGTGGGAAATAAATTTGAGTGTAAGGAAAAAGGGGGAACTCAAATGATAGAAGAATATAAAAGGCATTGTAGGATTTATTCATATCGATGATGTCATCGATCAAACTTGTGACATATATAAGTTTTCAACTTTATTATATATATATATATATATATATATATATATATATATATATATATATATATATATATAGAGAGAGAGAGAGAGAGAGAGAGAGAGAGAGGAAGGCTCACCTACATTATGACATATACATCACACTTAGTACTAGACCCTATGAAATATTTTTTTAATTTTTTTATTGTTCTCTTGAAACTAACCTTCCAGTCAACCCATATTCAAAAAATTAGGTCAAAATACATTTTGTAGCTATTTTTAAAATATCCACAAAAAATTGTTAGCTCACACCCTTAAAAATAAGGTATTTTGAGCAATTTTTGGTGAATTTTTTAAAAATAGATACAAAATGTATTTTGACCAAATTTGAATATGAGTTTATTGGAAGGTTAATTTTAAGAAATAAATAAAAATTTGAAAAAAAAAGTTTTTTAAGGCCAATAACTAGGTGTGATGTAAGAATGATGTATAGAGCACGATGTATGTGAGAATTCTCATATATATATATATACGTGTTTTTTACTCGGAAGGACGCACAGCAATATTAGGATTAAATAAAATAAGATAAACTTAAATTGGATCGACTAAAAAATAATAACTAGTTAATGATTAATTTGAGACATTACTTATAGGACGCATATTCACACCCTCATATATTTTTCTTATGAAAAATGATTTGACAAAACAATCTTGAAGGTTCTAAAACACACTCTCGTGTCGCCTTAAAATGAATACTGAATCTTTAATAATAATTCAAACAAGTAGGGAATAAACAACGATAAAATTAACGTGACAATATTAGCTAACTATGATAAACTTCAACCTACTCCTAATATAAGAATCAAGCTACCATAATGAAAGAGAAACTTCAAGAATGAGTAGAGATCTTCATTAATAAACCAAACTTACAAAGAGTTCTATCACAACAATATTCTATCCTCTAAAAAAAATGATAAAAACTTGGCTCTCAAATTGATTACAACCACTCAAAGTTGCTCCCCGAAATCCTCTACGAAATTCCTTTATAATTGTCTCCGAAATAATGAGCCCAAGGGTCCTTTTTATAGGACAAGTGGTGAGGTATTTGAGTTGTTGTGGGACTCCTTCAGATTGGTCTAATGGTGTTGGTAGCTATCTCTCCAGCTCTTTAATCTTTGGATCGTGATAAGGGACGAAATTTCCCCCCACTCAAAAACTCTTATCTTTTCTTTCTGAACATGCATGCCGAGTTTCATCCAAATCGGAGAATAAAAATTTTTGACTTTTTTAACGAGCGTAAAAATCAGCTTTTTCACGCCTTTTTTGAAATGGTCATCGATTTGCACCAAATTCCATCATTACCTGCAAAAATTTCACTAGGAAACTTTTAGCACAAGAATATTATAAAATTATCGAAGTGCCCATTTTTTACTTAAAATTACCATTTTCAATATGAATTCAATCATTTTCGCATTTTTTCCTCTATTTAATAAAATTATCCTAAGAACTTATTAAATACACTAAAATGGGACTAACAAAGTATAAATTTGGGTATGAAATATACAAAATAATGCACTCATCAAATACCCCCAAACCTAAACTTTGCTAGTCCTTGAGCAAAACTAAAATTTAAAATCTAACTCACTTTCGTAGGAATCACGATTTCACTTAGCATGTGCAACAAGCCGTTAAACCCCTAGATTACCTTAGTGGACGAGTTTTGTTTCGTGAGAGTTTGCAGTGAATATACCCACAAAATTCAAAAAACTTGACTCAATACAAAAGACACAAAAGTAATATAACCAAGTTTGAATGTAAACTTCATAAATATAGTAGAACTTCACTTTTCAATCTCAACTTATCATGTGCATGTGCATAGCCAATATAACCATCCATTTCAAAAGATTTGATCGTTACATTTCTTATCCGAAAGTTTATTTTGATTTCAAAATCTCACGGGATGCACTCACAATCGAACACTCGGAAATGGGTTATTTTCTCTCGGTATATGTGAATAAAAAAGTAAATTTATAAGAACAAATTTCACATATACATGATCATAAACGGATTTTTTTTGTTTATAATTGATGAATATGATCTCATGAATGAAAAATCAATTACTTGTTGAAAACGTTGAATCGCACAATAGATCATATTCATCTTCTCTCCACACAATAACTAACTTCCCTTGAGATCGATTAGGACTTTCTTTGGTTGTATTTTAGGCTCGGGTTTGGCTAGAAAGAATGGTTTTTTGGAGTTCAAAATTTCTGAGAATATAGAGGTTTTTCGGTAATTTGATTTTAAGGCACTTTTTCTTCTATGCTTTATTTTTCTTTTCTCTTTCCTTTTTCTTTTCAAACTCACACATTTTTTTTCATCTTTTTTTCTTTCTTCCCTTTTTTTCACACATTCTTGCAATCTCCTTTTATTTCATTTTTTGCCCGTTTTTTATCGTAATTTTACCCTGGTATTCTCAGAAAATGGGTATGACTTCTTTTTATGGGCTTTTAACTCCCAGTTGGAGTTGGGCAGGACAATGAGTTTTCAACAAAAGGCTTATTTTCTTTTTGACTCAAATGGGCTTGCAATGGAATAATGTAAACATGTCGGTTTAGGTCTAATTTTTGGGCTTTTAAACGATGGACTAATCTCATTTCTCAAGTTTGATTAAGTTTATTTGTGTCTCAAGACGACTTACTAAGACTTCAAGTGCTTAAGATTCACATTTTGACTTTTTGCTTTCAATAATCGAACAAAACAAAGAATTTGAGATCATCAACGAATTTATCACTGAAGGATAGTTTGAGCTGTTTTAACTCGGATTGATTTAAATCTCTCTAAAACGATGAATGGTACAATATCTCACTGAGATAAAATCTGCACATTTATTCGTGAAGCATATTAACTTTTTCCTCAATATCCATTTTCGATCATATTATTCGGCTAATGTGTAAAAATTTCATAAGTTGAGAGATCCATGAATCAATTCTATATTAAAAAATCGTTTTAAAACTCAATTACATTGAAAATGTTTTTGAATTTTTGAATTTGTTTTTTCAAAAATGTCATCCTTACCCCCAAACCTAAATTTTACATTCTCCTCAATGTATGCTCAAATAAAAATATGGACAAAGAAAATAAAGTAAAGAAGTAAAATGATGATACTATGTTAACTAAATAAATAACAAAAAAAATACACAAATAATATACAAACACATGACAATTACCATCATCACCATAAATTTTAATAAACTTTATAGCACTAAGTGCCAAAACATAATAAATTTGAGAGTATAACCGCACAACACAAATTTTCATCATAAATCTATGATCATAATGGTGTGCACCGACATCATCAATAATAAATAAATTTGAATCGCATGAATCATATGTCGATGCATCACATGGAGGTAATAAATTACAATAAGGATCCAGATATTTACTATCCCTTTTTCGAAAATAGTCACGTAAAATTGGGGTTGCATACTCCACTCCTAAATGTGAGATTTTATGAAAAACGAGGAAAGAAAAGGTATCACGGGGTGATACACTTTCTTCATCAAAAATATGAGGACCGTTATAAATACTTGAAGTATCACTAAAATCGAATGACGAATCCTCAAATAAATTTTCCCACATATAAGGATAATTAGTATTCGCAATTAAATTAGGAGAAAAACCTCAACAAGCATCCAAATCATCACAAGTATTACACGTGTCAAGATTGTCAATTTTTATATCCTCACAAAATTGATTATCCCCAATTAATTCATGATTAATTTTAGAAATAGCATCATTATACCGTTTGTTCACCTCTCTCCAATTGATACACTTTGGTGGACCAATAGTAATTACAGGGGTTGGAGTCTCATCCATACCTTCTTTAATTTTTAAAATGACTACTGACCCATCTGAATTAAATTTAAATACGTAGTCATCTAGATTTTTAATATTTTGTAAAAACACGTCCGCGGGATCAATTCAGGAATATGAGAAAGATGACGGGATAACAATATGAGGATCACCCATTGTAATTTACAACACATGAATTTATTTATTTATTTTGGATAGCTCTTATTCTTTGACAAGGGAGAATTTAAAAGACGACCAACTGCGGTTGTCTCCTCAAATTCTAATTTCACCTCCAGGTAGGTGGTTGGTACGAAGATTCATTAAAAACCACCAATCCTAGACAAGGTGAAACGAAATCGATTTGACAAGTTCTTGTTGGAGTAGCTTTTAATTCTAGCCTCGTTAAGAGTTATATATATATATATATATATATAATGAAATTTTTACTAAAAAAATGCAAAAAGTAAAACAAACTAGTTCGAAAGTCACAACTTCTTTTTTTAAAAAAAATTGTCAAATCCCTGGCAACGGTGCTAAAAACTTATTGTCAATTTATAAAATACAGCAAGTGCACGGGTTATTATAGAATAGCAAGTGTAAGTACGGGTCGAACCCACAGAGATTTGTTAATTTTTCATTCAAATTAATTGTGACTGTCCAACTAGACTAAATGGGATAGAGACTGATTATGAACTACACTAAATAAAAATAATTACGATAAATGAGGATAACACAAGATATTTGTAAATAATTAGGAAATAATTAGGATTCGGGTCCATTTATCAGGTAACTAATATTGTACACTAATTTAATGTTACAATTCCCTTTTTATAACTCAAATTAAACCGACTCTCGTCATGTTTAATTCGAAAAATATGACGGTTGTGATCAAAATATTTTTAACATCTCTAATAGACGGCTAAAATCCCTATTCCCTTCGAAAATACAAGTTTTAAAATTCCCAAATGTATTTAAGCATGGACTATCAAAACAATCAAAGTGCAAGCATAATCCATCAAAAATTACTATTTTTGAATCTCAAAACTTGATTTGACAAAACAATCTTGAAGGTTCTAAAACACATTCTCATGTCGCTTTAAAATGAATACCGAATCTTTAATAACAATTAAAACAAGTAGGGAATAGACAATGATAAAATTAACGTGATAATATTAGCTAACTATGATAAACTTCACCATACTCCTAATATAAGAATCAAGCTACCATAAGAAAGAGAAACTTCAAGAATGAGAAGAGATCTTCATTAATAAACCAAACTTACAAATAGTTCTCTCACAATAATCTTCAATCCTCTAAAAAAATAATAAAAACTTGCCCCTCAAATTGATTACAATCACTCAAAGTTGCTCCCTGAAATCCTCCACAAAATTCCTTTCTAATTGTCTCCGAAATTATGAGCCCAATGTTTCTTTTTATAGGACAAGTGGTGAGGTATTTGAGTTGCGGTGGGACTCCTTCTGATTGGTCGAATGGTGTTGGTAGCTATCTCTCCACCTCTTTAATCTTTGGATCGTGATAAGGGACGAAATTTCCCCCCACTCAGAAACTCTTATCTTTTCTTGCTGAAATCTGATATTTCTACGAATTCACAAGTGTGAAAACAGCTTTTTTTCGAACGACCGTAAAAATCATCTTTTTCGCGCCTTTTTTGAATTGATCATTAATTTACACCAAATTTCATCATTACCTGCAAAAATTTCACTAGGCAACTTTTTCACAAATTAGCACAAGAATATTATAAAATTATCGAAGTGCCCATTTTTTACTTAAAATTGCCATTTTCAATATGAATTCAATCATTTTTGTATTTTTTCCTCTTTTTAATAAAATAGTCCTAAGAACTTATTAAATACATTAAAATGGGACTAACAAAGTATAAATTTGGGTGTAAAATATATAAAATAATGCCCTCATCATTCACTCTACCGCTCAATCTACGAGCAGGCAACAAATGCCTGTTAATCCAACACCCCCACCTCCTGCTTCCAACACCTCTAGAGAAAATGTAAAGAAGCCCATTAGGTTCCCCCTTCTTGGAAATAATCCAAGTGGCAATAAAAATGACGTCCGACTCTTTAAATCCCAGTGTTTTTCACTTGAGAAAATGAATGTGGGAGTCGGGGAAACAGATAACTCAAACTTAGTTACTCAAGCAATCAAGGATGACATTTTTCAATAACTTTGTAAGGTTTTTCACTCCCCGACTGTTAAAAAAAAGGTTCTTTCCCAAGTTTCTAAACAACTAAGAACATATCAGAGTAACATTCAAAAAGACATTTATCTAACGAGGTATTGAGCTTCAACATTTTGGCTATAAAAGATATAGTCCTTCCTAATGTTAAAATGTCGATCGATCGATGGAATAACAATTTGGAAAATGAGGCGATGGACAAAAAGTTGGTCCAAAGGGAGAAAAATAAACAGAACATGTCGAAGAAAATAAATGTCCACAAGATGAGGTCTAAATTGTATGAAGATTTGAGGAAGAAATGACAAAGGGCGGTCCAAATGCCGGCAAAAAACGAAATTAGGGAAACTTTTACATACATACCCGATGAGACAAAGATAATAAATTCCCACCACACTTGGCTCAGTATGGCCAGTTATTTATTTATATATAAACGCGTTGAATTAAATAATATTAAAATAATAAGACTAAATATAATTTCACGCTACAGGAATCGATTGAAGCCATTAGCAGTCAGTTCGCTTCGAGACCTTATGATGACATTGAAGATGATACCCTGGCTCGGACCTTTGGAACTGATAAAAGAGGGAGGATGAGAGGTGTCAGATCACATATGCCGAAAACCAAATTAAAACACACTAAACCTCTCAGGGATGAGCTCTCTTTGGTGAGCAATCGCATTTCGAGACAAAAGGCAAGTCAGTCCAAGATAGATGGCAATGTGAAGGAGATTAAGAGTAACCTGGGAGTGTTGGCAGGTGAAATCGGGCGTCTTGTTCCCTTATTAACTTAAGGTTTTTGGCCCTCTATGCCTCCTCATAGTTTCCCTTAGCTTCCTTCTCAAGGTTTCCCCTATCTTCCGTCTCAAGGTTTCTCCTCCCAATGCCACCTCCTTCAACATTCCCCTCGTCAGTGCCTCCTCCTGCCACAGTACCTAGATCATCATCATCCACTCTTGGTGACTATGGCGAGCAGTATTATTTTTGGGACATGACCAATAGTAGGATTATTAGCACGTGCATACTCATTTCCTTGAATGTTGAAACTCTTGATCACAATAGCCCTTTGTGGATGGGTGAGACTCAGATAATGGTTGATGAAATATACAATGATTCAGCAAAAATGTCTATGCATGTTGATAGCAAAGAAGGGAACATGCTGAAATACTATCATAATTATTTGTCACTTGGCCAATTTATTTGTTGGAAAAACCTAGGCCATTAACAATGCCTAATTTGAGAACGAGTTGTAATATTTTGTTTATTAAAGTTATTTTAAGTTTGTGGGTCATTTATTAACAATTGTAGTGTGCAACATGGATGTAAGTTTAAGTTGTTTAATTTGAGTTTAAGTTGTGTTGAATAATTTAAATGAATTATCAATTGTGCATTCTTGTATGCAACATGACCTCTGTTCCAACCTATTAATATAGGTGAATTGAATTTTGAAGATTATTTAATAGATTTCCCATTATACAAAGAATGGATGGGGGAGTTTAACCAAATATCTGATAATAATGTAAAGGGCGTTCAAGAATTTATTAAATATGCATATAAAAATCTTTAAAAAGACAATATTTCGTGTCCATGACCCGTTTGTATGAATGAAAAATATAAGTCTTTAGAAAATATTGAGTTTCATTTACTAAAGTGGGTAATTTCAAAAGACTATAAGATATGGACATACCATGGTGAAAAGAATTTACCTTATGTTTTGGAAGAATTATTGGTACGCGACCGCGTAACGAAACCCCACTGAATGGAAGCGGTTCATGATTCGCCAACACATCATCCTTTGACCGACCTAATTGATGATCTTATAGAGTCCACCACCATAAAAAACACCAACTTATGGATACAGATAATATGCACTATGACCAAGTCAATGAACAAGTTGATGGTGAATTACTAGAAGATCAGTAATACATATGGTTGAAAGTCGACGCGACTAAACTATAGTATGAAGATTACGATGAACACCACTCGGTATTATATGCAATGATTGGTTTGTATTATTTTAAGAGTCAATTTGGTTTGTGGGGAAACATGTTAAAGACATTCTCCAAAAGAGAACACGTCACTAGACAATTATCCTAGTATGAAGAAGAGATTGAAGGGTTTTGTTTTAAAGTACAAATCTATTCAGGAATACACGTATGATTGCTTATTCTATCACACCGAGCACGAAGAGAAGGATGAGTATCTTGTATTAAGTGATCCTAGATATATGGCTTGCGAGAATGAAAAAGACAAAATAACAAAATATAAGTGCTCACAAGTTCCACATAAGGTTTTGAAGTATTTTCCCCTCAGGCCACGGTTAAAACAATTTTTCACTATACTTTGGATAGCAGAGGCCATGACATGGAACGCTCGATGCAAAGTGGGTGGGAATCTCATGCGTCATCTGGTTGATTCACTCATCTGTAAACTTCCAAATGCATGACACCATGAATTTGCAAAGGAATCAGGAAATATTTGTTTTGCTTTATAAATCGATGAGTTTAACCCTTTCGATAATTTTAGCATAAATCAGAGGTATTGGTTAGTTCTCATGACGCCTTTAAGTCTCCCTCCAACACTGTGCATGAGAAAGGAGTCCACATTATTTTTGTTATTAATACCCAGGCAGAAGGCTACCAGTGATGATATTAACATATTCTTAGCCCCATTAATCGAATAACTTAAAAAGTTCTGGGATAAAGGCGTGAGGGAATTTGACTCTCATAAGGGTGAAGAGTTCACACTTAAAGAAATGATGATATGGGTGATCCACGACCTTACTTCTTATGGGACCTTGCCCGGTTGCAATATTCATGGTTATTATGGATGTCCCCTATGTGTGGAGGAAACTAAAGCCACTTACTAACATCATAGTGGTAATATGAGTTATATGGGTCATCGTAGATTTTTGTTAACCAGTCACCCTTTTAGGAATACAAGTCTAACTTCTTACCTGTCGATCATGAGCATTGGATGGAACCTATTTAGCTTTCTAGTTAGCAGATCGAGGAAAAGGCGAAGGTTAAGAATGTGAGGAATACGTATGTAGGAAAACACCCTCAGTTTGTAAACCTGAGGTATAAATTTAAGGAAGATCCGAACGATCCTATTAAAACGAAGGCATAGTCCATACAATCAATATTTTTTGACTTTTTATATGTAATACCCCGTACTTTTGACTATAATTATTTTTAGGATTAATTAATTAAATTGCGTATTAATTGGAAATTAATCCGGGTTATAAATACTAATGAGATGCGAATTGGTATTTGATTATGTGCATATATGATTATATATGTATTTGGTATTATAAAATTTATCGTGAGATTTATATACGGCATTTTAGAAATTTTGTTGAGACGCGTGGGACCGCCGCGTCACGGTATAATATTTTGTTAATAAAAAAAGTGAATTTAAAATCTATAATCCGTATGGTCGTTTTGAGTGCGCCAACGCGTCCGGAAGGGTCGAGATTGTCAGAAAACACTAGCCGGGGGTATAGTTTGGGTCCCGGGGTATTTTTAGGCCATACCGGTAACTTAAAGGGTATTTTGGTAATTTTACATTTTTAGGAATTAAAAGTGACGAAAATTGGTGATGTAAATCTGATGTGGAATTTGTCCCACTAAGCCCATAACCAACCCATATTAACCTAGAAAGCTACGTAGGTTGTCATTTAGGTTTTCTAAGTTTCCCCAAATCAAAACCCTAGCCACCTTAACCCACCATTGGAGAAGAGCTTGGAGAGAGAGGAATTTCTGCAGAAAAATTCATCTAATCTACACCAAACTCAGAGACAACCAAGGCAAGTGACTTTATTCCATTTAATTTCTGAGAATGTTTCCTCCATGTTAGAAAATTCGGATTTATGGTTTGTTCTTGAAGAAAATATGAAAACCCATGTAGTTTAGATCATAGAACTTGAAAAATTGTGAAGAGAATTGCATGTAGTATGATAGGTAGATGATTTCCCTTATAATAATTGTGATTTGAAGGAATTAAAACGAAATAAATTCTGGGATTTGATGATGATATAAACCTAGGGTTCATGTTCTAGAGAAATTGGGAAAAGTGTAGAAATTTGTAAATTTGGTTGATGTTATGATGATTCGATCCTTGAAAACATGTTAGGAGATGATGTAAATATGTTTAGGATGAATTAGAGACCCTAAAACGTTATTTGGATGAACTTTGGAAGAGATTAGAATTGATAAAAATGGTGAAAAATGATTTTTGGAAAAATCTGGGCCGAAACTGGTGGCTCGTTAGAAGCAGCCCCCAGGTCGTTCGAACGAACTCGTTCGAACTAGCTTCTAACGAGTTGACCAGTCGTTACTAACGAGTAGGGATTTCGTTCGATATCTCGTTCGAACGAGATATCGTTAGAAGGACAGTTCGTTCGAACGAACTGGGATCTCGTTCGAACAGCCTC
Source organism: Sambucus nigra (assembly GCA_949130495.1). NCBI lineage: Eukaryota > Viridiplantae > Streptophyta > Magnoliopsida > Dipsacales > Adoxaceae > Sambucus > Sambucus nigra. The sequence continues at coordinate 278,142,421 of OX422224.1, forward strand.
GTTCGAACGAGACTTCTAACGACCTGACAGTCCAAACTCGTTCGAAGTCTCGTTCGAACGAGACTTCTAACGAGCTGGCAGTTTGGTCCTTTTTGGACTGTTTTGACTTTTGGAGTTCCGTAAACTTGTTCGAGGATATAGTTAACCTTCGTAGTGATAGAATTGGGACATTTGGGTATTTATGAGAAGGAATTTACATACGAGAGTGTTATTACATGGACGGTTTGGGTTGAGACGTGAGTGTCTACTACGACGTGAGATAATTATGGCGCGTATAATTACAAACCGGAATAGTATGAATTGTGTTAATTATAGTTAGTATGAGAATATATACTACGATTAAAATACGGTATTACTAAGATGTGTGGGTACTTAGTATTAGTATATGGATTGTGTGTATGACATACCTACCATACTTGCTATCACGGGAGGTTGCATTCGCTTAGGACCCTCTATTCCTTGTGTGCCTACGGGGGGGATATAGACTGGTACCTCGATGAACATAGGTCATAGAAAGACTTATTGTGATATTAATAAGTCCGCTGATCATGGGAGCGTAGGTATGTGCGTGACCCATGTGATGGTGACTGTGTTCGCCTCCATTATTTGTGATGTTGTTATCGGTAAACTATTCCTGAGAGATTCGGAATATGTAATCCTTATGTACGTGATGTACCGGGATGGATAGCAGAGTATGTGTGCACTACAGCTTAGATTGCGGGGTGCTTGTATTGTATATTTTTTATATGAATAATATACATTATATTATGGGAATCCTCATGTTAATGTTGTAAAAATATTACGGTATTGTTTCAAGATATATAATGAGTTAACTGATAGTTATATCATTGGCATATTTAGTAACTGAGTTTACGTTAAACCTCTATTTAATTACGAGCGTTATTATGTATATGGAACCAAGTATTATGGGCAGGACCTTTGGCAGTCTAGCTAGATATGTTGTCACTTAGCTAGTAGTATGGGTAGTTATAGATGGGTATTTGCGTTAGGAGTGCACAGTTAGACGAGAGGTGAGAATATCATGTGAGTGCACGTCCTAACATGTACTTTGCATTTAATGTTTTAAATGTTTTTAAAGCACTTGCAGGTTTTTAAAATATAACTCCACATTCGGGCTCTGACCCGTTTGCTTTTCAAATCTTTTTCTTGTAAAACCATTTTAGGTGCCCAACCACAAGGACACCAAGCATAGGATACTCATTCAGGTGACGAGCTGTAGCTGCTTGTGGAAGCTACAGGGATTTGCATATAGACGCTTCTATCTTTTGGATTCCAGAGTCACTATCTATCAGTTGTAGGGCATGTCGCCCATTTCTATTTAGAGCATCTTTTACATTTCAGTTTTCAGACTTTAGCATGTATTGTTTCAGTTTATTCATTTCTGTTATGGGATTGTAGTGAGGGGTTTCCTCCAGACCTTATTTACTCTATTGTGATGGTTATTCAGTTTACTTCAGTATGGTGAATGATGTTATTTATTTCTTCATTTTACTTGTTGCATGTTAATCAGACTTAAATTAAAATTTGGCACTGACTTTTTAAATACTAGGTGGATAGTAATAATAAAATGTTTTCGACAGTGATGCTATTAACTGAGCCAACTTGGCATTTTGAATTAATTTTATAAAGGAGTAGCTACCCGGTATTTAATTAGTCGGGGTGTCACATTATATTAGAGAGATCATTGTATAAGGCATGTAATTGATGCGACGCAAATGGACAAGAATGATGCAGAACATCTAATAGGAACATGTTTGGGTGGATATCATTTAAAAGATGGAGAGTGGGAATGATGCAATCTAGAGAAGATGAAAATAAAGAAGAGATTGTGGTTAAAAAATGATCCTACAACATGAAGAACTTCTATCCCCCCGGTTGTTTTCACTTTGACTACTAGTGAGAAAAAGATCCTATTAGACACATTGTTCAACTTGAAGATTCCGACTGGTTATTTCAATAATTTGTGCAGGGTAGTAAGCTTCCAAACAAATGACCTGAAATAGTGTAAGTCCCATGACTAGCGCGTGATCATTTAATTAATCCCTCTGTTGTTTAGGCATTTCTTCTCCGAGCACAAAGATCTCCTCCAAGAAATTATGCATATAAGTTTACACTTTAACCTACTTTATGAAAAAGTGGTAAACAAAAAAGCACATTAAAGCTGTAAAATCAACTTTAGCAGAGGCAATTGCATATTAGAGAAATATTTTCCTTCGTTGTTCTTCGATATCAGCATCCACCCGCTTATGCATTTAAGCGATAAGGCTTTGTTGTCTGTCCCATTTATGTATCTTTAGATGTATCCTTTCGAGTGCTTGATGAAAACCTTTAAAGATTACGTTAACAATATGCGGTATATTAAAGCGTTAATTATTGAAGATTACATAACTGTGGAATTAATTATTGAACATATGCAAAAACAAGAGCTGAGGAGGCTTAATCCTCATGGAGAATTGGTAATATAGGAACCTGACAAGTTTGAGGAGGAATTTACTTTTAGGAACTCTAAAGAGGTTATATTCACTAATCTACAATACGTCCAAGCAGCTCGTCATGTCTTCGAATTGCAATATGAAGTTGAAGATTAGAGAGAGTAAGTAGCCATATAATTAACTAAATTATTCTTGTTTGGTTATATGTATTCTCTATATTATTATCTAAAGCCTATAATTTACCTTTAGGAAGTATGAGAATGAAATTACCTAAAATCAGAGGAAAAATTGCATGAGAATTATTTTAGGGCATGTATATCAAAAGAGGTAATTTCCACCTCTTATGTGTGCGGTTATTTATTCAGGTGTGGTAAAAACATGCCTAGATACAAATACATTATTAAATCCAACTTTTTAAAAGAGGTGATGTCTCTTCAAGACTTGCACACCTAGCAAAAGATCCTATATTTCGTGAAAAATAGTTTAAGAAATTTCCCACAAATGGATTTGATTTCATTTCATATTCACGTGGGAAAATATTTTGACACAAAACAACGAAATTTCAATTTTTGCCTTGACAACCTATATGGTTAGAAAAAGCGAAAAAAATCCAAAAGATACGGTGCTAACATATTATGGGATTGTCCAACAAATCCTGGAAATCGATTGTTTAGATTTCATAGAAATCGTATTCTATTGTGACTGGGTGAAGATGGAGGACACTACGCATACTTGTAGAGTTAATCTTGACTTAAAACTTATCGTAGTAGATTTATCAAAAATGAAGAATAAAGATCGCATAGTCGGCGAGCTTTTTATTCGTGTATTTCAGAACGTAAAGAATGTATTCTACTTAAAGTGCATAAACGATGGCAATTGGTTTATTATTGTACATGCAATAAAGGGTATGACTACTCAAGAAGATGTATTAAAGGTTCTTAAAGAGTTCGAGTCTTCTCTTTATGACAACCCTAACTTGAAGGATCTTTTAGCTAATTTAAAGGAACATTGAGTATCAAAACATTATTTTACACTTCACATTCCTATTTGTATCATATTATTATATTGGTCCCTTGACAATCATCTTTATATTAAAATTGTATCCTACTATGATATTAGAACTCTATTAGCGATTTAGTTTGATTTATAAATGCTTAGTTTGAATTGTGAATGTTTACTATGATTAATGAATTAACTAAGATAGAACCGGACCAGTGTAACTCATAGGAACTGAGTGCATAGTCACGGGACTCCCTATTTGAGAATGACGAAAATTTTCAAATATCTAAACTTAGGCTTCAAACATGCCGCTAGAGGGCGAAACTCGAAAATAGCCCCCAAACGACCCTGTAAGAGGCATGGACATCTCGCACGGGACGAATATTACTCGTAAGAACTAACTGCATAGTCATGGAACTCCATGTTTAAAAATATGAAAAAAATTATAAAAATCTAAACATAGGCTTCAAAACATGCCGCTAGAGGGAGAAAACTCAAAACAGACTCCAAATAGCCCCGTAAGAGATATGAACACCTCGCACGGGACTAACGTAACTCATAGGAACTGACTGCTTATTCACGGGACTCCGGATTTGAGAATATGATGAAAATTTATAAATATGTGGACTTAGTCTTTAAAATATACCGTTACAGGGAAAAAAACAAAAACATAAGAGGCACGGACACCTAACACGGAACCAATATAACTCGTGGGAACTGACTATGTAGTCACGGAACTCCCGATTTGAGAATATGACAAAAATTTGCAAATATTTAGATTTAGTCTTAAAAACATGCCGCTGGAGGGAGAAAATCCAAAATAGCCCTCAAATGGCTCTGTGGCAGGCACGAAGACCTCGCATGATACCAATATAAATCGTACCAACTGATCGTGTAATCATGAAACTCCCGATTTGAGAATATTACAAAAATTTGTAAATGACTTTGTAAGAGGCATGAACATCTCTCACGGTACCAATACAACTCGTAGGAACAGGTTGCGTAGTGAAGAGAGTCACAGTTTGAGAATATGAAGAAAATTTATAAATATTTAGACTTAGGCTTAAAAACATGCCACTAGAGGGTGAAAAATCAAAACAACCCACCAAACGACCCCCTAAAAGGCACAAACACCCCGTACAAGACTCATGTAACTCCTAGGAACTGACCCCGTATTCACGGGACTCCCAGTTTGATAATATGACTAAAATTTTCAAATATCTAGATTTAGTCTTAAAACATATCGCTAGAGGGCAAAAACTCAAAACAGTCCCGTAAGATGCACAGACACTTCGCACGAAACTAATATAACTCATAAAAATTTATCGTGTAGTCATGGGACTCCCGATTTGAGAATATGATAAGAAATTATAAATATCTAGACTTAGGATTAAAAACATACCACTAGAGTGAGAAAGTCCAAAATAACCTCCGAATGGCCCCGTAAAAGGTACAAACACATCGCACAAGATCAATGCAACTTGTAGAAATTGTCTGCTTAGTCACGGAGACTCAAGATTTGAGAATATGATGAAAATTTAAAAATATCTAAACTTATGATTAAAACATTCCGGTAGAGGGTGAAAATCAAAAATAGCCTCCAAACGATCCCGTAAGAGACACAAACACCTCGTACGGGACCAATGTAACTCATAGGAACTGACCACGTATCCCGTTTAATAATATGATGAAAATTTGCAAACATCTAGATAGGCTTAAAAACATGTAGCTAGAGGGAGAAAACCCAAAATAACCCCATAAGAGGCATGAACACTTCGCACGGGATCAATGTAACTTATAGGAACTCATCGCATAGTCACAAAACTTTTGTAACTTATATTATATTAGCCCTTGACAATCCTATTTGTATCCTATTATAATATTTGTGATTTAGTTTGATTTATGAATGTTTAGTTTGAATTATAAATGTTTAGTACGATTTATGAGTGTTTAATATGATTTATGAATTAACTAGGATGTCATGATGCTTTACTTTGAATTGTCAACTCCACAGTTATAATATTGTTTAATTGTATATGAATTGGTTGTTGAATACAAGTTTGTTTTTTGGGGGGAGGGGGGCGATACTTAAAGATATTTGTTTATTAAATGGATATGGTCACGTCCCAAATCCGTGATCCCCAAATTTAAAAAAAAATAGTCATTGTCCCACCTAGAGTTAGGGATTCAGGTCCTGACCCATTTGAATATCGTCCCACACATGGTCATGACCCAAGTCTATGATCATGGGGTCACGACCCAGTTCCGTGATCATGGAGCTAATATTTTCCCACAAGAGAGACTGTGACCCTCATTTAGGGTCACAGGTTAAGTCCATGACCACTGTTGTTGGTCATCAAGAAAATGATTACGACCTAGGTCTGTGACCCGTGGCCTTGGTCACAACATAGGTTCGTGATAATCTTCGATAAATAGTTTAGTATTTGTGAGTTAATTTTGCCTGATATTTATTTATTGTCATTTGTTTTGGATCCTAATATATTGTATTGTACTGTGTGAATTTCTAGTGGTTACTTTCATTCTAGTCCCCGAGTTGGTTTAACTTTCACATTATTTGTTGTTTCTTAATTGCTCATAGGTTTTGATTATCTATGTTCACTTAGTTATTATTTAAACTCCATCCCCATTTGTGATAAAATGGGGAGAACTTTGTGAGGGGAGAAATATTCTCAAGACATTCATAAGAAGTGGAAGTTTTGTTCATGATTAATGAGAGTTTTATGGATATGTGTATCATTTATGATATTTAAATATTTACGCTATAGTTGTATGATTGTCAGAGGAAATTATTTTTGCATACTATTTCTTAATTGCTTTATGTACCATGTCATAACTTTGCTTAACTTTTCATGTCATTATCTATATGTCATGTGGTTTGATTCTTTTTTCAGAATATCCAAAGCGGAGACTATTACAACATGTGTATGTGGTTAACGCTTATTTCATTTGAGAAAACCATCATATCTAAGTTCCTTGTTTGTTCATATACTTTTGGAATTAAGTTTCGTTTGGTCAATATTCATAGATGTGTTTATTGATATATGTTTCTCTTGAGCATATGAGCCATGTGAAAGATATTGTTTTATATTACATCACATATCTTTATATGTCACACTATATTTGGATCACATTTGTTTTTCCATCTCAAATAAATATAGCTTGAGTTAAAAATTATCCCCTTCTTATGGTTGGAAAAAAATCTCATAACTATTATTACACTTACAAAAAATGAATACATATTTAATATTCTTACAATCTTAATTTTATTTGTATTGGCATCACAACTATTATTGCACATATACATTAATAATATAAATTTAATATTGTTAATAGGATAGGGTAATATCTAATTAAAACTATAAAAACATTTGTAATAATGTTTAATAATCTAAATACCATCTGATAATTTTCTTAATAAATGATTTAGAATACCTTAACCGAGTGCTAAATTGATCAATTGCCAAACCTACTAGTTAATTATAAAACTAATTTGTGAAAAGGCTCAAGAATAGAGATGTTTTATGTACCATCCTTGATAAGTGTTTGTGTACGTGCTCTGATTGCTATATCAATCGCTATTGTAACTCATATAAAAAAAGTTATTTATTTATTTTGATACATTAATAATATTGCTTCACAAGAATGCTTCTTTTGTGATTATGACATAATAATTCCATTTCTTTTAGGGTTAAAAACACACAAGTATAATTTGAATACTTCTCGATAACAAGGCCTCTATAGTCTAAATGAAATCACCACGTGAATTGACTGAACAATAGTCTCTCTGTCCTAAATTAAGAGTTCCTATTCACTTTTTGTAAAGATAAATGATCTATCAATGATCAAGATCAACACATGTCCACTATTCGAAAGTTTGAATAATGATTATGTTCAAAAATGAAAAGTGAATTACTAATTTAAGATGATCCAAAAAAGAATAGTAAATTGTTAATTTGAAACGACGAAAGTATTGACATATTTATTTCAAGTGTTGAAAAATATATTGTTTAGAGAAAATATCAAAACTAGCCGTACATATTTTTATCAAAAAAGCCCATACTCAATCAGCTTTTCAAAGCAACTCAAAATATTGGATGAATTTGGAAATCTTCTTTAAATGACTAACATCAAATCACATAAGAATCAAATTTTCAACTTGATCTCGCCATCCATAAATATTCTTAGACGTGACATTTAGAACAATGATAAAATAATAACTTGAAACGACTTGAAAATAACATGATTAATCGTGTAATAATAATTTTAAACACAATAATTCATTTACAATTATAAGCTGATATGACCTGAAAATAATAGCATGCAACAATAATGCTAAGAATGTGAACACAATAAAAACACCATTATTGAAGGACTATTTGAAAAAAAATACCGGGCCAAAATTAAATACAGGACCCGGTACACTATCTGCTTTTTATTTAATGTGAACATTTTCATTACATACATGTGAACACACAACTAAAAGTCTAGACATATCATTCACTTTTTTCTAGTGGGGTTCAAATTTTGTTGTCACATAAATGCTTTTTGACTTATTAATTACCCACTACCGGCCTTTCCGGTGGATAAATCAACCCACCAACCAAAGGCCTCAATTTATCCTTCCAAATTTCCCCATTCTCCCTCCTCTTAATTTCAACCACAACCAGATTATCCGTTAACCGGTTAATCCCCAAAGCCACCACCAAATTCCCATTTTGCCCTTCAATCTTCACCCCCACATCCTTCTCCTTCGTGATTATAAAATTACCATTATACCCCTTCACAGCATCTTCAATAACTCCAATTATTTTCTCCGGTGACTCGGCCGATACAAACCTCTCTACCATAACACAATCAAACAATCCGGACAAATTTACCCCTGACGAAAAGGAAATAATATCAAAAGCATTTAATTGCTTCCCATTATTCTCCTTCATCTCAAAAATGTTATCACTATGAAGTTTGACCTCCCGGTACCCTTTTTTAAACCAAGGATCACTATTAATCTCATCAACCGTGATTCTTGTTTCAGGATTTGTATCGAGTAAACGAGATAAAAACCGTTTTAAATCAGGTGAAATCCACTTGGGACAACGAAATTCACCTTTGTAAATTTTTCGATACATTACCATAAGATTTGGATCATTAAATGGTAAATAACCGGCAATTAAGACGTACAAAATTATGCCACATGACCAAATGTCTACCTTAGCACCATTGTAACCTTTCTTGGCTAGAATCTCGGGTGCCACGTAGGCAGGTGTGCCACATAGGGTATGGAGCAACTCATCGGGTCGGGTCTGATCCGAAACCGCACTGAGTCCGAAATCTGTGATTTTTAAATCCCAATTTTCATCTAGTAAAAGATTTTCGGGCTTTAAATCACGGTGGAAAATACCATGGGAGTGGCAGTAACCAACGGCTGAGATTAATTGTTGAAAATATCGACGGCTGAGATCTTCACTAAAACGGCCTTTTGCAATTTTGGCGAATAACTCTCCACCTTTGGCGAATTCGAGGACAAAATAGACTTTTGACTTTGTGGCCAAAACCTCGTGGAGGCGCACGATATGAGGGTGGCGCAGCCGGCGCATGATAGAGATTTCCCGCTTAACGTTCGCCGTAAGGTCTCCTTTGATAACTTTGTGTTTGCTGACGGCTTTAATGGCTACACTTTGTCCGGTGCGTATGTTACGCGCGTGGTACACTTTAGCAAACGCCCCGTAACCTAGGAGTTTTCCGACCTCGTATTTTCCGAACAGGTTGCTGTCGGAAGGATTTTCGACCGTTGGCGCCGCCCTTTGTAACGGCTCATTTTCTCCCTCCATCAAACTCACAAGAATTTGATGGAATTATAACAAAAACACAAAAGGGTATATGATTTATTGGCCAATAACAAAAATTGGCACTCTAGAAATAAAATCGAAAACACAAAAAAATATAGATTTCAATCTAAAATAAAACAAAGATAGCTTAGATGGAACAAGTGAGAGAAAAAATATATATGTTTAGCTGGAATGAGATTGGAGTTTATGAGAGAATATACAGATTGAGATTCTAAAAGTTGCGTTGTGTATGGGGTATTTGTATATGATTGATGAGGTAATAATATATAAAATAATAGTTGTTATCTATGGTGAGAAAAACATTTAGTTTTTATATTTTTCAACGCGTTAAATATTGAACTATTTTAGCGTTGTGAACAAGTTTGTCCATACACGTGTCCAATTGGTACAGTTGTCGGTGAGTGAAAAAAGGTCTACTACTTTGTTTAATTACATGAATACCCTTTTCGTATTGTAATTGATTACGAAATGACCACCACAATCATGAATGGTAATTTACGCGTATGCGATGTAAAAGTAGGAGATCATATTTGAATAGTTATTTTCAGCTTTCTTTTTTTTGTTTATACCAGGGTATCCACTATCGACTTAGTGACTAATCCCTTCGCTGGCCCAGAGATTTAAGGCTGCTCCGTACCCAAAGCGGGAATCGAACCCCCGACACTTGGTTAATGGAGGAAGAGCCCCTACCGCTCTACCGCACCCCCTGAGTTTTATTTTCAGCTTTCTGGTTGATGAATTTTTCCTTCGATGCCAAGTCCTCTGAAATGATTTTACGATGAGGTAAAATATGGATGAGTCAACCTTATTAATGTCAAAGTAATATATATATATATTTTTTTTGTTGGTAAGGTATTTTTTATATTATGAGCTGTTGGTGGTTTTTACTGATAGAATATTATTTTGACATTAATAAAAATTGAATTGAGGATCAAACTCAATCTACCTCCAAACAGTATTTCAGTGACAATCATATATCATTAGACAATATGTACACAAAGTATAATGACTAGGGGGAAAGTTTTGAAAATTTGCAATTGTATTTGCTTTTATAGCATTCCATTTTTTTCATAATAATAGCACACACGTCCTTTGTTTATTACCCTCGTATCATGAGCTTATGACAATTTTGCTCATTAGTAATAAATTAAGGATCGTTCGGTTATTTTTATTTGTGATGACAAATAGTAAATAAGGTATTTATTTATAATTTGATGTGTTTGATAAAAAAATTTATCTACAAATTATTTATTAATGTACAACACCTCTTATGCATAAATTTGTCACAAATATTGACAAACTTTGTTTTGCTATTTAAATGAGAAATATTTACCATACAAATTTATCAATTCTTACAAGTGCATTTTTTATTTTTTTATACTAAAATATTTTAAAAATTGTTAAAAAAAATGTTTTAAATAAAAAACTATTTTATAAAACTGTTTTAAATAAAAAAAAAACTGTTTTAAAAAAATTGTTCTAAAACAATTTTAAAAATGTTTTCAAATCGTTAAAAAAACTATAAGGACATAATCCGTCACACTTAGTATGTCGTATACCACTACAAGTTTGTCGAAGCATTGGAAAGCATACATCTACAACGACAATCCGAATTTAAAGTCAACTTCAACAATCATGCTCAACAAGGACAGATTTGGTAAATGTGTTTAAGTTCCATTTACATTTTGCATAAAAATTGTTGGGATATTTTTATGAAAAATAAAATATTTTTCAATTTATGAAAAATGATTTTTGAAATGATTTTAAATGGTTTTTAATTTTTCAAAAATATTTTCTCATAAATATTTTGGATAAACTTTGCTGATCTTGTAAACAGTCTTAGGTTTGAGGTTTTCAAGTTTTTAAAAGACTGAAGCAGCAAGTGACACGTGTACGATGTCGTTCGAACGACATCGTATCTCTTTTGAACGAGATCAGTTATCGCTCGAATGACGTCGTGTCTCGTTCGAACGAGCTGTTTAAGTTTGACACTCCACCACCTTAAATTTTATTATGTAAAGGGTGTTAGACTTCGTATTTCGTGGGGAGAAAACACTAGTTTCAATACGTTTGTAGTGTTTTTGTTTATTCTCCATCACTTTAGGATTAAAAAAATTGTTTTTATAATTCACAAAATCTTTTTGTGTGAGTTGTTTGTGGAACCCAAAGCATAAGTTTTGCTGGGAATTTTGTTGATTCAACCTTTGGAGGATGATCTCTACAACCGAGAGTTGCGTGCTATTGTGAAAGGAGACTCTGCAAAGTTTCAAGACTGCGTGTCATAGGGAGTGCTGCGGTGTTCTTCGGCTGACGACTATGAACCGACGCCTACGGGTTTTTCGTAAGTCATAGTGTATTTTCATTGTAATCCGACTGTAACCGGTACTTTACAAATTATAGTGAAAATTAAAGGTTTTTACCCTACGGGATTTTTTTCCTGAAAATTGGCTTTGTGAGCTTGTTCATAGCATGATTTAATTTAAGATTTATATTGACACGTAGATGCATTTTTAGGGGCTGATCTAAAATTGAATTTTTCATGTTCAAAATTAGACATCCTAATTAAATAAGAGTTGTGACAACCCGGATATAATTATGATAAATTATATTTAAATCATGCTTATCTTATGTGATATAAATAATTTTTATTAGTATATGTAATGTTAAGCGATCATTGTTAGTATGATCCTACTTCCATAAATCATGAAATGTTGAATTCTTTTCAAACACAAGATTTTATTATTTTCGGTAGAAATGTTCTTGTTTAAGACTAGTTTTGACCCTTATAACATTAAAAATGACTTGAGGTGAAAGCTAGATAGTTATAGACATGTTAGTTAGGGTTGTAACACAACAAACGGTGCATTAAAGGATGTCCGAGTAAAAAGTTAGGCCGAATTTACAAAAAAGAGGCAAATATGTCCTTTCCCTTTAAGTGGAAAATTGTCTTTTAGCAAACCAAGTGTTTTAATTTGATTGGTTGGCATGGGAGGCAGTCTTGGCCGACTTAAACCTCTCCCTTTAACTTATTTCTTCAACAAATATAACCCTATGTTCAGTTTTAAGAGATTTAAGCTTAAGGAAAGAGAAAGTGGAAGTTTAAGGAAGAAAGATTACAAGAAAATCTAGGAAAATTCCAAGAAAATCCTTAAAGTGTTTCCAAGGTATAAGTTTGTGATTAATATTATTTTAATCTTGTATTATACTAATTTCAACGTATATAAATCGTGAATTAGGGATTAAAATTCCATCACCCTTTGTGATAATATGTATTGGTTCATATGTGAGGTAGGTGGTGTTTATAGGCCATATTGGTTTGTATTGAAACCCCTTGTATTCAAACTCGCATATATTTTTATGTGCTTACTGGAATTCAGAAATTCCAATTGGATATGAAAGTAGACTCATATATTCATATCATATCCGAAAATTAGAATTTAACTCCTTGTGGTTGGACCTTGGTGATGGTTTCAAGTTGGTACATAGTTGCTGTTTGGATATTTAATTTCGGTATATCCCGAGTTTGGTCAAGCTTTTGACAAAGCAAATGAAGTCAAAATATTATGAAACTTTAATTCTGTATTATTCAGTATGTTTATTGAAAATGGGTCGAAAATCATGAAAAATTATTGTGGAGAAAAATTATGAAAATTCATGGAAGTTGAAGGAACAATAGAGGAGTTTGTAGGGCAGATTTATGATGTTGTAAAGAAATGGTCACATATTGTTCTAGGAAGCTAGAAAAATTACACCATCACTTGTATTGGAAAGTATATTCAGATATGTTTTCATATTGATAAGCTTGGACACCTGTATATGTACAATTTATGAATATGGGATAGTTAAGTATGGACGACAATAATTTGAGGCCATATTGGATACCCCATGAAAGAATCTTTTTATCTGCTCTTTCCAAAGAGTATTTTGAGTACATGTTTCATGTGTATATACATTGAAAAGTATGCTTTCATATTTACTTGGGTTTGGTTATAAATTCCTTATGAGGTATTTCCTACGGTTGAATGTCCATAACTTTATCAACATGTATACCATTGTTTTGTCGTTACCTATGTTTCATGAAATGTGACTTGAGTAGAATTATATTGTTGTTGTATAGTCATTGAAAGTTACATAGATATATTAAAATAATACTTATGATTGAGATTCAGTACTGATTTAGTTGGATTCACAGGTGTAAGGTCAAATCAACCCAGTTTAGTTCCACTGGAACGAAACGTGAATACATAGTTAACAACCCAATATGAGTGTACTTACTGAGTTTATTATGGATATGATGTGTATGTATTATATGTTGAGATGATATGGCTTATTAAAAGTCATGAGATGTTGAGATGTTATGACTTATTAAAAGTCAAGAGATGTTGAGATGTTATGGCTTTATAAAAGTCAAGATATGTTGAATTACTATGCAATTCAGGAGATGCTAGATTATTAAAACCTATGGATATGATTATTGACTACGGATAGGAGATGTGGGGTTTATTAGCTCTGGATATGTATATGGCCGAATTTGGCACATATATGGATATATATGTGACACCCCGACTAATTAAACACCGGGTAGCTACTCCTTTATAAAATTAATTCAAAATGCCAAGTTGGCTCAGTTAATAGCATCACTGTCGAAAACGTTTTATTATTACTAACCACCTAGTATTTAAAAAGTAAGTGCCAAATTTTATTAAATCTGATTAACATACAACAAGAGTAATGAATAACTAAATAACACCATTCACCATACTGAAGTAAAACGAATAACCATCACAAAATGTAAATAAACTCTGGAGGAAAAACTCCTCAATACAAATCCCACAACTGATAAGTACTGAAATAAATAACTAAAACTGAATACTGAGCAATACATGCTAGAGTCTGAAAATTGAAATGTAAAAATGTCTAATAGAATTGGGCAACATGCCCTACGACTGATAGATGCTAAGACTGGAATCCAAATGAGAGAAGCGTCTACATGCAAATCCCTGTAGCTTCCACAAACAGCTACAGCTCGTCACCTGAATGAGAATCCTATGCTTGGTGTCCTTGTGGCTGGGCACCTAAAATGGTTTTACAAGAAAATATATTTGAAAGCAAATGGGTCAGAGCCCGAAAGTGGAAATCATTTTAAAAACCTGCAAGTGCTTTAAAAACATTTAAAACATTAAATGCAAAGTACATGTTAGGACGTGCACTCACATTAAATTCTCACCTCTCGACTAACTGTGCACTCCTAACGTAAGTACCCATCTATAACTACCCTTTCCACTAGCTAAGTGACAACGTAACTAGCTAGACTACCAAAGGTTCTACCCATTTTACTCGGTTAATTTAACATAACAACGCTCGTAATTTAATAGAGGTTTAACGTAAACTCCGTTACTAACTATGCCATTGATATAACTATCAACTAACTCATTATATAACTCGAAACAATACCGTAATATTTTTACAACATTAACATGAGGATTTCCATATTTTTAATGTATATTATTCACATCATAAATATACGATACAAGCACCCCGCAATCTAAGCTATGGTGCACACATACTCTGTTATCCATCCCGGTACATCACGTACATAAGGATCACATATTCCGAATCTCTCAGGAATAGTTCAGATAACACAAATCACAAATAGTGGAGGCGAACACAGTCACCATCGCATGGGTCATGCACATACCTACGCTCCCATGGTCAGCAGACTTATTAATATCACAATAAGTCTTTCTATGACCTATGTTCATCAAGGTACCAGTCTAAATCCCCCCCGTAGGCAACACAAGGATTAGAGGGTCCTAAGCGAACGCAAACCTCCCGTGATAGCAAGTATAGTAGGTATGTCATACACACAAATACTATATCAATAGTAAGTATACACGCATCTTAGTAATCACTGTAGTATAATTGTAATACTCTACATCATTATACCATTTCCAAACTTATATTTTTCAAGTCTCCCGTTAATATAAAGTTAAATTACCAACACGTCTCACGTCGTAGTCCCTTAACCTTAAAACCTATCTATAATAGATTATTAGGTTCCGATTATTCCCAAATATAACATCTCTATTCCTAAGGTCTTTACTTCTGCTCTAAACCTTATTTCATCGAATTACACAATTTTGCACTATTAACCCAAACGTTACCTCTCTAACGAATTTCAATAACCTAGAATAATTCCCCGAATTGCATTCTAATTAAAGTCCACTATAATAATCACACCTACTGGTCTTCCTTAAGGGTGAGGGTATTCATAAGTTCTCCAAACATATTCTCCGAGGGTTTCCGCCATTAAAATCAAATTAAGGAAAATTTTACTCATTCTGGGAAGGTCGATCGATCGACCTATGAATATCGATCGATCGATCTAGTCGATCGATCGACTGATGAATGTTGATCGATCGATCGAACAGATATGGCTACGGACTGCTTCGTTCTGCAGATTTGAAAACGTCCCAAAACTTATTTCTAACGTGTGATTCTCAAATATAACGTTATAGTAATGTCATATAACAATCCTACAATATTACTAACGTCCATAAATCCATATTTCAACAATTATAGGCTACCTATGGATCAATCTTCATCAAAAACTTAGTTTCCCAGATTTTTCTCAAGAACATTCATAAACTTCATCTTAAATCCGTTTTTGGTATAACAAAAGTCGATAATTCCCTTAATATAATCTTCCAGTAACATTCTACATGCAACCTATATCCCAAAATTTAAACTAATAACTCCAATCTTATGGGTTTTTCATTATCTCCCAAGAACATACAAAATTTATGAATAATCTAACATGGAAGAAGCATTCTCTGAAATTTAAATGGAATAAATCACTTGCCTTGGTTTGATTTCGGATTTGGTGTTGATTTGGTGAAGAATCTCTGCAGAATTCCTCTCTCTCTCTCCTTCTCCAAGCTTTCTTCTCCAAAAGGCTATGGTGGCTAGGGTTTGCTTTGGGAGAGTTGGAAGACTAAATGATAACCTACGTAGCTTATGGGGTTAATAAAGGGTTGGTTGGGTCAATTCCTTATCAGATTACAACTCTCAATTTTCGTCACTTTTAATTACCCAAAAATATCAAATTACTAAAATATCCTTTAAGTTGCCGGTATGGCCTAAAAATACCCCGGGACCCGAACTATACCCCCGGCTAGTGTTTTCTGACTATCTCGACCCTTCCGGATGCGTTGACGCACTCAAAACGACCATACGGATTATAGATTTTAAATTCACTTTTATCATCAATATATTATACCGTGACGCGGCGGTCCCACGCGTCTCAACAAAATTTTTAAAATGCCGTATATAAATCTCACGACAAATTTTATAGTACCAGATACATATATAATCATATATGCACATAATCAAATACCAATACGCATCTCATTAGTATTTATAACCCGGATTAATTTTCAATTAATACGCTAATTAATTAATTAATCCCAAAAATAATTATAGTCAAAAGTACGGGGTATTACAATATATTGATATGTTGAGATGTTAAAATAGTATTTTTACTATATAGAGATGTAGTACATTCACTGAGTTTTTAAACTCATGGTTTTATATGTTTACATTTTCAGGTTCTGAAGCTGCCCCTGCCAGGTCTAGGAGGTTGAGTAAATAGTAGTAGGGTCTTTTTAGTTTTGATTTATACATCGTACTAGTTGTAATTAAGTTAAATGGTATGTGAGTTCTGTTTAAATTATGTCTCCTTAAAATGGTTGGATTTTTAGTATTTCGCATTTTAACCTTGTTGTTGTTTCAATATGTATTACTAAATAAATAATAAATGTGGTTTGTAAACTATTTAGTTAATTATATCCTAATGGGGTTAGAGGGTGACAACTTGGTATTAGAGCTTTAGGTTTTTATATTCTGGGGTTAGAGAGTCTAGATGTGGCAGTGGCGAAAATAGCGTTGTGTGGGTCATTTATATTAACTTATGAGAAATACTAACCATTATGTTAGAAATAAATGTTGTATTCTTATTTCTATAATTGTGGTTTATGACAGATAGTAAGCTATGGAAGGAGAAAATGTTCATGGGAGGGTGGATGAGGAGTCTTCAAATACAGTAAACCAACAAAATCCAAATAATATAGAGGGGGCTCCTGAACAACTTACAGATATGCAGAAATAGCTCGTGCCATGACTTTAATGGCAGAACAACAAAACATGTTTATGGCGCAAATAGCAGAACAACAAGCCAAGTACTTGGAGGAGCAGACTTTGGCCAGAAGAGAAAGGGAAATACAACGAGAGGAGAAGAATACTCTGTACGAGAAGTTTATCAAATTGAACCCCCCATCATTCTCAGGTCTTGTAGATCCTTTAGAAGTTGAGGCTTGGGTTAGAGACACAAAAACTATCTTCGGGGTGATGAATGTACCTGGCGTGCAGAAGGTAATTTTGGCTACTTTCATGTTAAAGGGCGAAGCTAAATATTGGTGGGAGTCTTCCAAACATTTATTGCTTACTCTGGAGGGAGGTGAGGTAATTACTTGGGATTCTTTTATTAAAGTCTTATATGAAAAGTAGTTTCCTCGCATGTCTCGGAAGCAAAAAGAGAGAGAATTTTTATCATTGACTCGGGGAAATATGTCAGTCAGGGAGTATGAAACTAAATTTATATCCTTGTCTCTATTTTCATTACGTTTCTTACACAATGAGGAGGACAAATGCACCAGATCCCAGGATGGGTTGAATTTGGTTATCAAGTCTAGACTCACTGCACTTGAAATGGTAGACTGTACTTCATTAGTTAACAAAGCTATGATGGTTGAAGGAGATGTTAATGATGCAATAAAGAATAAGGAACAAAAGGGAAAGAGGAGTAAATTTGATCCATCTCAGCAAAATGAAGGCAATATAGAATACTCGAAACAGGGGAGTCAAAGATTTCAGCGTGGTAGAGGGCCAGGAAATTATGTTCAGAATAGGATACCAAGCAGTTTTAGGGGTACAAGATCGATGGGCCAACAGAATAGACAAAAGGAGAATGACAATGGGCAGTCTAAGCCTGTTACATGCTATTTTTGCAAAGCTGAGGGCCATATCAGTCCATATTATTCCAAGCTAAAGGGGGTAAAGTGTTATCACTGTCATCAAATTGGTCATACCAAAAAGAACTGTCCTATGCTACTGGGAGGGATTCAATCAGCTACTACTAGTAGAGGTTCATAACCTGGAGGCATAGGGAGGGGAGGAGGTAGAGGACAGGCTAGTGGTTCCAGGGCTCTGGGAGGAATATTTCTTATGACTTTATAAGATGCTCAGGCTACTCCAGAGGTGGTGACATGTACATTTTCTGTCATGAACAAACATGCTTACGTGCTTATTGATCCAAGTTCTACTTATTCATTTGTAGCACTATCATTTACAATGCACTTGGGTAGACCATGTTCTTATATAGATTGTGGTTTATATATTTTTACACCTATGGGGGATGTGATGTTAGTGGAGCATGTTTATAAAAATTGTGTATTGTATGTGGGGGAGAGGGAGTTGACCATTGATTTAATTCCACTAGATATTTGAGATTTTGATATTATCTTGGGTATGGACTGGTTATCTTCGTACCATGTATCGATTGACTGTTTTCGCAAGGAAGTTACATTTAATATGCCGGGGGAGGAAGAATTAAAATTTACTGGGGAAAGAAATGTGGTTCCAAACTATCTTATTTCTGCCCTTCGGGCGAGGAAATTGTTAAATAAGGGTTGTCAAGGCTTTTTAGCATATATTGTGGATACAAACAGGGAATTGCAAAAATTAGAAGATATCCCATTAGTTAAGGATTTTGCAGATGTGTTCCCAGATGAATTATCAGGATTGCCACTTAATAGAGAGGTAGCGTTTACTATCGATTTAGTGCCTAGTACAGTTTCAGTTTCTATTTCTCCATATAGAATGGCACCTGTGGAACTAAAGGAGTTAAAGGTTCAACTGCAAGATTTGCTAGACAAAGGTTTTATTCGACCCAGTGTATCACCATGGGGTGCTCCGGTATTATTTGTAAAAAAGAAAGACGGCACAATGCGACTTTGCATTGATTATCGGCAATTGAACAGGGTAACTATTCGAAATAAATATCCATTTCCTTGTATTGATGATTTGTTTGATCAATTACAGGGTGCTAAAGTGTTTTAAAAAATTTATTTGAGATCGGGTTATCATCAATTAAGGGTAAGAGATTGTGACATTTCTAAGACAACTTTTCGTTCTCTCTATGGTCATTATGAATTTTTGGTAATGCCATTTAGGTTAACAAATGCTCCTGCTGTGTTTATGGATTTAATGAATCGGGTATTTCATCCTTTCATAGATTCGTTTGTGATTGTCTTTATCGATGATGTTTTGATATACTCACCTAGACAGGAGGAACATGAGAAGCATCTAAGAGTGGTATTGCAAGTTTTGCGAGATAGTCAATTGTTTGCTAAGTTTAGCAAATGTGAGTTTTGGTTGAATCATGTAGTATTTCTGGGGCATGTTGTTTCGAGAGATGGAATTTATGTTGACCCTAATAAGGTAGAGGCAATTGTGCAATGGGAAAGACCAAGAAATGTAACGTAGATAAGGAGTTTCCTAGGATTGGCTAGATATTATAGAAGATTCATAAAGGGGTTTTCATCTATAGCCTTACCGTTGACTAAATTAACCCGAAAGGAGGTGAAATTTGTGTGGAGTGATGAATGTTAGCACAACTTTGAAAAGTTGAAAAATAGGCTAGTATCAGCTCTAGTTCTCACTGTTCCATCCAGTGGAGAAGGTTTTGTGATTTATACTGACGCTTCACATCAGGGCTTGGGTTGTGTTTTCATGCAACATGGAAAGGTAATTTCTTATGCATCTAGACCGTTGAAGACGCATGAACGTAATTATCCTACACACGATTTAGAACTTGCGGCTATTGCTTTTGCCTTGAAATTATGGAGACATCATTTATATGGAGAGATGTGTGAAATTTTCACTAACCATCAAAGTTTGAAGTATTTATTTACACAGAGAGACTTGAATGTGAGGTAGAGGCATTGGATAGAGTTGATTAAAGACTATGACTGTACCATTCATCATCATCATCATCATCATCATCCTGGTAAGGCCAATGTGGTAGCAGATGCTTTGAGTCAAAAGTCATCGGGGATTCTAGGTTGCATACAGTGTGCACGTGTGGGAAATATCCTTGACTTGGCATCGATGGGCATTGAATTAAGTTTTTAAAAAAAGGGAGGCTTTTTAGCACATGTCATAGTGAGACCTTTATTAGCAAAATGCATAAGAAATTTGCAGGTCAGTGATCCATTCGTTGAGAAGAAGAAACAAGATGTCTTAGATGGTAAAGAGAGTGACTTTGAAATTAAGAATGATGAATCGTTGTGTTATAAAAATAGGATTTGTGTACCGAATGATCCACCCTTAAAGAAGGATATATTAGAAGAGGCATATAGTTCTATTTGCTCTATGCATTCGGGAGGTACCAAAATGTACAGAGATTTGAAAGAGTATTACTGGTGAAACAATATGAAACATGAGATTGCAGAATTTGAAGCTAAATGCTTAGTATATCAGCAAGTGAAAGCGGAGCATCAGAAGCCGGCGGGATTATTGCATTCATTGCCTATTCCGAAATGAAAGTGGGAGCATATAACGATGAACTTTGTTATAGGATTAACCCGATCACCAAAGGGGCATGATTCTATTTGGGTGATTGTAGACAGATTGACGAAGTCAGCTCATTTTCTTCCAGTTAAGGCCACCTACACTGTTGACAAGTATGCACGTATGTACGTTGATGAAATTATTCGTTTACATGGGGCACCAGTGTCAATTGTATCAGATAGAGATCCAACATTCAATTCTAAATTTTGGCCTCGTTTACAGAATGCCTTGGGCACAAGTTTGAAGTTCAGCACTGTATTTTATCCCCAAACCGATGGACAATCCGAAAGAACGATTCAAATATTAGAACACATGTTACGAGCTTGTGTGTTTGACTTCAAGGGTAGTTGGGATGATCATCTTTCATTGATGGAATTCTCGTATAATAACAGTTATCAGTCCGCCATTGGTATGGCTCCTTATGAAGCTTTATATGGGAGGAGATGTAGAACGCCTTTGTGTTGGGATGAAGTAGGTGAAAGGAAACTTTTGGGTCCTGAATTGATTGATATGACAACAGAAAGGATTAAAATGATTCGGGAACGGATAAAGATAACGCAAAGCAGGTAGAAATTTTATGCAGATAAAATGAAGTGTCCATTGGAATTTCAGAAGGGAGATTTTGTATTCCTACGTATTTCACCATGGAAAGGCGTCATGAGATTTGGGAAAAAGGGGAAACTAAGTCCAAAATACATTGGACTATATGAAGTGCTAGAAAGAATTGGGACCCTGGCATATAGATTAGCTTTACCTCCAGATTTATCCCGTTTATATGATGTGTTTCACGTATCGATGCTTCGTAAGTATTTGGCGGATCCATCTCATCAGTTGAAAACTCAACCAATTGAACTGAAGGAAGATTTGTCGTACATCGAGAAACCAATAAAAATTATTGATCGTAAGAAGCAAGTATTGAGAAATAAAGTTATTCCCTTACTTAAAGTTATGTGGATGAGCCATGGTATTAAAGAAGCAACTTGGGAAACGGAGGATAGCATGAAGAAACAGTATCCCCATTTGTTTGGTAAGTGAACTTCATATTAAATTTCGGGGACGAAATTTTCTAAGGGGGGGAGGTTGTGACAACCCGTATATAATTATGATAAATTATATTTAAATCATGCTTATCTTATGTGATATAAATAATTTTTTCATAGTATATCTAATGTTAAGCGATCATTGTTAGTATAATCCTACTTTCAAAAATCATGAAATGTTGAATTATTTCCAAACTCAAGATTTTGTTATTTTCAGTAGAAATGTTCTTGTTTAAGACTAGTTTTGACCCTTATAACATTACAAATGACTTGAGGTGAAAGCTACATAGTTATAGACATGTTAGTTAGGATTGTAACACAATAAACGGTGCATCAAACGGATATCCAAGTAATAAGTTAGGCCGAATTTACGAAAAAGGGGCAAATCTGTCCTTTCCCTTTAAGTGGAAAATTGTCTTTTAGCAAACCAAGTGTTTTAATTTGATTGGTTGGCATGGGAGGCAGCCTTGGCCGACTTAAACCTCTCCCTTTAACTTATTTCTTCAGCAAATATAACCCTAGGTTCACTTTTGAGAGATTTATGATTAAGGAAAGAGAAAGTGGAAGTTTAAGGAAGAAAGATTACAAGAAAAGCTAGGAAAATTCCAAGAAAATCCTTAAAGTGTTTCGAAGGTATAAGTTTGTGATTAATATTATTTTAATCTTGTATTATAATTATTTCAATGTATATAAATCGTGAATTAGGGATTAAAATTCCATCACCCTTTGTGATAATATATATTGGTTCATATGTGAGGTAGGTGGTGTTTATAGGCCATATTGGTTTATATTAAAACCCCTTATATTCAAATTTGCATATATTTTTGTGTGTATACTGGAATTCAGAAATTCTAAATGGATATGAAAGTAGACTCATATATTCATATCATATCCGAAAATTAGAATTTAACTCCTTGTGGTTGGTCCTTGGTGATGGTTTCAAGTTGGTACATAGTTGCTGTTCAGATATTTAATTTCGGAATACCCTGAGTTTGGTCAAGATTTTGACATAGAAAATGAAGTCAAAAGATTATGAAACTTTAATTATGTATTATTGAGTATGTTTATTGAAAATGGGTCAAAAATTATGAAAAATTATGGTGCAGAAAAATTATGAAAATTCATGAAAGTTGAAGGAACAATAGAGGAGTTTGTAGGGAAAATTTATGATGTTGTAAAGAAATGGTCACATATTGCTCTATGAAGCTTGAAAAATCACACCGTCTCTTGTATTGGAAAGTATTTTCAGATATGTTTTCATATTGATAAGCTTGGACACCTGTATATGTACAATTTATGAATATGGGATGGTTAAGTATGGAGGACAATAATTTGAGGCCATATTGGATACCCCATTAAAGAATCTTTTTATCTGCTCTTTCCAAAGAGTATTTTGAGTACATGTTTCATGTGTATATACATTGAAAAGTATGCTTTCATATTTACTTAGGTTTGGTTATAAATTCCTTATGAGGTATTTCCTACGGTTGAATGTCCATAACTTTATCAACATGTATACCAGTGTTTTGTCGTTACCCATGTTTCATGAAATGTGACTTGAGTAGAATTATAATGTTGTTGTATAGTCATTGAAAGTTATATAAATATATTAAAATAATACTTATGATTGAGATTCAGTACTGATTTAGTTGGATTAACAGGTGTAAGGTCAAATCAACCTAGTTCAGCTCCACCGGAACGAAATGTGAATTCATAGTTAACAACCCAATGTGAGTGTACTTACTGAGTTTATTATAGATATGATGTGTATGTATTATATGTTGAGATGATATGGCTTATTAAAAGTCATGAGATGTTGAGATGTTATAACTTATTAAAAGTCAAGAGATGTTGAGATGTTATGACTTATTAAAAGTCAAGAGATGTTGAGATGTTATGGCTTTATAAAAGTCAAGATATGTTGAATTGCTATGCAATTCAGGAGATGCTAGGTTATTAAAACCTATGGATATGATTATTGCCTACGGGAAGGAGATGTGGGGTTTATTAACTCTGGATATTTATATGACCTAATTTGGCACAGATATGAATATATATTGATACGCTGAGATGTTAAAATAGTACTTTTACTATATAGAGATGTAGTACATTCACTGAGTTTTTAAACTCATGGTTTTATATGTTTACATTTTCAAGTTCTGAAGCTACCACTGCCAGGTCTAGGAGGTTGAGTAAATAGTAGTAGGGTCTTGTTAGTTTTGGTTTATACATCGTACTAGTTGTAATTAAGTTAAATGGTATGTGAGTTCTGTTTAAATTATGTCTCCTTAAAACGATTGGATTTTTAGTATTCCGCATTTTAACCTTGTAGTTGTTTCAATATGTATTACTAAATAAATAATAAATGTGGTTTGTAAACTATTTAGTTAATTATATCCTAATGGGGTTAGGGGGTGACAAGAGTATTTGGAAATTTGCGAATTAATTTGATCGGTATCACACACCGCACTTAAAAATTGCTATCAGAGCTTTTTAAAGCGAGTGCGTACCTTTTACAAATTGTTATCAGAGCGGGTTATGCTAATTTATTTTGTTTGATCCTCGTTTCCCGCAAAACTTTGTGTGATATTGATTTTTGCTGAAAAAATTTATCGCAATCTTTTGATGGCACACTTATCTAATTTGATGCCCCCACCCGTTGGTTCGAATCAGAACTTTGACGATTTAAATCATTTGAATTTGACGTTTGCTAAGAGAATTGACTTTTTGGAAAAAGAAAATTCTCGTTTTAAATCCGCTATGAATCTTTTGCAAGCAATTCAAACTCAAAGAGATTTCTATCGTGAAAATTTTGTTTCTTTGGACCTGGACTTTAATGTTTTAAAATTGTCCAAAGAGAAGAGTGATGAAAAAGTCCTAATTTTAGAGAAAGAATTGAAGGACTCAAAAAATCCCAGCTTTTGTGTTTGTGCCGTCGAGGATAAAAAATTAATCGGTGATTTTACGGCACGTGAAAAGACTCTTAGGGATAAATTTATTTTAATTGATGGTGAGCGCGATAAACTGTTAAGTTTAATTGATAATTTGAAAAATAAATCTCTTTCTTTGGAAGAGTCTAATTTGTTTCTTGAATCAATTATTTTGAAGTTGAAAAATGATTTAAACGATTCAAGTATGTTTGATAGTGATGGTAATGGCTCATCTTGTTCACTTGTTTCTATTGTTAAAGCCAAAACCATTGTTTGCTTTAGAGGGTCGACATTTCCCAAGGACATTAGAAAAGGTCAACCCATAGGTGTCGTTCCACCCATTTTTATATGTTCATATTGTGGTAGGAAAGGGCACCTTAGGGGTTTTTGTTTGATCTTCGAAAAAGTCCTAGGAAGTTTATGTCTAGTGTTCCCCTAGTTCCCAAAACCCCCACGTGTCGTTTGAGATCTATTTGGGTTAAGAAATCACTTTTAGAGGCACTAGATATTAGACTTGTTGATTCTCGTTTGTTTGCACATGATTCTTCTCTTGCTATATCATATAGATGATTGTGTTCGCATGTTTGTCATACGCTAGTGTTATGACATGTACTTTTTGTATTGGATTTTTGTTTTTAAGAAAAATTTTGAAAAATTCAAAAAGAGTTTTGTATTTTGTTTGCATCGTTTATGAATGCACATTTAGGATGACCAAGTCACAACTTCATGCCATATCCGTGTGACTGTTTGATAATGTTTTGAGACAACACGTTGTGCCATTCATGTGCTTTACAAAGTTTGGAGTCTTTGAGATGCTATAGTATTACTACCTACATGTTTGACTCTGTTTGTCCTTTATTTCACACAAGCACGATTTTTTTTGAATATTTATCTTGTCAAATCACATGTTAGTTATGTATTTCCATCTCAATTCTGTCTATTAAAATGAACCAAATGCGATAAAATAAGATAATAACAGGTGTGCATGTTTTAAACCATTTGCCCTGAGTTCGTGTGAATTTTATAAACGGTGAAAGGCTACGAAAGGTACATATTTATCCTTTGCGATTAAGCCTCCGTTTCAATTGGACCTAAAAAATGGAGGAACTTTAATTATCCGGGGTCCACAGAGGTTTGAAAGAGCCCGAAAAAAATTGCATGGCAATAAAAAGAAATATATGCCAATTATGGGCCATTAGGTTTATTCACTAATTCTCCAATGTTTGAGAATTTAGATCTCCTCAAAAAGAAAATATATATGAGGGAGCTGGGTTGGATAATTAAAACGGCTTTGCACGTCCTTAAAAATCTTGAAAAAGCATGAAATCGTTTTGGACGTTATTGGTGTGAAAATCATGTTGACTTTGATTTGCTGATTTTCATTTAGACGATGTCATCTAGATTCAACATTTTTACACCAAAGGACTATTTTTTATGTTCATTCGTCAGGAGTACCCTTATGTATCTTGCACATATGATATGATTGAGTTGATTTTCCTATCGAATTTGTTCACACCCATTCATTCCATATTCACGATTTGGTCGTCTTAGTAAAAAATCATGGTGTGTGATACGTCTTTGTTTTTTTATTAAAACTTGAAAAAATTCAAAAATAGTATGTTTGGTTTGTTTCCCGTGACACCCCTCTGTGCTTATGTGTTTATTCTTTCCTTGTCTATTTCGGACAAATAAAAAGGGGGAGAACGAATTATGTGGAATATTTTGTATGGCGGAGATTTGATTATTGCCTTAATTTAATATATGTTTCTTAATAATTTCAAACTCGATACGTCACATGGTTTTTGCTTTATCTCATGTGTGTAGGTACAATTGAAGATTCTTTGGATTGCACACCCTGATGAGAAAAGTTTGGAGATTTGAAAAGTTGATTGTTGAAGATTGAAAAAGTTTGAAGACTTGTTCAGTTTATCTTTCCTCAGTTGAGTTTATGGGAGGGTAGATTTATATAGGTTATATTTTGATTGATAATTTGGATATTTTTATTTTGTACCGGCATATACATAGGGGGAGATTTGTAAGGACATAGTCTGTGACACTTAGTATGTCGTATACCGCTACAAGTTTGTCGAAGCATTGAAAAGCGTACATCTACAACGAAAAACCTAATTTAAAGTCGACTTCAACAATCATGCCCAACAAGGACGGATTTTCTAAATGTGTTTAAGTTCCATTTACATTTTACATAAAAAGTGTTGGAATATTTTTATGAAAAATAAAATATTTTTCAATTTATGAAAAATGATTTTTAATTTTTCAAAAATATTTTCTCATAAATATTTTGGATAAACTTTGCTGATCTCGTAAACAGTCTTAGGTTTGAGGTTTTCAAGTTTTTTAAAATACTGAAGCAACAAGTGACACGTGTACAATGTCGTTTGAACGAGATCAGTTATCGCTCGAACGATGTCGTGTCTCATTCGAACGAGCTGTTTAAGTTTGACACTCCACCGCCTTAAATTTTATTATTTTAACGGTGTCAGACTTCGTATTTCGTGGGGAGAAAACACTGGTTTCAATCAGAATACATTTTTAGTGTTTTCGTTTATTCTCCATCACTTTAGGGTTCAAAAAAAAATTATTTTTACAATTTACAAAATCGCAGACTTTTTGTGTAAGTTGTTTGTGGAACCCAAAGCATAAGATTTGCTGGGAATTTTACTGATTCAACCTTTGGAGGGTTATCTCTACAACCGAGAGCTGCGTGTTATTGTGGAAGGAGACTCAGCAAAGTTTCAGGACTGCGTGTCATAGGGAGTGCTGCGGTGTTCTTCCGCTGACGACTACGAACCAACGCCTGCGGATTTTTTATAAGTCATAGTGTATTTTCATTGTAATCTGATTGTAACATATACTTTACAAATTATAGTAAAAATAAAAGGTTATTACACCGCGGGAATTTTTAATTTGAGATTTATATTGACACGTAGATGCATGTTTAGGGGCTGATCTAAAATTGGATTTTGCTTGTTCAAATTTAGACATCCTAATTAAATAAGAGTGTTTGGATATTTGCAAATTAATTTGATCGGTATCACACTCCGCGTTTACAAACTAGTATCAGAGCTTTTTAAAGCGAGTGCATACCTTTTACAAAAACTTTTTTAAAAACAATTTAAAATTGTTTTGAATAATTAAAAAATTATTTTTAACATTTTTAAAAACTGTAAAACTATTTTTCATAACATTTTTAAACATGTTTAAAAACCTTAAAAAGTGTTTTTTGGTAACATTTTTAAAAACTATTTTTTTAAATAAATAATTTTAAAACATTTTTAATAAACATTTTTTTCGTAATATTTTTAAAAGCTATTTTTTTAATAAATAATTTTAAAAACATTTTGAATAAACTGTTTTTTCATAACGTAAAAAATGTTTTTTTTGTAACATTTTTAAACAATGTTACTTTTTTAATAAATAAAAGGCAAAACATTGTTACTTTTAATAAATAAAAACAGGAAGTAAAAAGAAAAGAAAAAACTATTTTTTTATTAAATAAAAGTTGAGACGAAAATTGAAAAAAAAACATGTTTTTTTTTATTATATATGATAACAGGAACAAAAATATGTTATTAAAATGTTTTCCCTCATTTGGTGTTTGATAACCTAATGTGAGAAAAATGATATTTGTCTTGACAAATTTTGTCTATGGCAAATTTTACCATGGCAATATGCACCAAACGGACCCTAATAGATTGGCAAGTGGTAATTTAAAATTATCAAATAAATCCAGTTTAAATAGTTTAAATACTTAGCAATATCACTTGAACTAGGTGAAAACTCACGCGATGCGCAATATACATATTATTGAATGCATAAGAAAGGAAGGCAATTGAAAAATTGAGAGTATATTAAAAAAATGTGCAATAGAGTAAGACCGTAGAGTAGTAGTAGTTGAAACGCAAGCAGAAATGTTAAAAAAATTGTCAATGTTTTACATAGAGACAAAAAATAAAGTAGAAATTGATTGTAGTAGTAGAAGGTTTAATATGCTGATGAAGATGGCACTCTTGAAATTTAATCTACAACATTCTCTTTTTCCTTTCATCAATGGTCCTACAATTAAGGAAAAATATATGTTAAAAGAGTATGATAATAGTATATTAAAAAGGTGAAGAGAAGTTTAACAGATAATAAATTGAAAATACCTTGTTGCACGCTTCCATTTAGAGATATGTTCGCTTTCGACGTTAGTGGAAGGATGCATTTTATTGTCTGTGATAATGATAGGATCTTGATTGGGAATGACTGGAGTTGTTTCCTTTTATGTAAATTAGATAGGATTAGAGTAATGAAAAAAATAAAGTAGATAAATTGAATGATTATGTGTACAATACCTTTTGAATGGAGTTGTTACTCTTTGAATTATCTCCGCTTAAGTAATCTTGAAAAATGGTTGACACAGTGTACTTTTCATAATGACGAACTAAATTGTAGTTATTGAGCTTGAGGCGGAATCTGTGCGAGGTACTGAAGATCCTTGTGATTGGAAGTGGGAGCGGATTGTTGGTTACCTGGATAAAATAGTAAAGATCGCATGTGTGAATAAAAAATGTGTAAAATGAATGTTTTGAGAGCTATTATAAATGATTAGGAAAAAGATACGCTAAAGTCATGATTAATTTGTGCAAGCTCAGAATATGAGACTTTGATTAAAGATCCAGCTTCTTTGTTGAAAAGGGCAAATGAGGTAGAAGTTGTATCGTCCTTGATGATGATTTTCACTTTCTACCTATTTATGGAGGATTATAGTTTGTTATAAAGTGTTAGATTGAATAGGAAAACAAATGACTTGTAATAATATAATACCTAGGAGAAGGAATGATATTGTCGATGTTGCATGCTTCACAGAACATGCTGTATAATACTATCCAACATGTTCTTTTACACCTATAATTCTTGCTTGGCAAATGACATATAGAACCTGGAAAATTTATATTATAAGAATATAATGAAGGAGAGATATTTCTAATAGGATAGCTCATTTGGAGAGTCGGAACGAAGAGCCAAAATATCTTCAATGGATTTAAAATCTGTTTCATTTTGAAGCTGTGAAATGTCCCCCCATGATGTATTTAGTTGTGAGGAAGAATGACCGCTGATCCTTTTGAAGTTTGTGAGAATTCAATAAAAGCTGTTAAAAGTTACTGGAAATTATTCATGGTGAAATTGAGTGGATCAGACATCATGAATAAGTAGAGAAAACATCCCATATATGTATATAAAAAAGAAACACCCCAGATATGTAAAATTCCTACAGATTCAATCTCAAATTTAAACACTCACCAGACACATAAGCACAAAACATATATGAGGATATTAATAAGAGAAATAACGAAGTTGGAGAAGTAAGTGAAAATTAATAATCAACGGTATGAAACGTATTACAGTAACACTATTTTAATAATAGACATAAGCCACATTTACTGTCATTAATAGTTGCACAACTAAACAAGTGGAGAAGATCCGAACGAAGCTCTCAAAAAGTTTACTTGTTCATTTGAAAAATCTATGGTAAGAGGTACATAAAGTAATGTTACTTTTCACCATTCCGAAATTCAGCGCAGGAAAAAACTTCCATCGAAGCAATATTAGGACAAAATACTCTGTCAGAAGCTCACCACGACTTCCATTATAAATGAAGTTAAACGAAGCAGCCTGTGATTTATTACACTAATTTTTGTTGTCATTATAAGAGAAAGTATCTTACTATGTTCCATCCAGGGTAAAATGTAAAAGTATAAGATTTGAATCAAATTCTTTTTTGTGTCTTAGTTAATTGCAAATGCATGTTTAATGATGTTTTGATGAAATAAATAAATCTAGTAAATGGTAAATGGAATATCTTTGTAAAATAGGTCGGGTAGACTGGGGGTGTGCTTGTATGACAACAGGTTGAATTTCTCCAAACACTATGCTTGGGAA
This sequence comes from Sambucus nigra, assembly GCA_949130495.1. Lineage (NCBI taxonomy): Eukaryota > Viridiplantae > Streptophyta > Magnoliopsida > Dipsacales > Adoxaceae > Sambucus > Sambucus nigra. Next base: position 278,173,341 of record OX422224.1, read on the forward strand.
AACCCATCTTTCCATAATTACATAAACAGGAAAATTGCAATTTTTACAGCTGAAAAAAAAGTTTTTCAATAATTATTGGTTGAGTCTGATTTTCGGCAGCACAACATTTTGTTTGTAGTCCCAAGGTTCAACCAGCATTACTAAAGTGTATTCGTGAGGTGATGTTTTAAATTTTGCTATTTAAAATAATGAAAATTAAGGTCAGCTGTGTTTTACTTTTGTTGAATGTAGGTTGACGGATGGAATGAGCAAAGGGAGAATGGGACATTTCTATGTCCTTCGTAGATGGTTGTTTTGGCTGCTCCAAAACTGAATGAATTCTCTCATGCCACAATTAAGTTATTTCTCAAGTTTCCAGATGAATTTATTAAAATGAGAATTGAAGACAGCCTTATTTTTAAATGTTTTAGTTAATAAATTTGTGGCTTGTATTTCGTCAAACTGAAACACAAATTGATGCTTCTACAACCGAAGTTTTAACCTCTTGCCATTATGTCTTTTTGATTTCACTGTTTTGTTTAAGTAACGCCTCTAGTAATGGAACCAAGGATGACAATTGATCCATAACCTAAGTTTGGGCAAGATTGAAGCTTAAATTTTAGACTTGGTGTTGTAAAAATTAAATATTCTTGTCGTATCAACTGACATAGTGAAATTTATGTATTAAGGGAGTGTTATTTTAGTGTTTATTTTTGTTATCTTATTGAATAAATATAGTTGTACATCTGTTGAGATTAAAGTTCTACCTTGGTTGGACCACAAATGACATTTGCATAATCAACAATTTGACAATATCTTAGAAATCCAATTGCAAATCTCTTGTGGGATTTCATCTATGACTTTACTCTAACTGCCATCTTCCTAGATATAGTTATCCTCCAATATCAATGAGTTGAGAGGATCCATCCCGAAAAATAGCGAGAGATGAAGGAATTTGGAATGTATTAAGAATTAGTGAAAATAAATTGTATGCGTCCATCACATTCAATTATCCGTCGTTATTGCCTTATGCTACTTCAAATATTCTCTTCCTATTAATTATCTTTCTCACTTTCCTTCCCCTGCTATTATTTAATCTCATATTTTTTAATTATCTACATCGTATAGCTCATCTTCCCTGCCCAACATGATGAATGTTCCTCACTTATGCAATTCCCTAATGTTTCTTATGTTTATAGTATATTAGTAAATCTAAAGGTTGATGTCCTAAAACACATTGTATGCAGACTAAGTTTAAATGTGGGAATTTTAAACATAAGATTTATATGTTAGTACTTGAACATATTCCCCTGCTAAAGAATATTTGTAGCATACTCACTGGAAATAAGCAAAAGAGGATTGAGAATTTTGCTATAGATCAAAATCATAAATGTAATTTAGTCCATTTACCTAATGTAGACATACATGTTTACAATTAAACCATTTGAATTTGTTCCCCAAGTATCGAAGGAGTGGGAAGCGATTTGAAGTAATAGATTAATGACGGTGAAAGCAAAGTCGAGATATTAAAATAAGCCGGGTTACAATAAACTATGTATATATATCTTTTATGTGTCACACAAACATTGTATATAAACGAAGTTTTTATATAATGATTTCTATTAGGATTTAATAAGCATATAAATTCTTTTGGGTGGTTATAAGATGCATAAATATGCAATGATGAGTAAATTGAGAAATAAGATGAAAACAAACAAATGTTATATATTTGTGGTATAATGAAAGTTTAAATAATAATTTCTTACTTTGCCATAAATTCTTTAGTGGCTTGAACATTCAGATACATTTACAAAAACATAAAAAACAGGATTTGCTCTTCTTTTTTTTCACAATATGGAACAAAGAGAATCGGTAAATATGAGCATATTCCATCTTGGACAATGAACCGAGGGGAAAATGTGTCTATAAAAAAACATTTTATTCATTTTCTTTTATTCATTTCATCGAACATCTACTAGGAAATATTTATATAGGCCATAATCCAAAATAATTCATATTAACTCTCAACATACATTTACAAAAACACAAAATATAAGTATTTTCTAATCTTTCTTTTCTTCACAATTCGAAACAAAGCGAATCCGTAAAAATGAGCATAAAAAATAAGTATTTGCTAATATTTTTGTTCTTCACAATTTGGAACAAAGAGAATCGATAAAAATGAGCATGATCCATCTTAGGGAATGAATCAAGGTGAAAAATGTGTGTCTACAAAAAAAAATACCATTCATTTTCTTTGCCTCATTTCATCGAACATCTATTGGGCAGTATTTATATAGGCCATACTCTTATGTCTTCTCAAATACACATCAAATTAAAACCATGAAAAATTAACACATTGAAATAGATATACAAAGAAGTGGTATACTTACTTGATCAGATGTACTAATAGAGGTTTCGTTAACAAAATTTACGAAATGCAGCACCCGTTTATTTATAGTTGCATCACAATACCTTTGATTTCCAACAGAATGAATAGATTTCACAAAAACCTTTACAAATGCCATTATTAATTCTGCAGCTGGAACCTCTGATTTAATACACAAAGTTGTCAATTAAATAGAGGAGGATACACAAAGTTATCGATTAAATGTATGAGTTAATTTAGTACCTTAATCGACTATTGGAGATGAAGATGACTGGGAGTAAAAGTTGTTGAATGTACATCATAACTATTGGAATATGAATATGAATGGTCTCCCCTTATGATTTCTCTCTTATGTCAACTGTTACCTGATATGGAATAGGAGATAGCAACTTTCATATCTTGCATACGTGGATACTCTCATTGGTGTGGAGTCCTAAATGATTGTATATCATTTTATAGTATTATAGAGATTTGGCGAATCGCAGCATCCCTTAAATTATGATACTATCAATCCCCTCAAGCTATCGGATTTAGCCACTTCCGCATTTATTCCCTTTTTTGTTGCAAAGACTTTGTCCTTGGGTGCATGTCCCAAATACACAATGTGAGTTTCTCTTCTCATAAAACTTGAACAAACATCATATCATTAACTAATTGTTGGGGTTCATGTACGCAGAATAAAAAAAAATAGTCATGGAACTTCGATTAACAAACATAATAAATAAGTAAAATAAAAAATTAGGTTTGAATAACAAATCTAGGATTTAGAATAAAATACCTTTGTGGATCCGATTAAAATATGATAAGGAGAAAGATATTTGATGTAGATATAGGGTTGGCTTATTTTGATCCTCTAAAACCTTGCTTTAACTTTCTGTACGCTAGGATCTTCTAGTGTATGATCCTCTCCAAAATCAGGTAGGTGCATGGACACCTTCTGAGATGAAAACGATGCAAAAACTTGAGATATGGTGATCTTTCCTTAGCCTCATTCACTAAAAACGTGAACAATATTTTCTTTCACCCCTCTCAAACCCCAATGTTTGTGATTAATGATTAAAATCCCTTTCCATACCTTTATATATAAGTATAAAATTTGGATTTGAGCTAAACTAGATTTATTGAGAGTATGATTTTGACTACTTGGATATTTTGATTGCACCGGGGAACCAAGACAAATAATTAAATTAGCCGAAAATAAATACTCGAAAATTCCAAATTACCTTTACCATAATTTTATTTCCTTTCTTTATTTAATCATAATTAATTTCATTAGATAATTATGATTGCATTCCAATTTAATTATCTCAAAAATCACTCAAATATAATGAGGCCTTTATTTTCAAAGTCGATAATAGTACATAATATGATTCCTCGCGTCAAGCTTCTGATAGCCGCTTGGCCAAATCAATTTTAGTAAATTACTTTTAACCAACATCTAATCAATTCCTTGATTCTGAAACTTAACTTATTTTTCTACTCCACCGAATTATAAATAATCCACTTATAAGGTTTACTGGTGGAATTAAATCTTATAAGTCTATCAAGGGGGTATTACAATTCATAGTATCTCTGGACGCGGACTCCTCTGAATTAAGATCTCAAACTACTTATATAATTATCATCTAATACGCAGAGATCGTTTGATTAAATCATAGATTGAGTCACACCCATAGCAATCAAAGAAACAATCTAACAAGTATTCCAATCCTCAGAATTCTCGGGATTATAAATTTATACACCATTTGAAAATAGTGTGAGATATCTCGAGTCTAATCAAGAAAGCCCTTAAAATCTAATCTCACGGGTGCTCATGTTTCATACATTCTTGAGATGTACCGAGCACAATCCTCTATCGAACTATCACACAAGTTCTTAAACCATCATACAGGTTCCTATATTTTGAGATAAACTATTAAGATTGCATCACAACCATTTTGATAGGATGTCAACTCCCTATCTAGGTTGTGAACTATTCAACAGTCCAAGAATCGAAATTCTAATATCCTTGTGATCAACCCAAAGTTGACTCACTGGAAATACTAGTAAGCTCTATTGACCAACTTTAAACATGAAATAATATAATTAAACAAATATAAAGGATACTCACAACTTTGATTCTCATTTCAATATGTAGAAAACAATCTTGTATTAAGCAATAAAATATTTTACACATGGTTTATAAATAAACCCCATGAAAATTACGTAAAAAGTGATTCAAAAGGTGTTGGCTAACTTCTTACTCTCAACGCAACTATGCGTTGTCACTCAATTAGTAGTGTTGACACATCACTAGGCTTACACCCTAATTTTTGTACCTGTTTCACCACCGATGAGAAGAATAAGTTGGATCAAGAAAAGGGAGTACAATGAGCCCCACCTAATAAGTCATTAATTTCTACTGTAGAGGATAATGAATATAAGTCTCTTTGTTCCTCATTTCCTCTATTCGGGGCAACCTTTCGATTAAATCAAATTTCTACTAGTAATTTCTTTTGCTCCCCTTTAAGCTACCAACTATCGATCCAATGGTTCCCCAATGGATCCAATCATTTTTTAGTTTGGACTCAAAATTATTTTTGGGGGATAAAATATCGATGAATATACCCACACTATCTGGTAGGGTTATCCGTCTAAAATCTGATCAGATTGGATGTAAGGTTTTTTTCACATGTAATACTTTGGGAATAAATAAAACATTGTAGCTCATTTCCCCTAAATTTTTGGTGGCATCGATACATTTAAGTCATAGAGAGAGGTAAGTTTAATGTCCTTTAAACTTAATCCAATGAGATAATGGGTGTACTTAGGGTTTAGGTGAGAGTTTGTCTCTTTCATATTTTGCATATATTTTCTTTATTTCGTTAAATGTGGTGCCATTTATGCGCACCAAATTGGCATAGAGATTTGGTGCACATAAGGTCCTTAGTAAAAGGTCTTATGTTAGATTTTGATGTCAACCCAATAGTGTTTGAACCTTTTAGGTGCTAGCACTAGACTTTCTGAAAATATAGTTTCACAATGGAAGGTGGATGGTTTGGATGGAAGTGGTAGCTTCACTTTATTGAAAAGTCAAGTGAAACATTTACTCGTTTGAAAGGGTTATAATGGTCATTAAAAGGGCAGAGTGGGAAGCGATGAAAGGTGATGGTAGATGATTAAAGGGATATAGAGTCTAGGTCCTTGACTAATATCGAACTCTCTAGCAATGATAATTTTATTAATTTTTATAAAAATGAGGACTTAGTGCAAAAGTTATGGAGAAAACTATAGAAGCTCAATTTAACAAAGTGACAATAGAACTCAATTTTAACTGGGATATTTAGTGTTTAAAGATGTTGGAGGAAGGGAACATCATGAATCATATGAGTTTATTTAATTGTATTACATATAAACTCAAGAAAGTTGATGTGAAAATAGAGAAAGAATAAAGGGCATTATTTTTTCCCAATTCGTTTGACAACAATGTTAACACCATTTTATATAGAAATAACATGGTGAAGATGGATGGGGTGGATTCAAATATATTATTTAATGAAAAGAGTAAATCTTTGTGTGTGGAGAGTTCATGCTCGGCTATTTATGATCGTAGTGGAAATCAGGGAAATAACAATCAAGGATCTAGTTAGGGATGCAAATGAACCGACTTATTCATGAATATATTGAGCTTGGCTTGTTTTTTAAGCAAACGAAGCGAGCTTAAACACTATTTTAATATCATTTAAAAAATTACGATCGTTAAGCTCGGCTCAAGCTCAGGTTTTAAGGCATAAATGAGCTCAATTAGGCCTATTAAAATTGTGTTAATTGAGATCGACTCGTGTTCGTCTAGTTTGTTTAGTAAATGAATCGATCTCGAACATAATTCCAATCTCGTTTAATAAATGAGATTATCTAAGCTCATCTCTAAGCCGACTCGACTCAGTTCTTTTTTAGCCCTAGATCTAGTGAAGGTAGTAGATCTAGATAAAAGGTGTTGGCGTTTTATTCTTAAAATCATATATGATGGTCACTTTTAAGTAAAGGCGTATTAGATCATTTAAAATAATAATCATGATTATGAGAATTCCTTATATTTGGTTTACATATATTGTATGTCAGCCAATAGAGCTCAGTGGACATTTCAGTCAATCAACTTTGGGTTGATCACTAGGATGTTTAAATCTGATTCTAGCACTATTGAAATGTTACATCATAGATGTTTAGTTTACATCCCATCGGAATGGTTGTGATGAAATCCTAGTAGTTTATCTTTAACTACTGGAACCTGTATGATGATTCGAGAACTTCTATGATAGTTCAAAAGAGTATCGTGATCATTAAATCTTAGGAATGTATTAAACATGGTCACCTGTGAGATTTGAGTCTAAGAATTATCTTAATTAGACTTTGGCAATCTCACACCATTTGCAAAGGGTGTATAAATTCTTAGTCCCGATAATTATGAGGATTGGAATGGTTATGCAAATGTCCCTTTGATTGCTTGAATTGATTTTATATCGAGTTAAATGATCCTCGCACATTGCGTGATAATTGTTTGAGTAGGTCTGAGATCATAATTCAGAGGAATATGCATTTAGAGGATACCGTGGATTATGAAACCCACTTGATAGACTTATGTGTTTTGTTTTTACTAAGTAAAATCCATCGAGTGGATTATTTTATAATCCTGGTGGAGTAACAAATAAGTTAAGTCTGATAATCAAGGAATCGATTTGATCAAGTGAGTATCGAAAACTTAACGTGGGGAATCATATTATGCATCATAATCAACTTTGCAAATAAGACCTCATTATATCCTAATGATTATAAGATAATTAAATTGGAGTGTTGTCATAATTATTTAGTGAGATGAATTATGATTGAATAAATAAAGACAATAGATTACGGTAATTGTAATTAAGATTTTTAAATATTTATTTGTAGCTAATTTAATTACTTATTTTGGGTCCCTAGTGTAGTCCACATACTCAAGTAGTTAGTCCCAGACTCTCAAAAAATCCAATTTGTCCCAAGCCCTCCTTTTATACTTGTATATAAAGGTGTGTGAAGTTCTAATAGGGTTTGAGAGGGGTGAGATAAAACATTATTCACATTTTTATGAAGAGAACTAGAGAGAGACCACCATATCTGACTTATAAGGAAGGGTTTTCATCTCAAAAGGTGCCCGCACCCCTACCTAGGTTTGGAGAGGATCATACACTAGAAGATCCGACCTTTAAAGAATGTTTAGAAAGGTTTTTAAAGACCTTGGAAGGCATAAAGGATTTCATCATCTTCCACCTTTATCCTCTCATACGAATCACAACATTACTCGATATGGTATTGTATATTGAACCCTACGTTTAATCTTTAAACCTAGTTCTTGATTTCTTTTCAATGTATAATTAATCAAAGATCTTTAGTGTTGATATTTTGTTCAAGTTTTAAATGTTAATCCCAAGTTGTTTTCCCTAACAAATAGGTGGTAAGAAAGGTCGGCGATATTACAAGTGTAATAAGGGGGGTCATATATAAAGTGAGATTGTTCTATAAACAATGATGAAGGTGGATCCAATAGTGAATCAATTGTATAAAGGAGATCACACATTAAAAATGCAACTCTCTATCTCAAAATGAATGGATATTGGATTCAGGATCTTTGAATCATATTCACTTCAAGAGATAATATTTTGCGATGTTTAAATATAAGACAAAAGGTTTATTGTATTTGCCCAGCGGAGAAAATGTGTCGTTGAGGGTGTAGGGACAAAAAAGCTTAAAATATTTGATTAGGTGTAGCATATTTTTAGGGAGTGGATGGAAATTCTTGAAAGTTATGAACAAAATTAATATCGATTAGCCAATTGTATTCCATGAGTTTACGGATGTTGGTAGCGAGTGAAGTTTTGAGAGTCACATGAGGCTGCGTGAAACTAGAAAATGGATATGAGAATAAAAGATTATAACATTTAAAACAAACTTCAAAGGAATTGTTAATGTTTTTGGAACAAGTTATTGAGCTCTTAAGTCACGTTTCGTTTGTGGTTATAATAGAGAATTTTTTGCAAGTTTCTCGACAACAAAAGATGTTAGGAGAAAAAAATTAAAAATGTACAAGATGGGATTGTCTATTGGTACTAACATTAAAAACATGCACATGATCTTTCTATAACTCCCCGACTCGTATATGTGTGTTACACGAATTCAATCTGGTCCAGCCCAAGCATTAGTTGTGAAGTGCAATGAACAACCTATATAATGTTAGTACACCGATTTTATTTTTAATTAAGGTTTCACTTGCTTAGCATGTAATTCTGATTCCAAGTTAAACTACGCGAGGGACTCATAGGGATCACCTCTAATTCCAATCATACAGAGATACTAATGTAAAACCAAAGAGAGTAATTATCTACATAACACTCTCAAAATACGAAACTGCATCCAACCTGTCGTAACAAAACGAGGGAGTAAGTCGAATTCTCAGTGGAAAATATACAAATGAAGTATAGAATCGAACGACAAAAATAAGACTCTAACACATTATACCTATGTGCACATGAAACTACCTTGTACATATATATACACATACGTATACATATACTTAATGCATGAAAAATTTATACTTTTGAAAACTCTATTTATCCAGATTAATTCACCTTAATCTTGTAAAAGACTACCTTTTTATCATTTGACATTCATTCCCTTATTTAACACACACAGGTAAATATATAAAACACTCCACTTGGTTTGACCAAAACCATTCATTTACCGAAATTACCCTTTTTATTTGAACCATTCCGCATTAGTATTTGTTATTGAAAATCACCATTTCAACGCACACGAACACCATGTTAGAAAATACTCATTTAGACTTTAAAAAACCTTTCATAGCACAACTCGTGTTAATTATGGGTTAAACCTCTTAGGTTGCTTGACCACTCATTTACTCACTTACTCTACCCTTTTTCTTTACCTTATGGATATTAATCAATTTCACATTTACTTATCCGTATTTACTTGTCTGTTTCACCTTTACCGAAACATTTATTAATTTATTCAAGTTAGATTATCTTAACACATTTTCACCACACAACCAATTTGTTGACATGCTTCTTATTCCTTTATCTTTTTCTCGTAATCTTCCAATAACCACATACTTTAATGGGCTCCACACCACCAGCTATGCACCATATTCTTTGATCAGTGTTTTGGGTCTTTCACCCAGGGCTCCGGGACCTCCTTAATTTTTTTGGTGTCATCTGAGTTCCTTTTTATTGTGTTTTGACATTTTACAAATGTTCACATTACACCACTTTTGCTTTTACCTGGACAAAGCCAAAACCCGGGGTTATACACAAACTTGTGTTACACTTTGATAATCATTTCATATTCCTTACACTTTAACCTTGATTTTATTTCAAATTGATAATCATTTCATATGCCTTACACTTTAACCTTGATTTTATTTCAAATATCATCTTCATTAGAACTATCATGTGTAACACCCTTTCTATGTTTCACTTTACATAAAATTACAATTTTACCTATTCTTTTCCAAACTCATCTTTTACTTCATTTTCACAAGTGTTAATTTTTTCGAAACACTATTAAGTTATCCACACTAACTTCTTAAATATTTTTAACACATTTTTAACATTTGGAGTATCATTATTCTCAAGTTATAAACCTCTTTATTTCGTTATTTTCTTTTTCCATTGTTGTGGTTTAAAATATACCGGGTTACTTGGACATATAAACTCTCAAGCTATGAATGGAGACATTTTACCCTAAATACTACATAAGATGGGATATTATTCAATATACCCTTGTAGTAAATAAGTTTTTCCACATTCACACTAATGATATTGTGATCTTAGAAAAATTCTATATATAAGGGTAGGAATTGTCATGCTAAACTTTCTGCCTAATGCCCCCTTCCTCGAGTGTAGTAGGGATAAAAAATAAATATAAAGTATGCAACATACGGTGCAATATGTTTATCTTTTTACTTGTATATTCTTCATGATTTTTTATTTTTTGGAAGTTATTTTTATAGGTATGTATAAGTAAAGTATACTAAAATAAAAAGGAAAATATTCAAGGAGCCTAAACATGCGTCTCTATTCGACAGAGCCTAAAACTAAGGTTCTAAGATATAAAATTTTGTCCGTAGATTTCATGAAACAAAAGTCTTGGGATAGGAAAATATTAAAAATATAACATTTAGTTGGTAAAAATATTTCGGTCCACTTAAAGGGAGGAGGCTAATGTTCTGTGATAGTATGGGCCTCAATAACATGGGTGCGAAGTTAGGTCGTCAATTGGCTTGCCAGTCCAAATCCTCATAAGTGCTTACAAGTGTGAGCGACTTAATTAGAGTCGCTAGTTAATTTTGCATAAAAAAGGATATGAATGAGCATGTAATTTGATAAGATATCATGGCCTTAAGTAGAAGTTTGTGAGTTTAAAAAATTTGATGGCTAGCTATTATAATAGTATCTACTATGACGAGGCGCCAATGTGCTTATTTATGGAAACTATGATACAACATGCTGATAAAAAGAAGGAATGCCAATGGATTGTTTATACCCTTGAAGTTTTTATAAATATTGTATTGGTGAACGAGATGTGAAGTGCTGCGGGAGCCTATTTTTATCACTTTTGGGTTTGAAAAATTGACTTCATTTTGCAATCGATCTTGCTAACCCATAAAACTTTTGCAAATATTGCAATGGTTATGGAGAGCCAAAAACACAAAATGTATCGACAAAAATAGCATTTTGAAAATATGTTTACAGCTATATATAAGGTTTATGTGTCAACCCATTCTTTTAGCTCCATCTACAAAAGAAACTAGCAACGAATAGAAAGCTAACCTTAAATAGGTTAAATGTTTAAGTTTGGAAAATGATAATTGATGACCTATACAAGATCTACATTATTTAAGTATAGGATATAGACTTTTGTCTAGTTAATATAATTATTTTTGGTGTTAGATCAAATTATGGGAGTATTTGGCTTTGTGTAATATTATATTTAATTTTAAATACTATTCTTATCTATTTGTTCTTATTTGATTTATGATTAGAGTTATATTTGAATGTATTATATTATTTAACTTTTATTTGATTAAAAACCAACCGACCATAGTGTTGTGTGGATACTCACTCAATAGAGTGATTCATGCACGCCCAATATCTAAGATAAAAAAAATCCAAGAGATAACAAGATAATACAATCTAAATTCAAAGTAATGATAAAGTAAAGAGAAAACCAATACTAAAAATCAGAAGACAAGATGTAAGTTCACTAATATGGTTACATCTACGGATGATGACTTCCTTTATTTGATTTAATCAACAAGAGTTACAAATCAATCAAGCTCACTAATCCTCTCAATGTGTAGACAAGGAATAAAATGAGATGATAAAGATCCTATTAACTTAGGTTTACAGCTAAAATTTTCTATTTATACAATGGAGAAAACATGGGATAAATGCCCAAAATAACCCTCACTAAAACCTATTTTGGTACAAATCTGATGCCCGTTCACTGCAGTGAATATGGGCCTTCAATGGTTGCGAGATTCCTCATAAAAACGCTTAGAACGTTAGTCCTATTTGCTGCCTGTAATATCTCCCTTTGTTGAAGTGAAGTTCTGGCTTCGTTGGTCACATCGAATGGTACAAACCTAGGTTGCTGATTTTTGAGCCAAAACTCCACAAATTCTCACCTTAGCGAAAGAATCTTACAACCCCATACATCAACTCAATCATCTAGGAACACCACCCCGACAAAACAACCCTAAAGGCCCTCAATAACGTAGAACATTGATCAAGTTTGATTAATGTTGAAACTTGACCATCGGTACCACCTTCACTAACATGTAGGATGATTTATCTTTGGTTCTAACTTTCTTTAAAATAATAACACCCGCATCGATAACCTCCCATATGAAATTAAACCGAACATTAATATGCTTGGCCCTTCCATGATTAATTCGGGTATTGTCCTAGTGGATAACACGTTAGCTATCATAATTCACCTCCCCACAATTCTATGTAATACCCAAATCACTAATAAGACCTTGAAGCCATAGGGCCTCTTTAATAACTTCCATTTATGCCATATACTCCACCTCTGTATTTGACAAAACAACCGTGTCTTACAACATGGACCTCTAACTCATCAAACCACTTAATAATGTAAATACATACCCCGTAATCGATTGAAGCTTGTCCAAATCATGCCCATAGTATGAACTAATGTACCCACACACATGAAATTTCTCCACATCTTGGTATACAAGTCCTACTTCAAGTGATCCCCATAAATACCGTAAAATCTACTTCACCGCATTCTAATGATCTTTGCTCGTATTTTCCATGTACCTACACACAATGCTCACTACTTGAGCTATATAGGATCGAGTAAAAATCAAGGAATACATCAAGCTACCCACCCCACTCGCACACATAACTTGAGCCATGTACTCCATCTCATCCTCAGTACTTAGAGCCATTGTAGCAAGAAGTTTGAAGTGTTCACCCAAGGTAATATTCATGGGCTTCACATCCCACATCTCGAACCATGCCACAACATTCTCTAGGTATTGACATTATGTAAGTCTCAATCATACCTTCTTACTCTCTATTAATATTTGTGTTGAGAATCTTCTTGGATTTAACCAAATCTTTCATCTTAAACTCTTGGATCAATCGAGCATTCATCTTGTTTTCATCATGGTCGAACAAGAAATGAGAATTTCACCAACATACAGGAGTAGATATATGAAAGTACCATCCTTGAACCACTTGAAATAGACATAATGATCAAAATCACATCGCGTTAATTTATAGCCAATAATAAATGTCTTAAATCGCTTATTACACTACAAATACATCTTCAATTGTCATACATGATCTCTCTTTCCAATAACTTTGAATACTTATAATTGATACATATAAATATCCTCCTCGAGATCCCAATGAAAGCATGTCATTTTGGCATTGATTTGTTCAATCTGTAAGTCAAAATGCACCACAATAGCCAAAAGCAACCGAAAGGATATTTGTTTCACGATCGGAGAGAAAAATTCATTGTAATTTACACATTCCCTTTGTGTAAAACCATTGCCCACCAATATTTTTTTATAATGAACATCGAAATCTAGAGCCCTATGTTTCTTAGCATACATCCACTTGCACCCGATAGACTTTTTCCCCTTAAGCAACTTCACAAGCTCCCAAGATTTGTTCTTGTGAAGAGAATTAATATTTTTACCCATGAAAACGTATCACTCGTTACAATGAGTGTCACACATTGCCTCACGATACGTAGATGGCCCATCACAATAAGCTAATAATGCATAAAAAACCATTTCATCATCAAAGTTCTATTTTTTTTATAGGTTTTCGAACCCTAGGTTCTCTTCTCTTTAGCCAAAGGTGGTTGTTCTTTCTTTTATTAACTAAGTCCCTATAATGGAACCTCTGCCTCTTCACTTGAAGAGTCAATCGGAATAGTCACCTCCACTTGCACTCTTTTTCTCTCATTGCCCACCGGAGAATCATCTGTTTACCTTTGGCATCTTGAGCACGTACACCTAATCAAAAATCACATCCATATAAACCGCCATCTTATTTTCTTATAGGCACCATAACTTGTATCCCTTAACCCCATTGATTGAATCCATGCAATTTCCCTGAGCTATCAAATTAATTTTTCCCTCACTAACATGCACCCAAATATATACACTGTCTCATAAGGAGGACATGAACCCGACTAAGCCTCTATATGAGTGTTATAGTCAATTGCGGTAGATGGAAAATGAAGCAAGCATAAGATAAAGCCTCCACCCAAAAATGCTTTGCAGACCTATATTTGACAACATACACATCATCTTTTCAAGTAAGGTTCGATTTACCCTTTCCACTACTCTATTTTTTTTAAGTTTTTCGGACCTTAAAATGGCAAATAATACCCTCGTCCTGAAAATACTTAAAGTAAGGATCATATTGGTACTCCCAGTCGTTATTCGCCCTAAGCACCTTGATTTTCCCACCTCTCTGACTCCACCTTCCTTTTCCATTTAAAAAAACCCTAAAAACCTCATCCTTGTGTTTTATGGTATATACCCAAGTTCTCCGAGAGCAGTCATCAATAAGCGTGACAAAATAGTAACTACCTAATAAAATGGTGTTTTTAAAGGGCCCCAAACATCAGTGTGAATGTAATCAAGTACGCTATTCGTGTAATGAATCTTTGTGCCCAACGTAACCCGTATTTTCTTCCAATGCACGTAATGCTCACAAAATCCTAATTTTCAACTCATTGCAACCTTGATTATACTTTGTTTACAAAATATTTTCATGTCTTTGTCCCCAGCATATCCCAAACACATATATCAAAGCCTAGTGGAATTCGACTTTGCTTTTTTCTTTCCCATTAACAGTTGAGGTATGGCATGCTACTATGCTCCCGTAAAGAAAATAGATGTTTCCCTCCTTCTTTACTCTCATTACCACTAAGGCACCCAAGATAACCTTTAGCATTTCGACCTTGATTAAAATATTTCACCCGTTGGATTCTAAAAAACTCAACGAACTCATGTTCTTCTTTAGCTACGAAACATATTGAACATTTATGAGAATACTAGTCACATCATGCATCTTCAATTTGATTGTGTCAATATCCTTTCGCCAAAAAATAAGGTCATTAACCATAAAGACTTTCCCTCCATACACATCCTTAAAGCTATGGAATAAATATCTATCCGGACATATATGGTAAGCGCACCTTGAGTTAAGAATCCACTTGCTTGAAAATCTTTCACGTGAAGAAATTATTAACGCAATCTCAAATTCATCTTTCACCAAAGCAACAAAATTTATGAATTCCACCACCGATTTCTTTTTGTCTCTTGCCTTTAGATTAAGAAAATCCTTTTGGAAATTCCCCTTCTTCTTACACCTGTAATACATAACATTTTCCAAGACCTTGGTCCAAGACTTGAACTTAGAGCTTCCTTAATTATAATATTTATGTGTTATAATCAAGTTTTTCAGAAAAATACAAAATGGTGTTTTCTAAATTATGTTTTTTATTTTTCAACTCAAATTTATTCATTCTTAATATTTTATGCTTTTATACCTTAGTATATAATATACATACGTAATACATTAATATGTGTGTAATTCTTATAAATAAAAAAACATATATGTATATGTACACAAAATTATATATATTTATATTTTATTAAATTATATAATATACTAAAATCTATACATTAAGTAATATTATCAATTAATACATGATACTTATATATAGTTTTATACATGTATTATTAATGTATGGAATAAAGAACACATGATATATTTATGCATTTATGACATATGTATGTATGTATGTATACATTTATGTATCACGTATGTATGAAAGTTTTATATAAGTGTTTATATTCATGTATGTATGTCTATATGTATGTATTTATGTATCATGTATGTATGGAAGTTTTATGAACACATCATTTTTATCATTTTTAAAATTTTATATTGAATGTGAATCTTGTTTGATTGGACTTGATTGCTAGATTTACACTACAGTAAAAAGGCTAAATTGTCACCTTTGAGCCGACCAGGCTTGTCACGACCTTTGACCGTGACAAAAAAATATGTATTTTTTCTCATGGTCATTGACCGTGACAAATCCGTGATTAACCGTTATCACGGACTTGTCACAGTCATTGATCGTGACAAGTTCAGTTGTCACGAACTTGTCACGGTCAAAGATCATCACAACTTTAGAAAGTTATCATGGTTAAGGACCTTGATAGGTCCGTGACAACTTTCTTAACTAAAAAACCCTATCGCCGCTTTTTCCCCCCGTTTCATTTCCCTCCTTTTTCGCTCTCTCTCTGCGCGACTGATCTCTCTCTCTCTCTCTCTCTCTCTCTCTCTCCTTTGTGTGTGTGTGTGTGTGTGTGTGTGTGTGTGTGTGTGTGTGTATATATAATATGGAGCCATGGTTTTTGAAAAAATATCTCCATTTTTTAATGCATGACATTTTCTCATTTCATGCCCATGCATGAAATGTCATGCTAAAAGCAATTTTTTTAAATTTTTTATTATTTTTTTTAAAATTATGGGTTGGGTTTTAATTGCTTTTTAAAATTTATTTTTTATTTTTTAAGTTTTTTTTATTATGGCCTGGATTTTACCACGGGGGCAAATTTATCGTCGTGCCCTCGGCACGGCCATCCTCTAGTGTGTGTGTGTGTGTATATATATATATATATATATATATATATATATAAATATATATATATATATATAAATATATATATATATATATATATATATATATATATATATATATATATGCGTGTGTGTATGTGTGTTGTTTTTTCTGTATATATGGGTATGCATGTGTGTGTGTGTGTGTGTGTGTGATTAATTTGGTGTTTACAAAAATTGGGCATAAATTCGAATTGGACCCCTTTGTTGTATAAATATAAAATTGGACCCCTTTATTGTGTAAATATGAAATTGAAATTGATTGGAAACCTGAAATTGGGCATATTGTTGTGTAAATGTGAAATTAAAATTGAAATTGGGTATAAAACGGAATTTGGGTATAATGTTGCGTAAATCTAAAATTAGACCTCTTTTGTTGTGTAAATATGAAATTGAAATTGGGTATAAATATGAAATTGGGCATATTGTTGTGTAAACGTGAAATTAAAATTAAAATTGGGTATAAAACAGAAATTGAGTATAGTGTTGTGTAAATCTGAAATTCGGTATAATGTTGTATAATTTTTGTACATTTTTTTTTTTTATTTATACCCAATTGTTTGGCCCTAGGAATTTCTAATATATTGCATTATTATTTGCATTGTTATTTTGGATTCTTGAATTGTTATTGACTGGTGGGTTTGAACACTTAGATGGCCATTGAGTTGGTTGCCCCATGCATTTATAACATTTAGGGTTATTATTAAACCAAATATAAATAAGACATAATCATCACTATAAACATTATTACTGAATAAGTAACTAGGGTTGTGTTGCGAAATGAAACATAGCTATGTAAAAATCGATTATAAATAAGACATAATTAAATGAAAGATACTATAAATTTTAAAATCTTGTTGTTAAACAATTAGTAATGCGAAATGAAATATAACTATGTATAAATCATCACTATAAACATTATTATTGAATATAAATAAGACATAATTAAATGAAACATACTATAGCCCTTACATAAAGTGCACATAGATACTAGTCTTCTAGTTCTTATGCGTACGCATTTAATATCCCTTAGACCCATTCGAGAGTCATTACCCCTGTAATGAGGTCTCTCGAAATATTCCCATTTGGCTAGTTTGGAATTGCATAGTTTATGTATAATAATATTCTTAGTGTATTAAACTCGTTACTTTTGGAGGAGGTTATGCTGTCGTATCTTAATGTTCTCTAGGCACATACTAGATGATGCATTGTTAAGTGTTATTTCAATCGATAAATTGAAATAACACTTACACTTGTGAATCTATGTCGTGTACTTGGAGAACTATGGGGATATGTTGCCGAATTTTCCTCAAATTATAACAATCTGCATGAGCGGTTAAGTATATTACAGAAATCTGTGGTCTTGAATGGGATCACTCACCCTTTAGAGGAGATGGAGGAAATAAGAATGAATTATTTTTATAATATAACATCGAAAGATGAGGTGTCAATCTTGTAGTAAATTATTTAATGGGAACTAAATGTTCACACTTTTGTTTATACTAATCCACGAATATATGCTTCTTACCCATTACAGGAGATTGTTTGTGTAATACCCCGTAATTTTATTGATATTTATTTAAGGGATTAATTGAATTAAATGAGAATTAATTGTAAATTAATCCGAGTATAAATACTAACGAGATGTGAGTTGGTATTTTATTATGATGTTAAAAGTTATTATTCCGAGTATGTATGGTAATACATGAGTATTGATAATACCTAAATTGTTATGAGGTAGATATACGGCAATTTGGAAAATTTAATTGGCACGCGCGTGTCAGTCGCGTCAGGAACGAAATTAATTGAATTAAAAAGTGAATTTTATTTTTATCAACCGAATGGTCATTTTGAGTACGCCAACGTGTCCGAAAGGGTCGAAATAGTCAGAAAACACTATCCGAGGGTTTAGTTTGAGTCCCGGAGCATTTTTAGGCCATACCGACAACCAAAAGGGTAGTTTGGTAATTTTAAAAATAGGGAAATTAAAACCCACGAATTTTAGAAGTTATTTTTATATTAGAAAAGACTAAGCCATTATCTGTATTTGGGAGATAGAGGGCTACGGGAGTTATAGGGAAAGCCTTAAGAAGTTCCAAAAGGAAGCCCTAGCCACCATCACCATCTTTGGAAGAAAATTGTAGAGAGAGGGAGGAGAATCAACCTTCAATCCTTCACATCAAATCAGAACATCTAAGGAAAGTGGTTTAATTACATTAATTTCAAGCGAATATTTCTTCCATGCTTAAAATTGAATATTTGTCTTATATTGGAAGTTTGATGAAAACCCATGAAATTTGAGGTAAAATTCATAATATGGTATAGGGATTGCATGTAGAACGTTATCGGATGAATTTCATATACGAAATGTATCTTTTGATGATGTAAAAACGGATTTATAAGGAGTAATGGTAGACATTAAATTATGGGTTCATATTTATAGGGTTTGGGACAAGATTTGGGAAATTTCGATGATTATATGTCAATTTAGGAAGCATTGACCCCATATATATGTTAAAGAGTGACCTAGGAGGACTTAGAGTAGTTTAATAACGTTAAAATACTATTGGGATGATCTTATGATGAGTTTAGAGAAGAGAAAAATTGAGAAAAACGAAGTAGAAAATTTCTGGGCTCAAACTGCCATCTCGTTAGAAGACCTGCCCAGGTCGTTCGAACGACCTCGTTCGAACGAGATTCTAACGAGATGACAGTGTCCCTTCTAACGAGTTGGTAGTTCATTCGAAGACTTTCGTTCGAACGAACTCATTCGAATGAACTCGTTCGAACGAGACTTCTAACGAGTTGACAGAATGGCCTTCTTGGCCTGATTTCATTTCAAACGTTCTGTAGACTTATTTAATTGGAGTATTAACCTTCCCTTATTGATTAGTGGGTATAATTGTGAGAATTGGGGTACGTTGAGGAGTAGAACCTATAACCTTATAATAAAATCGGATGTCAATTGTGGAGTAAGAAACGAATACCTAATTATGACGTGAGAAGGGTTGATATCGTTAATATACAAATCGGGGACTTGCGGTCGTATAACATTAAATGACGGTAAAAGAACGAGAAGTATACCTATATTAATAATACGAGATATCTAAGATGTACGAATGCTTAGTATATGTGGTTTTATGTGTATAACATACCTACTGTACTTGCTATCATGGGAGGTTTGCGTTCGATTAGGGCCATCTAATCTTTGTGTGCCTACGGGGGGATTTATATTGGTACCTCGAGAACATAGGTCAGAGAAGGACTTATTGAGAAGTTAATAAGTCTGCTGATCATGGGAGCGTAGGTATGTGCGTGACCCATGTGATGTGAACTATGTTCGCCTCCATTGTTTATGATTGTTGTTTATTGAAAACGATTCCTGAGAGATTCAGAATACGTGGTCCTTATGTACGTGATGTACCGGGATTGGATAGCAGAGTATGTGTGCACCGCAGCTTAGTCTTGGGGTGCTAGTAATGTATAATTATGATGAGAATAATATACTGTTAATTGAAATGAACTGTCATGATTAAATGTGAGTATAATTATAGCAACGTTATGTAAAGATAAAATGGATGATCTCTAGTATATTAGTTTTGCTAATAATTGGGAAACCGAGAATTTATGTAAAGCTCATTATTTAATTGATGATATTGGAATTAAAGCGTGAATCGTATAGAAATGTTCGAACCTATTTAGGACTAGTTAGATATGAGAATCACTAGAATGGGTACGGGTACGTTAGGAGTGCACAAAATAGTCGAGAGGTGAGTATTTCATGTGAGAGCACGTCCTAACATGTATTTTGCATTCATTGTTTTATTGTCATTAAAACACTTGCTATATTTTAAACTATTTTCCACAATCGGACTCTGACCCGTTTGCTTTCAAATATATTTTCTTGTAAAAACCTTTTAGGTGCCCAGCCACAAAGACACCAGGCATATGAGTTCCATTCAGGTGACGTACTGTAGCTGGTGTGGAAGTTACAGGATCTTGTCAGTAGACGCCTCCATTTTCGATCTTGACTCTATTTATAGATTTCCTTATCAGTTGGGCATGTCGCCCTTTTCTTTTAAGAAACATTTTATATATTCAGTTCATTTCAGATTTTGGATTGTAATTTAATTTAGTGATGCAGATTTAGCATTTGTTGATTTCAGTATTCGGATTGTTGTGAGGAGTATTCCTCCAGTTCCATTATTATTGCATGGTTATACTTGTCATTTCATTATGGTGGATTATGTTAGCCTTTCTTATCTACTTGCTTGTTAATCGGATTTAATTAAAATTGACAACTCACTTTTTAAATACTAGGTGGTTAGTAATTATTAAAACGTTTTCGACAGTGGTGTTACGAACTGAACCAACTTGACATTTTGCATTAATTTAATAAAGGAGTAGCTACCTGGTATTTAATTAGTCGGGGTGTCACAGTTTGTAGTAGTTGTGATGGGATATCCTAAATACAAAGAGTGGATGGGTGATACAAATAGATTAGGGGATTGTTTCGCAGAGATACTAATTAATTTGTGAAATATGCAAAGAGATGTCGTAATGATGAAGAGTTCTCGTGTTCGTGTGCTAAGTGTAAGAATTGTAAGGTGTTTGAGTGGAAAATAATTGAACTAAATTTGTTAAGATGGGGCATGCAAGATAGTTATCAATTTTGGAATTTTCACGAGGAATTGAAAGTTCCTTTTGTCCCCGAGAAACCTTCACAACAACCTTCAACAAGTAGGATAGATGTACAAGGGGAGGATAATATAGGTCATAATATGATAGAGGATTTAGTTGATGACGCATATGGAGTTCATAGAGTGGAAGAAAATGGGATCATAGACGAAGTACAAGTTTCAACTGCTCATGAAAATATCAGGATAAACCATGACGATAACTAACAAAGTTTAAATTTGAAGGCGACCCAATCATTGTACTCTGGCTGTAAGAAAGATCAAACAGCTTTACATGCCATGGTTGGTTTGCATAGTTTGAAGACCCAATATGGTTTGTCTGGAAATAGCGTGATATGAATTTTGAATTGGGTGAAGGTCTTGCTACCTAAGCAGAATACACTTCCAAATAGTTATCCTACTATAAAGAACAGTTTGAAATATTTGGTAATAAAGTACAAATAAATTCATGCTTGTGTGTATGACTGCATACTATACCGAAAGGAGTATGAAAATATCAATAGGTGTCCGGTATGTGATGAACCTAGATATGTCCAATCTACTGGAAAGGAAGGCATAAGCTCAAAAGTGCCTCAAAAAGTGTTGAAATATTTTCCTGTTGGCCTAGATTAAAGCTATTTTTCACAGTCCCATGGATAGTAGAGGCAATGACTAGGCATGCTAGGGTAGAAGTAGGGGATAATCTTATGCGTTATCTTATTGATTATATAGCTTAGAAGAGGATGAATGTTGATACAAAAATTAGTCAGATGACGTGGATCAATTATATGAAGACATGTGTCATCCTGCGTGGCATAAAATATATTCACCGAACAACTCATTGTGCCGAATAACTCAGCGTACCGAGCTACTCACCGTACAGAGCATCTAGCCAAGAAGATCAAGCGACAAAAATAGATTCAATAAATATTCTTATTATGTACAGATGTATATGTCTATTTAATAACGACATATTGTCTATTCATATTAACAGCCCAAGGGCTATAAATACATTGTAACCCCCTCCATAACGGGGAATCGATCACTTGCGATCATAATTGAGATCAAGGCAAAACACCCAGCAATACAAGATAATGGATGTAGGCCATTTTCATTAAGGTTTAACCACTTTAAAAATCCTTTGTATTATTTCTTTATTCATATTTATCTGTGATCCATTAATTAGATCAAGTCTATTTTTTTACATCAACAGATTGGCGCCGTATGTGGGAAATAACTACACGTAGCATTTTTCACTAAAATATTCATCATACATGGCGGGTATCCCAGAATCTAGCAATATGAACAATGACGGAGTTCCTCTAAACCAGTCGCTCCTCCAATTGTCCATGATCTCATAGGAATAGTGGCAAACATAGCCAAAGGACAAACAACTATGCAGGATACCATGCGACAACTCATTCAAACAGTTCAAAATACAATGCCTGCCCAGTCAGGCCAGCAAAGCGTTCAGAGAAACATGCACTTGCCGTATTCATGATCCAGACGTACTCTATTCCCTCATACTTCCCGATTCATACATATCGAATTCCATCATACTGAGAGGTCCAGCGATCCCTCCTATCAGCCTGGCCGGACATCTCCCATAAGAGTTATGGACTCTCAAGAAAATGTTACTCTAACTCCAGAATGAACAAGCACTCTAGAGAGGTTGAGTAGAGTCTCCCCCTTTGACCATTTGGGCCCTAGGAGGAATAACAACCCTCCTCTAATTGCATTAAGAAATTCTCAATGACCAAATGATCTAAGGGAAGGTTTTGCCCAATCACGCCCTGCAGCTCATACAGAAAGATCCCAAGAGGAGAATTTAGTGCGATTTGTTTCTCGGGCAAATAGATCGGAGGCTAGAAATAATGCATGGAAGGGATTCATTCAGAGGTTGGAAGATAGGTTAGGGGAAATGGATAAGGCTAGAAACCTTCTCCAAAGAACCTTTATCAAAGGATCTTCGTTTATAGAAGCAATTTTGGACTTTCCCAGACCCTCAAAGTTTAAGGCTCCTATAGTTACGTCGAAGTACGATGGGAAGACTGATCTTATTCTCCACATAGAACAGTACCAAGCTGCTGCAGATATTTATGCGGTCCCAGATGAGATGAGGTGCAGGGCATTCTCAGGAACTATCACTGGTTCTGCTCAAATATGGTATAACAACCTTCCTCGATGGAAAATAGTAACTTTTCATCAGTTGGATGAGCTTTTCATAGGGAATTTCTATTTTGGTGCAAATCCAGTCAAGAAGGTAGCCCATCTATTGAGTGTAAGGTAAAAAGCAGGAGAAAGCACCAGGGACTACATCACTCGTTTTAACAACGAAAAGCTATAGGTAATCGGCTACGAAGAGAAGACAACCATTACAGCTGTGATGAGTGGTCTTTTATCGAATAAGTTGTATTACACTTTGGACAAAGGTCCCCCCAAATCCATGGCAGAGTTGATGGCGAAAGCAACTAA
Source organism: Sambucus nigra (assembly GCA_949130495.1). Lineage (NCBI taxonomy): Eukaryota > Viridiplantae > Streptophyta > Magnoliopsida > Dipsacales > Adoxaceae > Sambucus > Sambucus nigra. Next base: position 278,197,136 of record OX422224.1, read on the forward strand.
GATTATGAATGCCGAAGAAGTTATGGTTGCGAAAAAGAATGTTGAGGCAAAAGAGGAAACTAAAGATGAAGACAGGTCGGGAGGAAGGATCATAAGCATAATGGAGGCAGCAAGAAATTGAAAGGCAAGGAAATGTTTGAGAACTTGAGGAAGTATGCAAATTATAACCCCTTAAAGGTAGGCATAAACCATATTCTGGAGGAGATAAAAAATAGCGAAGAACTAAATTGGCCAGAGAAATTGAGGACAACCCCCGAAAGGAGAGATAAGTCCAAGTATTACGAGTTCCACAAAGACCATGGTCACACGACCAAGCAGTGCATAGCTCTCCAAATTGAGATCGAGGCACTCATTAGATGAGGGAAATTGAATAAGTTTGTTGATCTCCAGAACGATAAGAAGACCAACAATAGAGCACGACAAAGGTCTAAATCTCCTCATCGACCAAGAGATGATAAGAAAAGGGACCATGAAGATGACTCGAAGGATGACCCCGATCTCCCCCAAAAGCCTAGACAGCCTGAACGTGAGGTATTTTTAATCCTCTTTGGTTTATTTGACTATAATATGATAATAGGTGGAGATGCAGGAGGTGGTGATCATACCGCTGAAAGGAAAGCTTACCTCAATGAGGCCCAAGCCTATTCCTATATATAGAGGATAAATATGGTAGATGAAGATCATCCGAGGAAGATCAATAAGGATAAACTAGTCATCGGTTTTTCCAAAAATGAGTAAGAAGGTGTCTTGTATCCTCACGACGATCCTTTGGTGATCAAGATGAGGATGAAGAATGTAATCATCTAAAGAGTATTGGTAGATAATGGTAGCTCGGCATACATCATGTTCTACCATTGCTTTGATAGTTTAAACTTGAAACTCGCCCTGTTGGAGCCGTACCACAGGCCCCTTATCGATTTCTCTGGCGAAAAGGTCTTTCCACTTGGGATGATCAAATTGGACATGCTTATTGGTACCTGGCCTGCTTACAGAACAGAAAAAGTATGCTTTTTCGTAATGGATAAAAATGTTCGGTTAGCCTATAATTTAATTATGGGAAGAGTAGGTCTGAAAAAGTTTGAAGCAGTGCCATCCACGGTACATCAATGCTTGAAGTTACCGACCAACTTTAATGTGGTACTTGTGAAAGGCGATCATAAAGTAGCTCAGGAATGATACTATTCATCTGCCAAATAAGAAGAGTTGGAGGATACCAGGAAGAAGACTACCACTTACCAAGTTGATGAGTTTGAAGATTCAGAGATTAAGAAACTGTACCCTAGAGATGAATTAGAGCTCGTGAAGGGTCAGGCCATGGAAGTGACGGAGAACATTATTATGGATAATGAACGACCAGAAAGAACAACTCAAATTGGCGCTTCACTTAATCCAATAATAAAGCAAGAGTTGGTGGCATTTTTTAGGCATAGAAAGCAAGCTTTCGCATGGAGTCATGAAGATATGCCGGGGATAGACCCAGCCTTCCTATGCCACAAACTCAATGCTAATAAGGAGATCAAACCGGTAAAGCAGCGAAGAAGGGTCTTTATCCCAGAGAAGAACCAAGCTATTCAAGAGGAAGTAGAGAAACTGCAAAATGCCTCTTTTATTGAGGATGTCAAATATCCTGATTGGTTAGCCAATGTGGTGATGGTAAAAAAGAAGAACAATAAATGGAGAATGTGCGTGGATTTCACAGATCTGAATAAAGCCTTCCCAAAAGATCACTTCCCTCTACCCTGAATAGATCAGCTGGTAGATGCTACTTTCGGGCATGAATTGCTGAGATTCATGGATGCTTATTCCGGCTACAACCAAATTAAGATGAAACCAGAAGATAGGGAAAGTACCTCTTCGATTACCACAAGGGGAACATACTATTACAATGTTATGCCTTTTGGTCTTAAAAATGCAGGTGCTACATACCAGTGGCTAATGAATAAGGTGTTCACAGAGCAAATCAACAGAAATATGGAGGTTTACGTCGATGACATACTGACTAAGAGCAAGAAAGCTACTGACCACATAGCTGATCTGGGCCAAATATTTGACCATCTGGAGAAATATCAGATGAAGCTAAACCCGACCAAGTGCATCTTTGGCATATAAGAAGGTATATTCCTCAGGTATATTATGAATCAATGAGGCATCGAGGCAAATCCTGAAAAGATCAAAGCCTTATTAGAATTACAATCTCCAACTACGAAGAAGGAAGTACAAAGCCTCACGGGGCGTGTTGAAGCTCTCAACGAGTTCATCTCACGAGCAACTGACAGATGTTTTTCATTCTTCAAGACACTCAGAAAAACTTTCGAGTGGAATGATGAGTGTGAGGGGGCATTCCAAGAGTTGAAGAAATATTTAGGGAAACCTTCTTTGCTGTCCAGGCCGATAGTGGGAGAGAAATTATAGTTGTACCTGCCTATCTCAGAAAGTGCAGTCAGTTCAGCGTTGATAAGAGTAGACGACGAGGTGCAGAAGCCGGTGTATTATACAAGCAAAGAATTCCTAGGAGCAAAGATTAGGTACCCAAAATTAGAGAAGCTGGAGTTAGCATTGATCGAGGCGAGCAGGATAATGAAACCATACTTCCAAGCCGATACCATAGTGGTATACACCGACATGCCACTCAGACAGGCTTTATACAAGATGAAAAAATTTGGAAGATTGATGTATTGGGCAGTGGAGTTAGGTGAATATGATATTGTCTATGAGCCAAGGTCTTCTCTCAAAGGGCGGGCAATGGTAGATTTTATTGCTGAATTTACTTACCTAGATACCTCCGACCAAAAGGGATCAAATGCAGAATAACCCGCGGATGTTAGAGGATCATAAAAAATCATCCCCGATCAACTCCCATCAGCAGACTTACCGGAGGGGATAATGACCGAGAAATAAGAATCCTCTGATAAAAGCCCAGAGTTGAGGGATGATAAAAAGAAGCCCCAAATATTCCATCACGAGACTTTGTTAGACCAAAGATTTGATAATTATATTCCTGTATGTAATTTGTATGTTGATGGTTCTTCGTGTGCCACAGGCAGCGAAGCCAAAATAATTCTTAATAGTTTGGATGGATTGGATATAGAATATTCTCTGCGTTTCCAATCCAAAGCTTCCAACAATGAAGCTGAGTATGGAGATATGATTATGGGCCTCAGTTTAGCCAAAGCACTGAATGTAGAGCAAGTTATGGTGTTTAGTGATTCACAGCTAGTCGAAAATCAGATTCTCGGGTTGTATGCAAAAAAGGGAGAATTCATGTCTAGGTATCACACCAAAGCTATGGAAATTGTATCTAATTTTGAAGCAGTCGAAGTGATCAGAATACCAATACTAGAGAATGCGAGGGCTGATGCACTAGCTCGGTTAGCCTCACCGTGGCGATTTACTATGTGGGGAATAGACTTGGTTGGGCCTCTGCCAACTACCAAAGGACGATTTAAATACTTGGCAGTCGCTGTTGATTATTTCACAAAATGGGTGGAAGCTGAACCTCTCATTGACATGGCATATGAAAGGGTCTATCAGTTCATCTGGAAGAATATTATTTGCAGATATGGTCTGCCATATTCTTTCATCACTGATCATGGAATCCAATTTGATAATGAGGAGTTCGATGTGTATTGTCAATAGTATAATGTTCAAAAGATTTCTTCAGCACCAGGCTATCCCCAGAGCAACGAGAAAAAAATAGGTAACCAACAGAACTCTATTGAACGGGTTGAAGAAATGGTTGGATGATGCGAAAGGAAATTGGATTAACGAACTACATTCTGTGTTATGGGCTTATAGAACAACTCCCCGAACGGAAACAGAGGAATCTCCTTACATGTTAGCCTTTAGAAGTGAAGCAGTCATACCCGCTGAACTGGGTCTACCTACTCATAGGGTGCTTAATTTCAACACTCCAGTAAGAGATTTGATGAGACGCTTAGATTTAGACATGCTCGAGGAAGTCCGAGAAGATGCAGCAATCCGAAATGCAGCTTATCAGCAATGGACTGCTATGTTCTACAATAAATGGGTCAAGAAATGTGATCTCAGGGAGGGTGATTATGTACTCAAGAAAGTCATTCAAAAGCATAATGAGCTGGATGCCAACTAGCATGGGCCTCATCGTGTAACAGCGATTGTTCGACCTGAAACCTATAGAATAGAAACTTTAGAGGGAGAAGAATTCAAAAATGTGTGGAATACAGAGCATCTGCCCAAATATTATCAGTAATGTAGATTCACATGTATTATGTTCTTTCAATATGAATAAAAATGATAATTTCCCCATATTCTTCTTAGTTCATTTTATTCGGAGTACTCGTGCCACACACTACACTTGAATTTTGGTCGGCATATCAACAACCACCAACTATGGTTGGTCAGTATACCAGTAACTGCCAACTACGATTGGTCGGCATATAAGAAATCTCTAACTACGGTTGGTCGGTATATCAGCAACCACCAACTATGGTTGGTCAGCATATCAGCAACCACCAACTATGGTTGGTCGGCATCAATAAACTTAACCAACAATGTTGGCATAACAATCATACAACGCAAGGCCTGTTTGATTATGTGTGACCTCAAGAAGCATCCAAAACTAGGCAATAAGATGGGTGACCTCAAGGGGCATCCATTGCCTAGGCACCAAGGTAATCTAGATAAGATTGCTACAACTAAGTAGGACCATTGGATGAAAATAATTCCATTGCTTAGGCACTTATGGGTGACAAGTCACTACAACTAGGCAACAAATGGGGTAAAGTTCCATTGTCTAGGCAATTAAAATAAAACAGGACAAATTGTCCCTTTATAGATATATATACAACATGATAAGCAAAACATCTTATAATATATTTCCAAGGAAAGAAAATTACACAAAGATGAACTTTTATTCATTAAAATACAAATTTCCTTTTCTATTGGCTTTTTCCCTTCCGATTTAGCTACAGGATTCATTCCAGCTAGAGGATCATCTAAAGCAAAAGGAGAATTGATATAATTTAAATCCTGCAACATCCTAGTATTGCTCGAACTTGGACGGTCAAGTAAATGTGGAGGACGAGATATCTCAAAATCTTTATGAAGTTGGTAATCACCAAGGTATTTGGAGACCAAAGACTGAGCAATGGAGCTGACTGTAATCCAGCTAACGTCTAGTTTGAAAGGAGGCACCGACAGATCAAGTAGTCCAGGATCACACCAATCCCACAACGAGTTCTCTTTTTCAACCTGCATCACAGCTAGAGAATTCATCCATCCATATTTTTACCCCTCATTGTTTAACTGCTTAAACCTGGCATCAAGATGGCACAAAGCTTCATTGTATCCCCCCATCCAAAACTCTCTAGGCTTCTTGTGAAATTGATAAGTCAAACTCTCAACTTGCTGATGAAGTTTTTTCACCAAGTTTTCTTTACTTTCCAATGCATAAATCTGATTGGAGAGTTGCTCGGTAAGACTTTGAATTTTTTGGGACATCTCAACCAGAGCTTGATTTTTGGCTTTCAGTTGAACAACCTGATTTGCTAAGGCTTGTTGAGTCATAGTCTCTTCAATGCTACTCTGACTAGATCTTGTTCTACCCTACGAGGAATATATAGGCCTGTCTCATTTCAAATCCTCCAATTCTTCTCTCGATGTAGCATTTTTAGTTTCCAAAAATGAAAAGTCCTCATCATTAACCGGGACCAGATCTCCAGAAGAAGAGGCAGACTTTAGTTGTCTCAGTTCTTCTTGTAAAGTAATATTTTCCTCCTCCAATATCTTGGCAATGTTTTTGTGCTCCTCAACTTCAAGTTTAAGAACACACTCTCTCTTCCTGTGGGCTGAAATAAATTTGTCATAACCCCGATCAACACTCAACTGTTGGTACTTTTATCATAACCCTCATGCATAAGTGCAGTGGTTTCCTTATGTTGAAGTTGAAGTTCCTCGATCACTCCTTGAAGGTCTTCAATCATTTCATAATAAGAGGCATTATTGACCACCGCCCGGTAAAGTAGATATTTTAAATATTGGTAAGCCTCAATTGCTCACTCAGAGGCATCAGGCCCAATGATATTAACTATTTCAGCTTCAGTGAAATCTGTATGACCAGCCTTTAAGTAATCAATACATTTCTTCATCAACTCTGTATCATGAGCTGATAAGAGTTCCATCCTAGCAATAAAATAGAAAGAAAAAGTAAAAATGGATCAACAACGATAGAGATCGAGCAAGTAAAGGAGAAAACTCTGAACAAATAAAAAAGTCCATTTTATTGATCACAGGAGTAGAAAGTACAACCAAAGTTACAACAAAAGAGAAAAATAGAAAAATAAAAAAATAACATAATTAAAAAGCCGAACAACTCTACACCTTCTCCTTATTTTTTACAATATCTTCAGCCGATTTGGATGAAGGAGTTAGTTACTCGAAGGGCAGTTGGCGTTGGTCGGTAGAAGTTGTTGCTTACTAAACTTGCTCAGAGGATTGAGGAATGGTGACAACAGGTGTTCGTTCTACAATCACCATAGAAGATCCATCAGATGCAACTTCATCATCATCATCTTCTTCTTCGATCGTAGGAGAGGGCCATGAGTGTGTTTCTGAAACAGTCAGAATCATTCGCAACATTCAGCTCCTTCAAAGCTGTAACCCATCCATCTCTGAAGTATTTTAAACTTGCATAGTCCATCTGGGAAGAGACAGCAACCAAAGCTTTATTCCATCCTTTGTCCCAGTCAAAGCTAAAGGACTTTTTCACAGCAGCTTTCCTCTTCGCTCTCTTTGAGGAAGTTTTTTCCCTAAGAATCTCTTCAACAAACTTCACCTTCTCCTCAAGATATTTCTTATACCGTTCAGCCTCTTCAAGCTTTCCGTCAGCTTCCACCTTGCTGGAAAGAGCAACCTTCAATTTTTCCTCCAACTCCTTGGAGGCATTTAGAGCCTGATCTCGAGCTGTATCAGCTTGTTGACGAGCCGTCTCAGCAGATTGGAATTTATTCTCCCAGGCAGCTTTGTCCTCTTTATACTTCTGTCGGGACTCCCCTAAAGATTTCAACAATCCATCAAGGGTTTCCTCTACTCCATTGGATGAGGTTGAAGCTTTGATGGCTTCATCCTTCTCCACGATATTATCGAAGTACACCAAAAACTATAAGAAGAAGAAAGGCACGAATCAGAGTATGAACATGGCAATGAAGAATTAGAAAGATAAGTATGATGACCACTTATTGATGCAAGGTGTTGGGCTACTAAATCGATAACCTTATACCAAGGAGTTAAAGTTTCAACAACTCGACAATCAGGGAGAGTCCCAGACTTGATCAATTTCTTGGCCAAGCCAGGGGTAAGGACAGCTGGAGAACTAGCCCTCAAAGAAGAAATCCCAACTCCAGTAGGTTGGGCAACAACATCCACTGGCCTTACAGCAAGACCCCTCCTCAACCTTCTCAAAGGAACATCTTCAATCATAGGTGTTGTCTCTTCTTGAATAATAGCAGCTTCAATCAAAGGCGCTGCCTCTTTTGAGATAAAAACTTCAATCAAAGGTGCTGCCTCTTTAGGAGCAACAGGGGGATTCTTGCTAATAATTTTGGAGGGAGGAACAACATCCTTTTTCTTAGTTGGAGCGTCGTCTTTGTTCTTCGTCGCCCTTTCAGTACTAGGAGAAGATTTGGCAAAGAGGTCAGGCACTTTCCTCTTCTTCATCATCAGGTCTGCAATAGCAATACCCAAGTCAGGAGAAGCTTCTTTAACAAATAAAGAAGATGCTAGAGCTTGCTCAAGGTCAATCACCAAAGGAGGAGCAAGAGGACGAGCAATAAAAGAAGAAGTGGTGTTCTTGTATCTCAACAAATAAGAAGCAGACCTCAGGTGTTCCCCATCTATTGATCGATGCATCCCCCATATAAACTTCAAATCTTTTATATTAATGTCACTGTCTTTTGGAACAAAAACAGAGCTAAATTGAGAAACTAAAAACAACCTATCCCATTGCCATAAAGTGGACATGTGGGACCTTGGTACACGTCTTTCTCTTTTAACGGGGGGTGTTGCCAATTTTTCATCACAACCCCATTATCAAAACAGTCCCTATTAGCATCAGGGAGATTAACCACTAAAGCTCAATGAGAATACCTAGTTTTTAAATAAAAGGTGGTATCGCTAGTAACCCATAACAGTACATAATTTCAACAATACCTAAATGAGTTCCATGAATTTGATTCAACCTATGTACGCCATTAACTACCCTCCATGTATTTGGAACTACTCTTGCAGGAACAATATCAGAATATTGACAAAATTCCAAACAGAGGGGATTATGCGGGAAAGAAAAGCCACATTCCGCTAATTGAATTGTGATATTAGGTTGAAATCTGAATAATTGTTGAAATCTATAATATTGTGATATATTATATTGTGAGTTAAGCATCGTGTCATGAGATTTCAATATGGCACAGAGAATGGGTACCCGCCAATAGTCCCACAAATCGGTATATGGCTTTTAGATGCCTAGGGGAGGTGAGGCGAGGCCTGGTGACCCATTGATGTGTTGTTGAAAAATTAATATTGATATAATGCTTGAGTAATGAATTTGATTTATATATGCGACTCATAATGTTTCGATTTATTCATAATGATGATTATTTTTGAGTATCTATTCCTGTCATATTGTGTACTTCCCCGTATTTTCTTTTAATTGGCAGGTTAGCGTGGATTGGGATACTATGGATTTTTTTAGAGAATTGTTTTAGGGCATGGATTTGGAAGATATATTTTGATGTATAAATTAGTGGTGTAACTTTAGTTGCAGAATTTTTTAATTTAGAGAAACATTATTGTAATCATTATTATGGAAATGGAAGAATTGTGGATTTGTTATATTTAAATCATGGAATTTAGATGCTCTATACTTATTTTGGATGACTTTAGCTTAGTTTTTATCACAGTAGCATGCCGCGTGTCCTCTCGAGTGCGCGGGGTGTTACAATATGCCAGGTAAGAATCCTAAATTTAAGAATGTCAAGCATAAGAAGACCCCAACTGGGAATGAAATTGAGACATGAAAGGCATGGTCTAGGAGGTCAATTTTATTTGACTCCCCTTATTGGAAGAATAACCCAGTGCACCACGTATTGGATGTGATGCACATAAAGAAGAACATTGCTGAACATATTGTGGGAACATGCCTTGGGGTGGAGTCATTCGAAGGATGGAAACAATACACGAAAAGACCTTAAATCGTTGAAAATTAAGCCACAACTTTGGTTGAAAGAAGATAGTAGGGGAAGGACAATAGTTCCCCATAGTGCGTTTACTTTGACGAGTGGGGAAAGGAAGGTGCATTTAGACATAATATATAATTTGAAGGTTCCATCTAATTTTTCGTCCAACTTACAAAGTATTATGAATTATGCTACCCATGATTTACATAAGTGTAAGTCCCACGATTAGCATGTGATCATGCAATTGGTTCCTCTATTGTTTAAGCATTGTTTCTCCAAGCACAAGGATGTACGGAGGGCTATTATGAAAATTATTATCTTCTTCTTAGTTTTATGCGAGAAGGTAGTCAATAGAGATCATATAGTGGCCACAAAATTGGCGGTGACCGAAGTGATTTGTGTGTTGGAGAAGTACTTTACCCCATCATTCTTTGACATAAGTGTTCACCTGTTGGTACACCTATGCGACAAGGCACTTCTTTGCAGCCGAGTTAGATATCGGTGGATGTATCCATTTGAAAGATTGATGAAAGTTTTCAAAGATTACGTCAAGAATACATGATACATTGAAGGATAAATTGCAGAGGAATACATCACCGTGGAGTCATCAATCTACACTCAGGATTATATGCCTGACCCGACTATCATGGATGATAGTGATAAGTTCGTTGATGAGGGTGGTAATGTGATGGGCAAATGAATGAAATTAACGAGTTTGCAACATGAACAATTAGCTCGTAATCTATTTGACACACATGAAGATGTCGAAGAATGGAAAAAGTAAATTTAAATTATTTTAACTTTTACATTATTTTAATTTTTATACATGAATAATTTCGTAATACGTTCGTCACGATATATGTAGAAAACATGAAACCTGAGATAACAATTCAAATAAGTAAGCTCAAGTCTCTTACTTATTTGAATGGTACAAGGCTCTTACTTATTTGAATTGGCCTATGTAAGATTCAAAGAGTTTGTATTTTACGGTGATTGGGTAAGAGTTAAGGATAAAAATGCTTGTAAAGTTGATTATGGCACCAATTTGATCATGGTTTACTTGTCCAAGTTGAAGAGCAACGAACACATGAGCTATGAGCCATTTGTTTGTCCTTTTAAAAAGGTCAAGTAAGTGTTTTACTCTGAGTATATCAACAACGAGTCGTGGTCAATCGTCCTACATGCGCCAAAGCGTCTGAATAGTAGTGTGGATGATTTGGCTGCCCCTACTGAATATCAATCCATTTTTTATGATAACCGAAATTTGAAACAATTTTTAGATTTGTAATAAGTATTCCAATTATTGGTAATGACCAGTGGCTTTATTATTCTAGTGCTTTATTATTATCAGATGACAATTTAATGTTTTTTATTCATTTGTACTTGATCAGTTTAATGCTTGTAATAACTAGTGGGTGTATTCTTCTAAGGCTTTGTTATTATTGGATTTGAATCAAAATTGGTTTTATGGTTAGTGAATATGTTAATTTGGTTTTTAATAAATTTAAGCATTAATTCAAAGTCCATGACATGACCCGATATTGAAATAATATTTAGATTTAGAATGTCGTTAACTTGTATTCTTCTAGTGCTTTGTTATTATCGGATTTGAATCAAAATTGGTTTTATGGTTAGTGAATATGTTAATTAGGATTTTAATTAATTTAAGCATTAATTCAAAGTCTATGACATGACCCGATATTGAAACAATATTTAGATGTATAATGTTGTTAACTTGTATTCTTCTAGTGCTTTGTTATTATTGGATTTGAGCATTAATTCAAAGTCCATATATGATGATGCTGGAAATAGCACCACCAGATCAAGGTGTTGAAAAACTTAAAAAGGCATAACAATGGCAACACATATGCAATACAAATATAGAATGAGATGAGGAGAAGAGGAGAAAGACATCAATATAAGTGGTTCATCCAATCTAAGCCTACGTCCACTGTGTAGGTGACTGATCTTCACTATAAAAGAAGGGAACTAATGGCCTTGTGATACAGTAATCACACTCTCCGTACTGTATATTTTGATAGACTTCTGCTAGGGTTTGTCATCTCTACCTCCTAAAGGAAGAGGATAAATGGTATTTATAGTACTTAGGGGTGTAGTATTCCCCCAAGCATGCAATGAGCATGTGTAAGATGATCTAGCCAATCTCATGTGGACACCTGGCTATGCCACATGTAGATCATAATGATAAAATATTCCTTCACATGGGGGGAATAATCTAGTCATAACGGTTTTGTCCACGTGTTTCGAGTTTCTTTATTCTTGTATATGCTCGGACTTATGACATCATCCACTGGAACCTCGGCCTAGGTGGGGATGAGGTTGATGGCTTTGATAGGACCATTGGGCCTTCAACTATAAGTAGAACCTTGGCCAAGTAGACCAGCCGAGGTTAGGTAATCAGGCTCATTTGTACTATCGGCTGAAGCAGAGTCTGTGACTAGTCCCACTTGAACCCGTAAAGCTGTTGTTGACCTCGGCTATTGCCCAGCCGAGGTTAATGTATGTGAGGCTGACCTTACTAAGGACGAACTTACTGCTAACTAGTGGGGCTCTTCTGATGACTCGACCATGAGATATGACGACGTTGTTGCTCAGAGTATGAAAGTGCACTTTGGTCATATCAATCACCCCTAGCCTTTAGCCTTCTATGTGAATAGGTGGCTGAGGGGGTACATATGCTCGTCTGATGAAAGGACGCTTATAAATATTGGGTTAGGGAATAGTCATTTGGACACATGTCGTTCTTGGAACTAGCTAGCGTCTTCCCCAAGGTACTGAGTGATGTGGCTGCGCATTTAGGGTTCCAAGGAGAAATGATGAGGCTCCTTGGACTTCGTGCATAATCATTGCATTGGTATTTAAACCTTTTTCTCTTTCTTCTTCACCTTATTCCCCATTTTTCTTTCCCACCTGCATTTTCTGTGCCAAGACTCAAATCCTCCATAGCCAATCTTCCAATTCACCTGCAAACCCAAGTTCTCCCGCCTTACTTTTTCTTCTTCCAATGTTTGTTTTCACTTAGATATTTCTCTCTACCCTTGATTTCCCATTATTGGTTTGCAGCTTCTTTATTTAGTTTTTTCGACAAGTTTCCTTTTTTTTCGGTGAACATTTTTACCATTATTTTGTGATTTTAGGGTTAGGTGAGTGGTTGCTAGGTGACCCTCAGGCCATATTTGGTTGTTTCGAGAGTGGTTTAGGCCTTAGTTTCCAATTTCTGGGCTTCCCGGTGACACTTCGATCACCATCTTCGGTGTGTTATTCCACCATTGTTCTTAGTGTTCATCATAAAACCCTTTCAAATTCCAAGTGTTTGATCTTTAATATAACTGTGAACAATTTTTTATTATTAGTTCCACTTGTCAAAGTGTGGTCTCGTATTTTGGATGTTACAGCGTCTGTATAGACTTACAGAGGAGTTTCCAACATTAAAAGATAAGCGTTTTGAAAAAAATTGACAAATAGAGTTACCCCAAGCCGAGGCTCATGAGGTCGAGGATTTTCATCTTCGACCTATCTTTCCACCACCTTTAGATGTCTTACATCCTGATCCTGTTGAGGTATGTGACCCTATGTCAGAGTTGTCCACTACAGACCCCGTGTCCACATCTGAGCCGATCGATAGTGTTGACTCTTTTAAAGAGGCTATGGACTATTCCCACAAGCGAAATGGAGGGTCTGAGGACGAGGAAGTTTGTTCCCGTGCCTCGTCTTCTAAGGACGCAGGTCCCTCACTACGCTTTGCCTCAGTAGAAATTTTAGAGCCTAGCATCACATTTCTTCCCCCAATTGATGCCATTCCTCTATCAGCTTCCATAGGGGCTGAGTTCGCAGAGAGGTTTCCTGGTGGTATACCCCTTGATGATCAGGCCAAGGTTATTGTGGAAGACGATAGTGAGGATAGTGAAGTTGACACCTCTATATCTGTCGAGCATGAAAGCTTTATTTCTGAGTATGACCTTTTAGTCGTCAGACATTTGTATGGCATTCCTTTTTCCATTTCCTTGAGGAAGCCTCTGAAGGGTGAGAGGGCTTTCGATGGCCGGGAGGGTGAGATCTCCGTCTATGAGCAGATGTTCAAGTTGGGTTTTTGCCTACCCATTCATCCCACCATCTGAGCCATCTTTTCATATATAAACCTTAACCCTTCCCAACTTTCTCCTAATGCGTGAAGGGTCATGATAAGAGCTATCGTCCTCTGGAAGGCCATCCATCATGTCGACCTTCTAGTTAGAGTCTTCATAGGTTATTATACTCCTTCATCTGCTAAGAACCATCCAGGCTACTACCACTTTGTTGCCAAAAAATCTGAAAATAAGATGCTCCTAATTACTCAGACTTTAAACCACAATTGGAAACCCTGATACTTCTTTGTGTTGGGTGCCTGGGAATTTAGTCCAAACTAGGCATGTGGATCCTCTTAAACGATGACACCTCTGAGATGGGCCAAAGCCTTTTTATCCGCTAAGGCCGACCTTGGGTAAGTCTCGACAACACCAAAGCCATCAGTGACCTTCGTACCCAGGGAGAGAATGGTCATCTCGTCAAGTATGAGCACCCGATGACCCCCTAATACCTTTCTCAGATAGGTTTAGGGAGTGGTCCTTTACAAGAGCTTCGTAAGTTTCAAAATTTTATTATCAAGTTATGTCTCGTACTTTTTATTATCTGAGCGGCTAACTCTGAGACTTCTCCTTTTGCAGAGCGTCCAGATAGTATTTTAGAAGACTTCTGGGAGATGTCGTCCCCAATATTTCCAACTCATTGATAGACAAGGTGGCAAAACTTTCCCTCCCCCAGTTCACATGAAAAGGGTGTCGTTACATCCAAGGCCGATGCTGCTACCAAGAAGATAAAAGCTCCTGCAGACCCTACTTCAACTCGTTCATCCAAAGCTTATAATACAAACTATGGAATACCCATCTCCACCGATAATACTTTAGCTGCTCATCTATCTCAGCTAAATATCAGTGATAGTGTGATCGACCATAGTCTGCAGGTCGTTGATGCTATCGACGGGATCATGACTGAGGAAGACAAGCATTTTCTTCAATCTTTGGACATTCCCTTATAGGTAGAGTTTTCCCTTCACAGGACAGTTCAGGTAATTCTATGATTAAACTTTTTTCTTAAAGTGTTGTCTCTGAATTCTTTGAATCATCACTACTCATATGTCTGATCCTTTCCTACAGTGGGTGTTGTCTCTTAACCGCTTGGCTGACTGGACGTTAAAGAGGATGCCCTTAATCTAAAAGGGTAAGGATGCCGAGAAAATGGAGGATGAGCTGAAGGCCGACCTTGAGAAGGTCGAGACAAACTTGAAGGAGAAAGATGACCAGATTAGTTGTCTAAAGGAGGAGCATACTAAGGCTCTAAAGGATAAAGATAAGAACATTCAGACCAAGATCGATGAGGCCATTAAGACTACATTGGCCGAGGATGAGGAGAAGATCGTTGCCAACTACAAAAATTCTAACGAGTTTATAGATTTCGACTTTGAATATCTCGAGAGGGGCATTAAAGCTGCTGGTCGATGCGCCGCCCTCAAGCACGGAGATTCTAGAAGCTTGTCTCCAGATGACTTCATTGGTCTTGGCTTTGCTGACCCTCGTCTTACCAAAGCTCTGAAGGAGGTAGAGGATGATGGCGCTGCTCCCGTAGAGATGAGCCTTCTGGATGTTACGAAGACTGAAGATGTTACTAACCCTAAGGATGGGGCCAAAGTTATCGATAATGGGCTTGACAAGACTGCCTCAATCGGTGATGGAGTCGGCTCCAGCCGAAGGATCAATTCAGTCCCGAGGGCATCTTTCTACTTTGTTTTTATTTTATGAAGCTTTGTTGTAATCCCATATTTTATCATGAACTACTATGAGACTCTTTGTAAATCACTTATTACTAATGCACATTTAGCTCTATTATGCCTTGTTTCTATTGCTTTTTCATCATGATATTTTGTTCCTCTATGATTTTCCACTTGTTCACCATAAAGATAAAACAACAACAATGATAACCAATTAAGTGGTGTTTGGTCTCATAATTCACAACGTAATTATGTTTAAGGTCTAAGATCATTAAATGAAAGATATTTAGTCTCATAATTCACTAACTTAATGATGTTTTAAGGTCTGAGATCACCAAATGAATGATGTTTAGTCTCATAATTTACCAACTTAATGGTGTTTTAAGGTCTGAGATCACCAAATGAATGATGTTTAATCTCATAATTTACCAATTTAATGATGTTTTAAGGTCTGAGATCACCAAATGAATGATGTTTCATCTCATAACTCAACAAATTAATGATGTTTAGGGTATGAAATCACCAAACTAATGATGTTTCATCTCATAACTTCACCAAATTAATGATGTTTAGGGCCGGAGTATCAATTAAATGGTGTTTCATCTCATAACTCACCAGATGTTTAAGGTATGAGATTACCAAATTAATGATGTTTCATCTCATAAATCACCAAATTAATGATGTTTAGGGTCTGAGATCACCAAACTAATGATGTTTCATCTCATAACTTCACCAAATTAATGATGTTTAGGGTTTGAGATTGCCAATTAAATGGTGTTTCATCTCATAACTCACCAAATTAATGATGTTTAAAGCCTGAAATCACCAAATTAATGATGTTTCATCTCATAACTCATCAAATTAATGATGTTTAGGGTCTGAGATCACCAAATTAATGATGTTTCATCTCATAACTTCACCAAATTAATGATGTTTAGTAGCTTATGATTAACTAACACAACAAATATCTGAATAGACAAATAAGAATATGAGGGAATGGTTGATATTATCATTGATATTCACTCTCTCGAGTCTGATACATGTATTACAATAGCTTGGAGGCAAATATTTATAAGTTCATTCGTAATACTTCTTCAGATGATCAGCATTCTAGGGGTTTGAGAAAGGCTCTCCTTCAAAGTTCTTCAGCCGATAGGTGTCTGGTACGACTTCATCGATCACCCTATAAGGGCCATGCTAATTTGGATGGAGCTTGTTGGGTTTTTTCATGTCTTCTTGAGAACTAGGTCTCCCATAACTATCGGCCTCTCATTCACCCTCTGATTATAAAATTTGACAGCCCTCTAGTAGGTTGCTTGCCTCACCTCAATATCTTCTCTTCTTTCCTCGATCAGATCAAGATCAAGTCTCCTTTCTGTCGTATTTCCCTGAGAGTCATACATCTGAATTCTATGAGTAGGGAAACCAATCTCGGTAGGGATGACAAACTCTGAACCATAATCCAACGTGAATGGGGTTTCCCTTGTAGGAGTTTTTACTGTCGTCCTGTAAGCCCATAGTACAACGTACACTTCTTTAGTCCATCTTCCCTTTGCCTCTTCTAGATTTTTCTTGATCCCATCAAGAATCGTTCGATTTTTAACCTTGGTTTGCCCACTTTCCTGGGGTCGGCCAGGGGTGGAGAAGAATTGTTTGATCCCAACCCTTTCACAATATTTCTCCAAAGATACATTCTTAAATTGAGTCCCGTTATCTGAGATTAAGGTATTTGTAAGACCATACCTCTAGATGATGTTTTTCCAGATGAACTGGAAGGTCTTCTGTTCTGTAATAATAATCGTCGACTTAGCCTCTACGTACTTAGAAAAATATTCTATCGCTACAATCAGGTAGTGATAGTTGTTCGCTACCCTGGGTAAGGGTCCTACCAAGTCGATCCCCCATACCGTAAATTACCAAGGGGACGTGATAGAGGTGAGAGGTTGATGAGGGGTGGTAGTAAACCTTTGACATTTATCACATCTTTTAACATACGCTGCAACATTTTTAGCCAGGGTCGACCACCAATACCCCTGAGTAACAATTCTCTTAGCCAATGACCTTCCCTCAATATGGCTAGAGTAAGAACCTTCATGTCTTGAAGGATATATGGTACCTCAGATGGATGAACACATATGAGTAAAGGAAGCAAAAACCCCTTTCTATACAAAATGTCCCCTATGACAGAGAACTTTGCAGCTTTATACCTTAATTTTTTTCTATCGGCTTTTGATGATGGAAGCTCCCCTTATTAGATGTATCTGATGAGAGGATCCATCCATGAGGCTCCCCTACTCACATTCAGACAAGACTCAAATGCACCATCTTCTTCTTCAATGGTGGGCCGAAGTAAGATTTTCACTGGAATTGTTCTTCTGATGTCATTTCTTGTTACTGAGGATAGTCTTGCAAGTGCATCGGCTTAGCCGTTGTCTAGTTGAGGTATCCTCTTCAGTTTTACTCCGTTGAAACTTTTTAACATCGATCTTACTCTTCCCAGATATCTAGCCATTCTCTCGTCCTTGGCCTCATATACTCCTAAGATCTGATTTACCACTAGTCTTGAATCACTATGTACTAGGAGTTGGCCGATACTAAGATCTCGGGCCAAGGAGAGACCTGTTATCAGAGCTTCATATTCAGACTCATTATTGGAGGCCTTGAAGTTAAACCCCAAAGCATACCCAATGTCTGTGCCATCTGGTGATAACATTATCAATCCAGCACCACTTCCACTCTCGCAAGAGGACCCATCGATAAAGAGGTTCGATACAACATCAGCCTCCGAGAAGTTTCCCTCTGACAGGGATCCTTGTTTGAAGAGTTATCTCCTCTCTTCATTTTCAGACACTTTCCCTCTTGTTGTGCTTATCTCGGCCTCGTCCAAGGCTGGTTGAGAGGTCTTCCTTACAGTCTGTCTGCCTTCTCTAAATTCTCAATTTCAGCCTCAGCCTCGTCCTAAGTGAACTCGGCCACGAAGTCTGCAATTGCTTGTCATTTGATTGCCACCCTCGGATGGTAGACAATGTCGAACTATCCTAGCTTAATTTCCTAAGCCATTAGTCTCCCTGACTTCTCAGGTTTGTGGATGACTTGTCTGAGTGGTGAGTTAGTGAGGACGACCATTGAGTGAGCTTGAAAGTACAGTTTCATCTTTCTAGAAGCGTGAATCTGAGCATAATCTAACTTCTCCATCCTAGGATACCTCTGCTCAGACCCTTGGAATGCTTTGTTGTTAAAATACAATGGCTTCTGTACCCCATCCTCTTCTCTCACAATAGCAGCGCTAATAACCGACTCTAAGACGGCTGGGTACACATATAATTTTTCACCTTGTATTGGCCGTGACAAAAGTAAGGGAGTGTCGAGGTAGGACTTCAGTTTTCTAAATGCATTGTCACACTCCCCATTCCATTCGAAAGATTTTCTAAGAATTTTAAAAAATGGAAGACACTTATCTGTGGCTCTGGAGACAAACCTGTTTAGGGCAGCCACTCGTCCAGTAAGCCTCTGAATCTCTTTGATGGTCTTGGGGGTCTTCATCTCTAGAAAATCTTTTATCTTCTCTAGATTAGCTTTTATACTTCTTTGATTGATAATAAAACCCAAGAACTTTCCAGCTCTAACACCAAAGACACATTTATCTGGGTTAAGCTTCATTTTATACTCATCCATCGTATCAAAGGTTCTTTCAAGGTCGGCCACATGAGTGTCGGCCCTCAGACTCTTCGTCAGCATGTCATCAACATAAACTTCCATGGACTTTTCAATCTTATCTTCGAACATCTTATTTACCATACGCTGATACGTGGCCACATCGTTCTTCAAGCCGAATGGCATAACCTTATAAAAATATATTCCTTTGTCTGTGATAAAGGCTATTTTCTCTGAGTCGGCTGGGTCCATAAAGATTTAGTTGTAATTAGAATAAGCTTCCCTGAAGCTTATCAACTCGTGACCTACCGTCGCATCTACCATCTGATCAATTCGAGGGAGAAGGAAGTTGTCCTTTGGGCAAGATTTATTCTGGTCAGTGAAGTCTACACACATCCTCCACTTTCCATTGGACTTACACACAATCACTGCATTGGATAGACATTCAGGATATATGACCTCTCTAATGAACTCAGCCTCTTCAAGCTTTTTAACCTCGTCCCTTATAACATCATATTTCTCCCAAGAGTAAATCCTCTTCCTCTGTTTAACTAGCTTTGCATCTCTTACCACGTTGAGCTTGTGACACATTATCTGAGGGTCAATGCCTGGCATATCTGCATGACTCCAAGCAAAGATGCTCTGTCTTTTCCTCACCAACTTGATCAGCTCGTCTTTGATCTCAGGCTTTAAGTCTTTGTCGACCTGGACGATTTTTTCTGGATCGTTCTCATTGAGGACGATATATTCTACCTCTTCCGCGGCTTCCCTTTTCTTTAGCTTTGTCTCTTCTCCAGGATCAAGGGTGTCAATGTTATAAGTGGTGGTTGCCTTCTTGTGTGCTTCTCTCTCCTCGGCTGAATTAAAGTAGCATTATCGTATCGACGTTTGGCTACCCTGAACTTCCCCTACTCCATAAGGAGTCGGGAATTTTATCATCTGGTGAACCATTGAAGGCATAACCTTAAATTCCTTGAGGGCTAATCGTCCCAATATGAGGTTGTAAGACAAAAAGACATTCTTGTCCATAACAAAAAAGTTGATTTTTCTGGTTAGCCACTGGGCCACTTGTCCCCCATTCTTACATCCATCTTCCACATTCCCAAGGGATGAACTTTGTCCCCACTGAATCCTATGAGGGGATAATGGTATGGTATGAGCCTAGTTTCGCTGAGTCCCAGTCCCTTGAAACATGGCCAAAACATAACATTTGTCGAGCTTCCCCCATCAACAAAGATCCTCGGCACTTCACATCCATGCACCCTCGTTGTAATGACGAGAGGGTCTTCATATGGATCTAAAATACCCTTAAAGTCTAGTTTTGAAAATCTTACTACGAGGGTGTCTATGTCTACTTTCTTCCTTTTCTCTGATTTAACATCAATAGAGGCCAAGTTCACAACCTTGGCCTTTATTATTGCCTTCGCCTCAGCCACATGCACTTTACGGTCGACCACTTCTGAGCCTCCTCCGGCTAGGCCACCACAGATCGTTCCTACCCCAAATGAGATCATGTGTAAGCCTCTTCACTGGGACATTGTCCTCCTTTGGCGGGAGATCTGGATCATCACTGTCATCGTCTGAAGGATCATCTCATCTGGCCAGGTCATCTTCTCGGCATTTATCATTCCTCCTCTTTCTGGGGTCATCTCGACCACCCTTGGAAGAGACTTTTCCACATATTTTCTTACTTTTCCAGCCTTTAACATTTTTTCAATCTCGTCCTTCATAGCAAAACATTTTTTAGTGAAGTGACCGTGGTCCTGGTGGAATTCACGCCACAAGTTCTTGTTCCTCTTATGAGGAGGAGCTCTTAATTTTCCAGGCCACTTTAAAGATTAATCACTCTTTATCTCATTTAAGATGTGCTCACAGCTTACAGTCAACGGAGTGTCGTCTGCAAACTTATCGTTTACCGACCTTTTCTTCCCATCTTTGTTCTTTTTCTGAAACTTGCTTCCAGTGCCACTTCCTTTCTCATCTTCATACTTAGCCGCCATTGCCTATTCATCATTCATAACTTTCCCAATTGTTGTAAGCAACTCAGCCACTGACTTAAGAGGGTCTTCAACAGGCTTCCATAATAACTTTCCCTTCTAGAGGCCTCCTATGATGGTTATCATAGCTATGCTTTCCTCATAGTCTTCCACTTGCAACTTCTCTTTGTTAAACCTCGCGATGTAATCTCTTAGGCTCTCATTCTTCCCTTGCTTGACATAAAGCAGATGAGTCATCTTTTTCTGAGGTCTGACCCCAAAGAAAAAGTTATGGATAAATTGCTCGGCCAACTGTTTGAAGTTCTCGATAGAATTCTTAGGAAGTGAAGTAAACTAGACGTGTGCAGCCCTGGTCAAAGTGCTTGAAAAAGAATGACATCTCATCTCATTTGAGATGGAGTAGATATCGGCTACTGATTGGTACATTTCAATGTGATGGACAGGATTAGTGCTTCCATCATATTTAGGAGTCACTACAGGCGTCTTGGATTTGGCCGGGGTTATAAAGTTGACTATTTTTACAACGAAGGGTGAACCTGCTGAGTACCCCCTCTACAGAGGGTCTCGTCTCTTCAGAATGTTGCCAATATTGTCTTCAAGTCTTTGAATTGAATCATTCCAGGGTTTTACAACATCGTTCAGGTCGATGGTATCCCCTGCCACTTATAATGGTTGTACCGAGGGTTTTCCTGCATCTGACCTCCGTCAGCTATTAACTTCCCCATGACCCTCATCTCGGCTATGATGGGTCGGCCACGCTGGGGCCGACAGTCAGCCTATTCTCTTCTGGACCCTGTAAGGCTTCTTGACCTCATTAGTCTCTCCCCTAAGTCATTGACTGGGCCGAGCCTTTCAAAGGCCGACCCTCTGCTCAAACGATCAAATGCTGAGCCCCTCAGATGATCTTCAGGGTTCTGTCTCCTACACCTTCCTCGGCTCTCTTGGAGGGGTCGTATAGTATTGTTGGAAATCTTATATGGCTCCCAGCATTCTACTAAAGCATCATCGGCCTCCACATCGTCATATTGGTCCTCAGGGCAAGGATGTCCTTGCCTCCCCAGGCGTAAACACTTAGGGTTAGAAACATCCCTCCCTCGTTGAGGAGGAGGCAGATCTTTGCATGGTGCTTGGGGTGGTCCCCTGGCCTCCTGGTGTTGTTCTTGTGCGGCTTCTAGAATGATTATCTCCGGTGAGATTCCTGGTGGCCTCCTCATCACATTTTGGCTAAGGGCAGTGAATTGCCCTTGCATCACTTGTTGGCTGGCCACCAAGGACTTTATGGCTTCTACCATCTCAGCCATCTCGGATAAAGGGGGTTCTTGAATGGAACTAGGTCCTCCACCACCAGCTAGTGGATGAGGTGGTGGAAATTCAGGTGCCATGTGTTCCCTTAAAAACTGAGCTGTGATTTAGAAAACTTGAGAGCTTTAGGACCTTGTCATACCCCTTTTAATGGCGAAATAACTCAACACAGTGGGGAGGACTGGTTCACCACCAAAGATTCTGGTGAGACCAAGCTATAAAAAAGGAAGAGATGAAGATTCTCGTTCCCACAGACAATGCTAAATTGATAATGCTGGAAATAACACCACCAGATCAAGGTGTTAGAAAGATCAAACAAGTATAACAATGGCAGCACATAAGCAATACAAATGTAGAATGAGATAAGGGGAATAAGAGAAAGACATCAATATAAGTGGTTCATCCAATATAGTCCTACGTCCACAGTGTGGGTGAGTGATCTTCACTATAAAATAAGGGCACTAATGGCCTTGTAATACAATACTCACACTAGGGTTTGTGACTAGTCCTAGTTGAACCCGTAAAGATGTTGCTGACCTCGGCTATTGCCCAGTCGAGTTTGATGTATGTGAGGCCGACCTTACTAAGGACGACCTTCCTGCTGACTAGTGGGGCTCTTCTGACGACTCGACCATGTGATAGGACGATGTTGTTTCCCATAGTATGCAGGTGCACTTTGGTCATATACATCCTTATACATGTTTGTACCAATAATAACAATTTTTGTAGAAAATGCTTCATCCCAACGCGGTAGAGGAGGTAACGAGGGCTCCTCGGTCACTAGGCCCCCAAAATAGGGCAAATTGGGGTCCGTTGTCAAGAATAATACGACATTATTGGCTAGATCCCTAGAGTTGCTGAAGGCGATCGTCGACCCAGGGTACATTGATTGGAGGGTTGTTCCAAATGAGCTCAAGATGGGCATCGGGGGGGGGGGGGGGGGGCTTTAAATGTAGTGTATTTATATTTATATTTACATTAAATCTTTATATTTATAAGCAACTAACACTTGCTTTCTTTTTAGTTTTTGATAGGATTAATTTGGCCTGCCCCCATATGTCTGCGAATCCACATTGGAACAACTGAGGGATCAATATAAGACGTGGAAGAAAAATATGCGGGCACAGTACTTTGGGAAGATTCGGGAGTTCATTCTGAGAGTGCATGACACTGTCCCCTCGAAGGAGTCGATCTCATTGGCACCGTGGAAAAAGTTTTTCGACAATGAGATCGATGAGCGATAATTGGCATCTCGTCAATCGGGGAGGGAAAACCAGGAGAAAAAGTTGGACATGCACTACCCCAGGCGGACGTTTTACGCCGATGTGGAGCACAGGATGGTAAGTTTTTATTTTTCTTTAATTTTAGTTTCATGTTATTCTAATTTTGCATTACTTCGCATTACTTACTAATTCTGCATTATTTTATTTCAGGAGACGGGGAGTGGCCCTGGGGGTAGTCCACATAGGCTCGATGCCTATATGGAAATTCAGATGAAGAAGGGCAAGGACAAGGAGGTGTCCTCGAGCGTCACAGCCACGATTATAAGTTATAAATATTTATTTTTTTGTAATTACGTTATAATTTTTTTATTTACTTAATTAACTAATCATGTACTTTTTATCGTTTCAGGCAAAGCTTAAAGAAGTGCATGATTCGCAGTCTGATACCGATAAAGCATCTTTGGCTACGGATGCACTCAGTTGAGTGCTTGGGCAAATCGCAAGGGGGGACTAGAGGGGTGAGATTACGGGTGGGGAAGTCTAGGATCATCGAAATGGAGATGAGCAACACTGGGTTGGCTCATAAGGTGGACACCCATGACGATAAGCTATCAAGGTTGGAGGCAAAGGTCCTAAATATGTATGCCTTCATGAAGCATCAATGGGGTCCACCTCCGATGACGGCAACGATAAGGGCAAGGGGAAGGTGAAGGGGAAGGAGAATGAGGTGAATGAGTATGTCACTGCTTCATCGCCGATATGCACGGACTCTCCGCCATATGATCCTTTTCCCATCTTGACCCCGTCGAACGACCTGTGTCAACAATCGATTGGCCGAGCATGTTTTTACTCGACATATTTGGTGGGGAGCCTATATCGATGGGGTTGAGGGACCCGGGCTTCCTGCCAGGTATGGTGGTTCATGGACGTCCCCTACAAGATATTGAGGCAAAGGTGCTCGTCACACATGTTTTGACCGGAAAGGAGAACTCACATTTTTGGTTGCATGAACAATGCGACGTTCAGCGAATTGATGGGTGTGTCAATGCATATGTCGTGTGGCCTTCCTTCCTCCCCCGACCTGTTCAAGACCCTATGCCATGACATTATTTCTATTTATTTTATTTGGATATTAGATTCTATTTATTTTTTTTTATTTGGTACATGTTGGTTTGGATATAGATATTTGTATTTGGTTATTGATATTTACTTGTTGGTTATGGATATTTGTATTTTGGTTTGGTTCCTCTATATATATGTTGTTTGGACAAGTACAATTTTGCTATAACTGGTACAAATATACTGTTGGGCAGTGGCAGTGGGCATACAACCCAACAATTATTTTAATAAAATCTGCCCAGAATTGTCACAGACTTTGACCATGACAAGTCCGTAATAAAGAAACTTGCAAGGACTTGTCACATTCAAAGTCCATGATAATTTTTTATTTATCACGAACTTTGACCGCAACAAGTTTAAGGTTTTATCACGGGCTTGTCATAATTTTTTATCGTGATAAAGTTGTCAAAGTCAAAGACCGTGTCAAGTCCGTGACAACTCTTACAAACTTTTCACGATTTGATCGTGACAAGTCCGTGACGAATTCATTTGTCACCCCCAAACTTGTCAAGGTTTTTGGCCGTGACAAGTTAACAGTTTTTGTGCAGTGTTATAGGAAAAATGGATTTTGTAAAAATCACATTTGTATTACGAAAGTTATTTTTTATGAAGCCTGAAAAAGAAAAATTAACTATCACTTTAAATTTGGAGGAAATATAGGATATTGAGACATTAGTAAGGGAGAATTCATGAACTTCAAAATATGACTTATTTAATAAAAAATGTTATAGAACCATCACTCACACTTAGAATATTACCCAAATATAATAATCCCAATTTCATAAAACTATCAACGACTGCTTAATTAAAACAATTCCACATGTTTACGACCATTCAATGTTTGACCATCTCACCAATATGAGAACAGTTTGCCCAACCAAAATGCCCCAAAACTATTTGATCAACTAAAAAACAAGTGAAAATCCATAGCATTATGCACAACAAGTGACAAATATAATATTTAAAAAACTCTGCGTAAAAATACAAGTGTCGCACCAAGAGTGACATAAATATAAAAAATTAAAAAATTCTGAAATGCGTTAAAAGACAAAGGGAAAAATTCTTTCGCGACAATTCAAATACTGTGAGGTTTACTTACTACACCCGAAAAGTTGAATATATAAATCCGAAAGAAATTTACATTCAAGTTTATCATATTTTCTTATCAATTATGCTACTTAGGCAATGACTTGAAGATGACCTTCAACCGGCTAAAGTAAAAAACGCACGTATATATATATATATATATATTGCTCTTGTGCAGACCAGTCCCTATTTTAACAGTGCGGACCGTACATGTGTCACCTGACAGTGAGCCTAGAAATTATCGGCTCTCTTTCTCTCTTTTCTGGACTCACCGCCAGGTGACACATGTTCAGTGCAACACTGTTAAAATGCGAACTGGTCCGCATAAGAGTAGTTCTCTATCTCTCTCTCTCTCTAGAGAGAGAGAGAGAGGCTCTCATACATATAAAAAACAACAACTCAAAATGACTTCTTTTGCTATTGTAAGAAAAAACGTTCAAACTTTCGCAGCTTTTAAAGCACTTTAAAAGCTGCGAAAGTTTGACTAGTTTTTTTAAAATAGCAAAAAAATTATTTTGAACTGATTTTTTTATGCAGGTCACCTGAAATGTTTAACCGTAATGTAAAAACATTTAATCGAAAATAATTTTTTTACTATTTATAAAAATTAATATATATACTTAATATATATGTACTCAAGTCTCTCTCTCTCTCTCTCTCTCTCTCTCTAGAGAGAGAGAGAGAGAGAGAGTCAGAGTCATGTGCACACCCTAGTTTGTGTACCAAGTTTGCACGCCGATTTTTTGACATAAGAAACAATTTATTTTTGAGTTGAATTTTTTTGTGGTATTTAAATATTTCAAGGAACCAACATAATTTTTTTTTTTTTTTTTATATTTTGAAAAAATCGATCAAACTTTTACAACTTTTACAACAGTTTAAAAGTTGCGAAAGTTTGATCGATTTTTTTTTAAATATTAAAAAATATATTTTTGAGGTGATTTCTTTTATATGGGTCCCTTAAAATATTTAAATATGACATAAAAAATTCAACTCAAAAATATATTTTTTAATATTTTAAAAAATAGGTTTGCACCAGCAAATATACAAACTTGGTGTGCACCGGAGCCTACCTCACACATACACACATACACACACGTATATATATATATATATATATATATATATATATATATATATATATATATATATATATATATATATATATAGAGAGAGAGAGAGAGAGAGAGAGAGAGAGAGAGAGAGAGAGAGAGAGAGAGAGAGAGTATTGCTCTTGTGTGGATCAATCCACATTTTAAAAGTATGGATAGGACATGTGTCACCTTGCGATGAGCCTAGGTATTATCGGCTCAATTATAGGCGTTTTCTCTCTATTTTCCAGGCTCACCGCCAGGTGACACATGTCCAGTGACTCAAAAATATTTTTTTTACCATTTTAAAAAAATCGGTAAGTAACTTACTATGTATGAGAGTCTGTCTATCTGTTTCTCTCTCTCTCTCTCTCTCTCTCTCTCTCTCTATATATATATATATATATATATATATATATATATATATATATATATATATATATATATATATATAGAGAGAGAGAGAGAGAGAGAGAGAGAGAGAGAGAGAGATGTTTAAAAGTGAACATAAAAGATGAACATTGTAATGAACATTAACAAAAAAAATACCTAACAACCAATTAATTTTAATTCCTATATTGTAATTAGTCCATGCCAACGGCAACTGATACGCATGTGACACGCGTGTTTTTTAATACACACACTTCAACCTCCGCCCGGCCACTAAATCAATAAACCCAAGAGGACACATATACTTTTTGCTGTTGCTTTTACCAAGATTTTTTGGTCAAATCAAGAAAGATTTCTAACTTTCACTGTGGAAGTCTTTGTTGTCATCGAGAGAACTGAATAATTAAGTTTCAGTTGCGAGGAAGCCCATATGCGCGAGTTTAAAACAAAAAAAAGTTTTAGAAATAACCATTTGGTGTCCACATATTCCTACCATAACCACCTGCTATACCCAACCTCCTCCAAAAAATCGACCTGTTACCTTATACCCACATCCAACCCGGATCCACCAATCTACTCATACTCGAAAACCCATCATCCCTGTGGCAATTCCTACTCCAAGCTCGATCTAATTTGTGGAGAATTGGAAATGGAACAGGGGTTTTTGTACCTCATGATGACAGATGGGGGGGGGGGGGGGGGGGGGAGGGTAAGGTATGTCTATTAAAAAACACGCATGTCGGTTGTCGCCGGCGCAGACCAATTACAACATAGGAATTAAAATTAATGGGTTCTTAGGTATTTTTTGTTAATGTTAATTAAAATGTTGATATTTTTTGTTCACTTTTGAACCTCTCTCTCTCTATATAGGGAGATGTTAAAAAATGAACCTAAAAGATGAACATAATAATGAACCTTAACAAAAAAACACTTAACAACCGATTAATTTTAATTCATATGTTGTAATTGGTCCACGCCAGCGAGAACGGACACACTTGTGACACACGTATTTTTTAATACACCCGTGTGATACACGTGTCTGTTGCCGCTGGCGCATATCATACGCGTGTCCGTTGCCGCTGACGCGGACCAATTATAACATAGGATTTAAAATTGATTGGGTGTTAGGTATTTTTTGTTAAGTTTCATTAAAATGTTCATCTTTTATGTTCACTTCTTAACCTCTCCCTATATATATATATATATATATATATATATATATATATATATATAGAGAGAGAGAGAGAGAGAGAGAGAGAGAGGCTCCTGTACATACTAAACGGTACATACCGCTGGCGCGAACCCATTTTATAAATGATTTTGAGTTAAGTTTTCTTATGTGGTATTTAAACATTTCGGGGGAGCCATATGAAAATAATCAGGACACAAAATTTATTTTTTGTATTTTTAAAAAATCGGTCTAACTTTTGCACCTTTTAAAGTGCTTTAACGACTGCGAAAGTTTGACCGTTTTTTTAAAATAGCAAAAAATGTTATTTTGAGTTGATTTTTTATATGGGTCTATTGAAATGTTTAAACATTATATAAAAAAATTAATCCAAAAAATATTTTTTTTACCATTTTAAAAAATTAGTATGCACCGTTAGTATGTACGGTTTAGTATGTACAGGAGAATTTCACAATATAGGTATATATATATATAGTCTTGCTCTTGTGCGGACCAATCCGCATTTTAAGAGTGCAGACCTGACATGTGTCATCTAACGATGATCCTAGAAATTATCGGCTAAATTATAGGCACTCTCTCTCTCTCTTTTCTTCGCTCACTATCAGGTGACACATGTCCGATCCCCACTCTTAAAATGCAGACTAGTCCGCATAAGAGCAGTACTGTATATATATATATATAATGCTTTTGTGAGGAACAATTCGCATTTTAAGAGTGCAGACATGTATATATAATGCTTTTGTGAGGAACAGTTCGCATTTTAAGAGTGCGGACATGAGATGTGTTACCTGACAGTGAGCATAAAAATTATCGTCTAAATTATAGATACATTATCTCTCTTTTTTGGGTCATCATCACGTAACACATGTCCGGTTCGCACTCGTAAAATGCGGACCGATCCGCACAAGAGCAATACTGATATATATATATATATAACTAGAGTCCTGTGCACATTAAGTTTGCACATTATTTTTTTAAAATAGTGAAAAAAATATTTTTGAGCTGATTTTTTTTATGATATTTAAACATTTCAAAAGACTTATATAAAAAAAATCAGATCAATTTTTTTTTGTTATTTTTGAAAAGCAAAAAAGTTCTTTTGAGTTGATTATTGTTATTTGAGTCCATTAAAATATTTAAATATCATATAAAAAAATGATCTCAATTTTTTTTTAATATATAAAAAAAATCGGAGTGCGTTAGAGCATTCGTAGTGGTGATACTATCTTCCAAAAAAATATGTAGTTTTGCAAACTCGTATGTCTGCAGTGGTGAGTTAAAGTCTACAAATTTTGTAGATGAATTTATAAGGGTTCGCTAAACTTGCTGAACGCGTACTGAATCTGTAAAGGATTCTTACGAACTTCATTTGTTCTTAGAAATTCCTAAGAACAACTGAAATTCGTAAGAAGTATAAATAATAATTTTTAATATATATTTGAGTTCGTACGAATAACTTTTGTTTATAACATTTTTTACGAACAAATGTTGTTCGTAAGAAAAATATTTTTGAGTTCTTACCAACAAAACTAGTTCGTAAGAACTATTTCTTCAAAACCCTTTACTCACTTGCTTATCACCACTGTGCAACTGTTGACAGACGAAAGATAAAGCCCCTTTTGAATTTATATCTTTTTTTGTTGAAAGCATACACTATTATTGATGCTCTTAATACCTGTATAAGTTTAATTTGCATAAGAGGAGAGAGAGAGAGAGAGAGAAACGCTTCTTACGTCAAGTTATCTTAGAGTCAAAAAGCATCGAGTACAAACTTGCCATCAAAGTGTTGAGTTTTCAATAACATGAGCCACGTTACGTCTCAAGATGGGTGACAATATAATATGAAGAAAAAACATTGGTTGTGTCATGCTTAAGAGGAACTTTCAGAACAAAAAAACTTGAAGCTCAAGAGGAACTTGATCTTCCGACTGAACTTTTTTCTTTATCCTTTTTGTACTTTCTTTCGAGTATCATCATGTTCCGCCCCAACTTGGGCCCATAAAGTTATACCGTGTTGCTACTTTCTTCCCTTTATATTTCTAACTGCTATGACAAAAACGTTCGGTATTAGGTTCGATTTAAAGGTTTAGCATCCAATCTCATAAGGGATGATGTTAACTTTTTTTTATTTTTTATTTTCTTTTAGTATATCATGGGGTGTTAGGATCAAACCCAATCCAGCTCAAAATTGTTCTCAATGACAGTCTTATATTATTGGACCAAAATGCTTGATACTAGGAATGATTAACGACGTATATTAATATTATATTAATTTTTCTTTTTTAGTATGTTTGATTTTGATAGCTTTAATTTTTGACTTTTCAAAAACTCTTAGTAATACAAAATGGTTAAGTATTTTGATTTTTTTAAGTATTTTTGATAAATTTTTCTTTTAATTTTTATGGGTTTACTTAATGTTGATTTTCTTACTTTTTTGCTCAAAATTTTTTTATTGATTATTTTTAAACTATTGTCAATTTTCAAATGCAAAATATATAAACAAACACACAAACTAAATTTATGTCATACATCATACACAAACTATCCAATAACATTGGTGTTGGGCCGTATTCCTCACATATGAACGGAAAAGTATTCATTTCGAAAACAAAACATAACAAATGAATAATCATGTCTTATTAATTTGAAAAGCTTCAATACTTTCTAAATATAACTATATCACCCACTTTTGATATTAATTTTTTTTGATAGATGAGTCCAACTAATGATAAATTTAAAATTAGGATATAAGATTTGTAGTTTGGTCATTAAATCGATGTTTGGACCGTAGTTTTGGTATTTAATTTTGGTACGGCAATTCTTGTAAAACAATTTTTTAAATATGTAAACCAAAATCAATCACTAAGTTTTCAATAATTTCGGTTTCGCTAGTTTCAATATGTGGTAATGAAAAATAGTAAGCCAAAATCATAATTTTGCAATAATTCGTATCGTAACCACCCTGAATCCTAAGTGCACAACATATATAATATATTTTGTTGTTAATCTTCTCCATTTGACATTGTGCGATTATTATTATTATTATTATTATTATTATTATTATTATTATTATTATTATTATATCATTTGTTACTAATTTAGTTAGTAAATTATATATATAAATGGGGACCTCCAATGGGTCACCCAAAACGAATGACTTTTTTAAAATATCAAAAAAAAAATTATTATTTATTATTTTTTGAGTGTGTTTAAATATTTTAGGGGACTTGTAAAAAAAATCAACTAAAAATACATTTTTTTCAATTTTAAAAATTTAGGTCAAAATATCTCAGTTTTTAAGCTCTTAAAAACTAACATATATTTGACCCATTTTTTTAAAATAACAAAAAAATGCATTTTGAGTTTATTTGTATAAGCCCCCTGAAATATTTAAGCACCACACACAAAAAAAAATTAAGTATTTTAAAAAATTGGTTCATCTTTAGGACATGTTAAAAACCATCCTCTAAAGATGTGGTCTGATATATATATATATATATATATATATATATATGGGTGTACCCGTGCCGATGGCACGGTGATAAATTTTCTCCCGATTATTTTTTGTTATTGCACAGTCACTCCTAAGTATGATATTTTACACTTTAAGAAATACTTAAAAATACTGATTAAATTTCATCTTATTTAATAACGATGTTAAACACATTTTTGTAACATGTCACACTTGCCCGTGCCGATATATGTGTGATTGAATTGAAAATAAATGTAATATAAGTCAGTTTTCTTTCTAGCATATTAAAATGTTAAAACATCTCTGAAATCCAAACATCCGTGATTAATATTGAATTACAAAAAAGAGGCATAACATAACTAAGTTTTTTATAAATTTCTCATATTTTCATATTGTTGTTGCTTTCTAGAGGTTTCTTCCATATAGCATGCCAAATTTGCTTAACCTATAGAGTTTGAAGAAAGTGTCTAACCAAACAGAAAGGGAAGAAAAATTTCAAACTTGGTAACTTTTGGTGCCAAACCACCAATGGAGTTGGTGTGTTCTTATGAATCCTCCAACCTATCTTTAACCGGACCGGGGATGGGATTGAGATTCAGTGCGCAAAAGGGAGGCAAATGATACACCTAAAAATTGGGGGGCAATAATCCGAATTTTGGGTAGTGTTTTGACCCATCACGACACAACATCCTTTTTTAATTACATGGCACAACCACAACAGTTTATAAATGACACTATAAATATGAATGCAATTTTCAAACCCAATTATGCATATTTGGTAAAAAAACTCAAAACAGTAGGAAAAATCCACTTGACATGATTGTTGGACTAATTGGAACATTCATAATATGTAATGTGACTCCCGAGGTATTAACAAATGAGAAACCACCAACACCCAAGATGTTCATTATCTACCCGTAGGATACACATGAAAACAATAAATAAAATTTTGTGCATCAAAAATATTAAACACCAAATTGTACATATTCAGTAGATTCAACATCAAAGGCTGCATTTTCCTCTCTTTCATCACTTCAGATCTGTATACACAGTAAACAAACAAAAATACAGAGTTGCACCACCGGGAAATCTTTGAAAGATGAAAATAAAAATTAAAACAAAAATACATTTAGATTATCTCACAAAGGGTTTCTTCTTTCAATGCTCTAATTTGCAAATACCATAAAATCGCAACAGTAGCATTGATAAATTTGTTTTATCCATAAAACGGCGATAAAACGGATATAAATTTGCAAATACCATAAAACGGCGATAAATTTGTCACTTATTTAATAAAACGACGATAAATTTGGAAATCTCTGTTTTGTGCTTGTTGACCCAAAGAGCTCATGAGTTTAATGAGTCTTAACAAAATAAAACAAAACCTGCAGTTTGTTACTCTGTGGTTTTGTGTTCAATAGAACAAAACCTGTGTTAAAGTCGAAACAAAATAAAAAAAATTAAGTATCCCATTCTCCTAAACCGAGACCTGTTATCTTAAGTATCCCATTCTCCTTATGAAGTAGTTATGAAAGTGTTTAGTTATTATAAGTACCTGTGAAAATGGAAGTAGAAAGTGGAAGTAGTTATTGAGCCGTGTGCTCTGTTCATATTGAGTTGTGTGCTCTGTTTATTGACAGTCATCGAGCCTTGTGCTTTTATTGAAAGGATCGCCCATGTTGAAACATTGTTACATATTTGGACAAGATTTAAAAAAAAAGAGTTCCACGTGGCAGATTCTTGAACCAAGCATAGGAATATACAACCTTAGCATCATGCTAGCTTGAAAAATCAGTAACTAAGGGAAATCGACAACTAAGATAAAGAGAGAAGAAATTAGAAGAATATTTTTAAAAATAAAAGAATGTACCCAGGATCCTCTGGTGGAAACCCATCACTCTTTCATTGGAGTTAGCACATTATCTATAATAGTGGTTTAACAAACTCGTTTGTTTTCTTTACCAAGGTTTTGTTCAACAAAAAAATAGATCCAACCAGTGTAGATTATTTTTTGCGAAAACGTGGTTGAAAAAAGAAAAAGAACAAAATCAATTTTTAAAGAAAAAACAGATTGATCCAAAAAAAAAATTACAGAACCTCACCTATCCGTTTTCACACCATCTTTTAAATACATGGCTTTTCTTTTTCCTCTCTTTTTTTCATCTGGGTCGTCGTTTTTTTTCCTTATCTTCATCAGATTCAGACTTCGGTTTTGAGTAGTGGGCCTTGGTTCTTATTCTGGTGGTTCATCTTCATCAGATTCAGACTTCGATTATGATTCGTCGGTCTTGGAGTCAGTGTAACAATGGTAAGAATAGATGAGAGAAGAGCTGACGAACCCAGCACCGATCTGTAAAATAGATAAGAGAACATTGTGAAAATTCATCGTGAAAATTCAGATCTGTAAAACACAGTAAACAAAAACTCCAACGTGAAATCTTTGAATGATATGTGGGTATTACACACCAGCGTGAGAATCAATTTTTGAGGGTATTACACACAAAATGATACTTTCTAAAGAAGAGGGCTTTTAATTCCCATCGTCGGAGACTTCACCGGAGACATAAACATGCGTGGACCTGCAAAGAAAACAAAATCTCACCTTAGGAAGATAGAAATTGAGAGGTAGGAGCAAATAAAATTTCACAGGTTGAGAGAGAGAGAAGGATCAGGCGTGCACTACACCAAATCTGCACTATTGTCACGGTCATTGACCTTGACAAGGTCAATGACCGTGACAATTCGGGGCGAGGAATAAAATCATCTCGAGCCTTGTGCGCTCAGAATGCAGTATACGTGGATTCATACGAAACACCAAATTCAATCCCAGTCGCTAGTTGATAAACACCAAATTCATCAACTTTTTGGGGAGACAAAAAAAGCCCTCCTCCTTTATTATATATATATACTAGGGTGTACCCGTGCCGATGGCATGACGATAAATTTTCTCCTGATTTTTTTTGTTATGACACACTAACACTCATAGGTGTGATAAATAATGATGTTACACACCTTTTATAACATTATTTAGCTACACATTTTGTAACATAACATGACTAAGCACTGGTTTTATTATGGCACACTAACACTCGTAGGTGTAATAATACCTTTACAATTCATTCAAATATATATATGATTCGAAATGTCAAAATAAATTTAACATAAGTCAATATTGAATCCAAATAACCATGTTTAATATTGATTTACAAAAATGATGATTTGCTTCCATTCCCCCTCCCCCCAAAATAAGACATAATTCAAAATCCAAACATCCATGTTTAATATTGAATTACAAAAAAAGATGAAGCATTTTGTCGTGAATGATGTACAACGACTAAGTGAATGGTATCATATGTCTCCATATGTATGTCCATACTTGTTCAACATAACCTGGCTAAAAGTCGATGACAAAATGCGTATGCGCATCGAGTGTGGATGAACAACCACCGCAATCTAAATATAAAAAACATTGAATTAGTATCATATTCTAAATATAGACCATGCATTTTAAATTATAAAGAATAAATGTTACCTCATTGCATACTCTGTCACCCCAGACCCGACCTTTTCCTTCGTTCCTCTTTTTCCATTCTTCAACGTGGCAGTCCCAATTCTATAAAAGTACATCAATAACGTAATTTTAGGTTCATGTTATATAAAGTTCTTATTGGATAAAATAAAATAAAATATTTAAATTTTAATTTACCTTGTCGAATAAGGCATGGTATCAATGAACTATGGACATGCATTATAATAGAACTTCTGGATAAACAACGTTAGTTGTAGAGTTAGATTCGTCTTGTGGTAAAAGAACACTTAGTCTATTTGAAGAAGTGCATCTCGAAAGTGCAACATATAATTGCCCATGACTAAACACTGGTGTACGCAAATCAATCCCAACATACTTTACCGACTGACCCTGAGATTTATTAATTGTCATTGTGAATGCAAGACGGACAGGGAATTGATGCCTTGACATTTGGAAAGGAAGTTCTGAAGAAGACGGTGTCAAAGATATTCTTGGAATGAAGACTAAATTTCCCACCTTAACTCTAGATAAAATTTGAGCTTCAATTCTTCTTCTTCCACATCGAACAACCATCAGTCTAGTTCCGTTACACAGTCCATCCCTTGGAGAAAGGTTCCGTAACAACATTATATGACAATGAACTTTTAGTTCCAACTGAAACGGTGGTAACCCAGAAGGATCAAGTGAGTTCAAGTACTCATTCGGATATCGATTGTTAATGGATGGGTCATTTTCATCAACCGTTGATAGTTTATCTGCAGCTAAAGAAACAACGGTTTCTCCTGAGAACACACTCAGTGCTATAGAATTTATAGTACTGACGTCATCATTACACGTCGAAAGAATTATTCGTTCTGTCAGAAAGTCGGAGTTGGTTGTTTCATGTGTACTCAATTGTGGATAGACTCTGGAGACTAATTCATTTATGTTACCACACTTGCCTACTAATGGTGGAAGTTGTATAGTTTCTCGAGAACTAGATCCGACCTAATAACGAAAAATAATAATGAGTATAAATGAATGAATAACTATGTATATAAATTTAGAGAAACTTTTATAAAAATTAATACCTCAATCAAAAAGCTTGCAAATTATTCATTACCAAGTTCAGAGCTATTTAACCGCATGTTTTGTGACAACGTCAAAACATATATGTCCCTTCATAATGGAGAGCGTCTTAACGATGCACCAACTATTTGTTCACGCACCCCTTTTGGTATAACTGGTAAAATTTGACGAAAGTCTCCCCCAAGAACAACAGTGATACCACTAAATGATTTTTTATTACCACAAATGTCTTGGAGTGTGCGGTCAACGGCTTCAACACAAAATCTATGTTGCATGGGTACTTCATTCCAAATAATTAGTTTTGCTTGCCTAAATAACTCAAGTTCCAAGGATTGCTTACTAAACCCACACACAGTGTTCTCTAATATATCCAATGGAATTTTAAAACTTGAATGTGCTGTTCGACCTCCAATTAGCAATTGTGAAGCAATACCGGATGAAGCTACAGTAAGGACCGTATGACCAAGGCTACGACATTTTGTTTCCACCGTGTTATATAAAAATGTCTTTCCAGTTCCAGCACCACCATTCAAAAATAAAGTAGTTCCTTTATTCTCAAACACCGAAGCAGTGATTGTTGTATAGGCGAAACGTTGCTCCTCATTCAAATGGTGAATTTTATTATCGGAATCACTTTGTTCTGCATTAAACTTTAGTTGCTGGTATTCTAATATCAATCTATTCACAGTTGCAACACTCCAATTTCCAGTAGGTAGTGGTAATGATGGAAAATCCTTCAAACTTTTACCCGATTCCTCAAGCAATTGATTGCGTAGGTATAAACCATAATCTTCAGCTTGGCTTTCACTCGGATTTGAAATGCCAAACTTTATCCGAATTTGGTGTGAAAGATCATCACATTTGCTTATCGAAAATTGATTCCATAATGCATAGGGATTTATTGGAAAGCACTGTGTTAGGATAATACTAAATAATCTCTGTAATTGATATCCGATTTTCATAACCGCAGCCTCTTCAAGGCATTGTATCCACTCTTCGTCATCTTACAAAAGTCCACGTGCGACGCATGCTGATTTGAATGTATCATACAAAACATTATTAAATGTACGAAAGTATTCAAATGACGTTGGCCCTTTATCAACGATTAGTAGTAGACACAGATAAAACCTCTCACCTGAATTGGGGCTAGCAAAGTACATTCGGCCAATTGCTGTTAGTGGTACTACTCTTCGAGTCCATATCCCGTTTCTTGAGTTCCAAACATAATATTGCGGGAACTCCTGGTAATTAAATGAGAGTGCATATTCATCTGAAGCACAACATGCAAAAAATGCAATCAAAGTTGTCATTTGATTCTCTGATCTTGAGATGATTCTATCCATAGGTTCAGTTGGATAAAAAATAACATGATGCATCCCAGGTAAATGAAGAGCTAATCGTACAACATATGGCTTTTATTTGTGTAAAAGATGACCAAATAGCCTCCATGCAGCTTCTGGCGGTCCAATATATCTTGCATAAAGATATTGTTGAATCTCATCCACGTTTCGGATCACCATTGTTGTTCGATCATGACCTTTAAATATATATTTGTGAATATATTTTACACATCTTAACCCTGTGCACACCTCCACATTTATATGACAGTTAAACATTCTTGAAAGATAGGCATTATAAGGAACAACATCCCTATTATCAACGTGTTTATTCCTTACAATATAAACACGACCATCATTTCGACGACTGTAAAGAGGACATCCATCTTTGTCCATTGTTGTTGCATTTGTAAAGTCCCAAGGGTAATTTTTTATGCACTTACCATTTTCTATACACAATGCTTGTGGATTTCGAGCACCACATGGACCATGGACCATGCATTTTTTTACTGTTTCAAAAAGTTGGGGGTCCTGATTTGGATTAGGAAATTCCGCAGATACATGCCTATCAACTTGAGCCGTTGTTCGGATCTTATCAGAATGCTTAAGAAATATAAGTGCATGCATATGTGGTAATCCTCGTTTCTAGAATTCAATTGTAAAAACATGTGCATATTTCTCACCAAACACCTTCTTTTCTTTTATCACCTTCATTAAATGTCTCCTCTTCAACTAAAAAACACGTGCAACTAAATATGGCCAATTAGTAGATTTTTGATTGGGTAAAAGAGAAGAAACAATTTCAGGCCAATTTGGATTTTCCGTCATTGTGAGAAAAATATCTGGGTGCTTATTGTATCGTGTGATTGCCATTGAATCTTAGAATATCTCAAACATATTCCTAGCACTACTAGGAAATGATGACGACAAAATAAAATGTTTTCCTACTTGGTCAGGTGGTAACACATCACTTGCAACATCTCTAAGACCTTGGTAAAGTTCAGCACGCAATCGATCTTGATTAAGCCTATTGTATGTGAGACGATTCTGCTCTGTTGAAGCCCAAGCATCTACAATGAACTCTTGGAAAAGTTTCCCCGCCCTGAGGATTGTTGAATACTCATTTTGACGTTGGAATAAACGATAACTATAATATTCCATTTGAGTTAGACGTTTGTCAAGAGGGAAACCATTTGCAACATCCCATTAACGTAATCCAGGTTCCCATCCTAGCTCACCATGAGGGAATAATAAAACATAATGCAAAGGTAAATATGCTGGATGACATTCACTAACTCGCATCAACTCTTGATTCCCTCGTAAATGTATCACAATATCTCGCATTCCACTAAATTCACTTCCATTGCCGGGTAGTTTTACTGCAATCTCATCCGATGATGGTAGATTATAACCTCTATGATCTGTTTTTGAACTATAATGAAGATAAGCAGGTAAGTTTTGTCCTTCAACATTTGCATCACGTAGTATCTCATAAGCTTGCCGATATTTAATTAAGAAAACATTGTATTGTAACAAAGTTTCTTGAACAGTTTTAAGAACATCAGCCCTCAAGTGTGGATTTCTACGACTACGGATTTCGAACGCGGAGTCAGGATTGTAAATGTACAATTGAGTGTAAGATGGAACTTCCCCTGGCTGTGGTAATAGGGAGCCGATTTGATGTCGTAATTCTCCATGAATGGTGAATGATGTTGGGCCATTTCCATTTTGTACTCTTCGATCCATTATAAACCCAAGACATGTAAATGCATACCTCTCCATAGATTGTCATTTTAGAGGTTGGGGAAGTTGGTCTTTTTTCCATATCGCACAATAAGAATTTTCTGTAAAAGTAAATTTATGTAAACGTATCTAGAGAATTTTACATATCAGACCTTAACATATTAGACACATATCTCACAATGGGATAAACATACTCAACCTTAACATATTAGACCCAGGTGGGGTGATGAAATGTTATACATAAAAACTGTTCCATACAAACTCACACAAATTGTTCCACATAAAAACTATTCCACACTAACTGTTCCATACATACGGTTTCTTATTTGAGTTTGGTTTCTATACAGTTATAAATCTATAAACGTATATACAATTGTATTCAGATTTGAGTTTGGTTTCTATACAGTTATATACAGGTATAAATCTATACACATGTAAGCTATACATTGATAAACGTATATACATGTATATACACGTATCAGATTTGAGTTTGGTTTCTATACAATTATATACATGTATATACACGCATATACATGTTCCATACAAACACGTTAATGTATATAAAGTTATATCAGATTTGCATCAGGTTTATCTGAGTTGAATCAGACAGTTATATCAGTTAATACAATTATATCAGATTTGTATCAGATTATAAACGTATATACATGTATATACACGTATTAGATTTGAGTTTGGTTTCTATACAGTTATATACATGTATATACACGTATATACATGTATATACACGCATATACATGTTCCATACAAACACGTTAACGTATATACAGTTATATCAGAACTGTTCGGAGCCTTGCGAACATGAACTGTTTGGAGCTAACAAAGTATTAGTTCCAATAAGTTCAGAATAATTGCAACTTCTTCCTTGGACCTATGAAAATTCAGGCAGGTTAATTAAAACAGTGTTGTAAAACATCACTATTGGTCACCATCGTCGATTCATGTTATATTGTAAAACAGTGTTTATTAACTACTTAATTCAGGCAACTTAAGTAAATTTCATCTTATATTGTAAAACAATGTTGATATTAAAATAACTTTTTAAATAATCATTAGTTAATATCATTATTCATCAGAAACCTTTTAACTCATCTCTGAAACCTTTTAACTCATATTCATCTAGGTTTATGGCTGAACGAACTGGGTTTATCTCAGTTGGTATATACATTTACGTGTAAGGCCCTTATTAACTCTAACAATGATATTTCTCTACTCACTTTTTTTAGATGCCTTCAGATGAAGAGTAGCCCAGTTCAACCAAAAACCCAGTTCCTTCATCAAAAAACCCATATGAAGATAACATATCTCACCGTGAACTCAAGCATATGTCTTTGTAAGTTATGAAAGCAAAAAACTCTGGAATTGTTTTTTTTTAAAGTTTTTTATGTTTTTTTATTTTAAAACTGAACTCAAGCAAACACAAAACTCAGTTGATGGAAAAACTCATACGGTTGATACAGGTGAGTCATTCGTATTATACACAACACAAAACGAACTCAAGCATATGTCTTTGTAAGTTATGAACGCAAAAATTCAGTTGATGGACAAACTCACAACACAAAACTTTGCATCTATGTCAGTCATCCAAATACAGAACTCGTTATACAGTTCATAGAGTAAAACCCAGTTCCTTCATTCAAAAACCTATATGAAGATAACATATCTCACCGTGAACTCAAGCATATGTCTTTGTAAGTTATGAACGAAAAAAACTCTGGAGTTGTTTTTTTAATTTTTTTTTATGTTTTTTTTATGTTAAAACTGAACTCAAGCAAACGCAAAAACTCAGTTGATGGAAAAACTCATACGGTTGATACAGGTGAGTCATTCGTGTTATACACAACACAAAATGAACTCAAGCATATGTCTTTGTAAGTTATGAACGCAAAAACTCAGTTGATGGACAAACTCATACGGTTGATAGAGGTGAGTTATACACAACATAAAACTTTGCATCTATGTCAGTCATCTAACTACATAACTCGTTATACAGTTCATAGAGTAAAACCCAGTTCCTTCATCCAAAAACCCATATGATGATAATATATCTCACCGTGAACTCAAGCATATGTCTTTGTAAGTTATGAACCCAAAAAACTCTGGAGTTGTTTTTTTTTTAATGTTTTTTATGTTAAAACTGAACTCAAGCATATGTCTTTGTAAGTTATGAATGCAAAAACTAAGTTGATGGACAAACTCATATGGTTGATACAAGTGAGTCATTCGTGTTATACACAACACAAAATGAACTCAAGCATATGTCTTTTTAAGTTATGAACGTAAAAACTCAATTGATGGACAAAATCATACGGTTGATAGAGGTGAGTTATACACAACACAAAACTTTGCATCTATGTCAGTCATCCAAATACATAACTCGTTATACAGTTCATATAGTTTATATATAACTCGTAACCAAGCATTCATACTCATACGGTTGATACAGGTGAGTCATTCATGTTATACACAACACAAAACTTTGCATCTATGTCAGTCATCTAAATACAGAACTTGTTATACAGTTCATACAGTTTATACAGAACTCGCAACCAAGCATTCATGAATGACTAACT
Source organism: Sambucus nigra (assembly GCA_949130495.1). Lineage (NCBI taxonomy): Eukaryota > Viridiplantae > Streptophyta > Magnoliopsida > Dipsacales > Adoxaceae > Sambucus > Sambucus nigra. The sequence continues at coordinate 278,238,960 of OX422224.1, forward strand.
CACCGTGAAGATTGAGATTGGACAGCTATAACTCTTCAGCTGTAACTCTTGGCTAACTCTACAGCTCTCTTGTCCTCTTACAGATTGAGATTGTGTGCAAATATGTATGAAGTACATATGTTAGGTTGTACTGCAGCTGGGCTAGAGATTGTAAGTCCCAAAGATTTTAAGGTCACATGGATCAATCCTCCTTGGTTGATTCTAAGCCTTTGGATCCAAATCCATCAGATTTAATCTGAGCCACCAGTTGATAAAGAACAAACCCATGAGATTTAATCTCAACCGTCAGTTAGGGGAGACCAAAAGTCCCTCCTCCTTTATTTTATATATATATATGATCTCCAAAGGACCATAAAGAAAGACCAAAGAAACAGACCAATTTTTTTAAAATAGTAAAAATTATTATTTTGAATTGATTTTTTTTTGTGCGGTATTTAAACATTTCAACGAATCCACATAAAAAATCAATCCAAATTTTTTTATGCTATTTAAAAAAAATGAACTAAGATATATTTGACCGACGTTTTTAAAATCGTATAAAAAAATTATTTTGAGTCGATTTTTTTTGTGAGTCCCCTAAAATATTTAAATAATACACTAAAAAAATCAACTCTTTTTTTTTACTATTTTAAACAATTAGTTCGCTTTTTTGGTCATCTCTTTGAGATTTTTCGAAGATCCTCCCATATATATATAGAGAGAGATCCTCCCACTTTTTGATTGAATTTTTTTAATAAAACTTCATGGATATGATCTCGATAGTGAGAAGATCATATCCAGGACGTTTCATAAAAAAATTCAATCAAGAAAGTGGTTGGCTCTGACCTAATATTTCAATGGTCGAAAATACATATTTATACCATTGTTTTACATATCACCTCATCTCAACGATTTTTTTATTAAATTTTTTGATGAAAAAAATTGGAGATGATCTTCTTATCGTGGAGAACATATCCATGAAGTTTCATCAAAAAATTCATTTTTTTACTATTTAAAAAAATGGTACGTACCGGGGTCTGCACCATAAGGAGTCCTTACATGAGTCTTTCTATATATATATATATATATATAGAGAGAGAGAGAGAGAGAGAGAGATAGATAGATAGATAGATAGATAGATAGATAGAGAGAGAGAGAGAGAGAGAGAGAGAGAGAGAGAGAGAGAGAGAGAGAGAGAGAGAGAGAGAGAGAGAGAATGGTCCTATGAGGATTGACCCGCACAAGTATAATACAAACCCTCCAAATTCTACTAATTTCTTTACCCCCAAAAATTATCGGCCCTCTCTTTCTCTCTCTTATGGAGGCTCACCGCCAGATGCTATATGTCCAGTTTGGACTTTTGATGTGCAGGTCAGTTCGCACATAAGCAGTATTGTGTGTGTGTGTGTGTGATTACATATATATATATGATGTATTTATATCCATATAAACCTATTTGATATATTTCTTATCATATCTAAATATAATTATTTATAAATATATACAAATACTATTTGAAATTTTAACATTTATGGTTATATTTTGCAACCAACATGTCTGCCAAGTTTCTAGTTAGATAGAAAGCCAATAGATCATTTGAATTTTAAAAATAGTTTAAAACAATATTATATATTTTCAGTACACCAATGGATATTTCCAAAGGTACTTTATGTAACAACAATTTGTCTGATATTGTTCATAGTATAGGATTTTCTATATTTTAGGCTAGTTTGACGTATCCTCTTACAAACTGTCACGACGAACCGAATTCAAGCATCTCCAAGTTTGAAAACTTTACTACATCCCATAAAGGTATAAATCATTTAGGTGTTTGAATTTATTCATAAGATGTATTTTGGGATGTTGAATTGTTTACTAAGTTGAAATACGATTTTTTAATTGAAAAATCGAGGCATATTTTTATTTCATTTTTTGTCAAAGTTCACTGACTTTATTCAAACAAGATCAAATTCTCGCTCGAACGAGTTGTTCTTTTTGTTTGAAGTTTACATCAAATGCATATCGAATGAGGGCGTACTATTTTAGGTCATTTGTAGGTCGTTTGAACTTCGTTCAAACATGATGTCTTCTTCATTCGAACGAGATCTTATTTCATTCTAACGAGCTGCTATACTCGTTCGAATGAGCCTCATTTTTGTTCGAACGAGTTGTCGCCTCGAAATTTATATTTGCCTTAAAAATACCTGTTTCGTGTTCAAATTTTTTAAGACTTTTGAAAGAACGCTTTCTGAATATCTGTTTCAAAGTTTTCAAAGCTTTGTGTTTAAATAACACTTTTGATTCACAACATACATTCCAAAAATAGTTTGTGAAACAATTTAAACCCTAAAAAGTTTAGTATCCTTTCATACACCTTGTGGATAAGTACTCCATAGCTGACTTGTGAATCTGAAGGGATCATGGCTGAAGACGAAGATTGAGGCTGATTGGTGGATACCGTGAATGAATCTGTCACTTATGGATCGGTTGGAGATAAGTAGTAATATTTAGAGATTTACGAAGACTAGTGCATTATGCTTGTGGTGGTTATCAAGTAGTATTGTAAGTCGAGTGTCTTGTAATATTTCGAAAGTGTTGAATAAAAGGTTTTGCCCGTAAGGGATTTTTCCTCAATCGTTGTGTTCTTGAATGCGTAGCATATTCATATTATTTTGAACACATATTTTCCTTCATAACTAATTTAATCAACGACTAAAATTTGTTGAAATTGGTTTTGAATTCTTGTGAATTAAATTGATAAAAATACATAAATAGATTTTTTTTGTGACCATCCTTGCCTAGCACGTTTATTTCTGTATTCTCATTTGGTATCAAAGCATTCGGCTATTCTTATCTTCACAATTGGTATCAAAGCGGGTTACATTACTTTATCGTATAGATCATATATATTATTGCTTTAGGGTATTTTTTAATCATATATCTTGTGTTGATTTATTTGTTTACCTCTTGATGGATTCCTAGAGTTTTGACAACTTAAATCGTTTGAATTTGAAGTTTGCTAAAAGTATTGAGATTCTTGAAAAATAAAATTTTTGCTTATAAGATGCTATGGATTTTTTGCAAACTGTGCAAACTCAAAGAGATTTCTTTCGTGAGAAACTTGTGGATATGGACCGTGATGTTAAAAATTTAAAGTTGTCCTAGAAAGAGAGTGATGACAGAGTCCGATTTTTAGAGAAAGAATTAGAAGACACTAAAATTTTTAGGGTTTCTATTTGTACCGTTAAGAATAATGATAATTTAATTAATGATTATAAGGAACGTGAGAAGACTCTTAGGGATAAGTTATCTTTCATTGAGGGGGAGCGAGAAAATCTTCTAGGAATGATTGAAAATTAAAGAAAGAATTCCTAAAATTGAAAGAGTCAAATTTGTTTCTTGAGTATAAAATTTTGATGTTAAAAGATGATTTAAAATACTCGAGTAGTTTTAGTAGTAATGGTAATGGCTCACATAATTCTAATATTTCAAGTGTTAAAGCAAGGACCATCGTTTATTTTAGAGGGTCAATTGCATCCAAGGACGTTAGAATAGGTTAACCCACAGGTAACATTCCTCACATTTACACGTGCAAATATTATGGTAGGAAATGTCACCTTGGGGCGTTTTGTTATAATCTTGGAAGAGGTCCTAGGAAGTGGAAGTCTAGTGTTCCCTTGTTTTCCAAAACCCATCACATTAAGTATACATCTATTTAGGTTAGGAAATATATTTTAGAGGCGCTAGATGGTAGATTATATGACACCCCGCCTAATTAAATACAGGGTGATCAGGACTTTATTAAAATAAAACAGGATTTCCATCTGGTTCATTCTTAGCATCACTGTCGAAAACCTTATTAATTACTAACCACCTATTAGTTCATTAATTCGGTGACAAAATTTTATCTTTTAATAACCAAGCCATTAAGTACAACGGAAAACTAAATAGAACAATCACATTAATAGACTATAAACATACAATCAAATAACTGAATCAAAGTCCTGCCGAATCAACCATCGGCTAAAATCCAAACCAAATAAATTTGACAGATAGTAAATAAATTCCGTACAATATGAACTTAAATAATCTGAATAAATGCTGTGAGCAACATGCTCGAAATAAACTGAGACAGAATTCGTAAACTAGGAATAAATGAAAGAGGCGACTACTTCAATTCTTGCAATGTCCACGTATGCCACAAATGCATAACCCTAAAATAGAATCAAGCTTGGCGTCCTTATGGCTGGACACCTAAAAGGCTTTTAAAATATTTGACAGCAAGGGTTAGAACCCAAACCATTTTGAAAATATTTAGCAAGTGATCAAATTGCAGTAATTTAAAGTGCATGAATGCTCTTCATATTTAAGCTAGTGTTGCACTCCCTTGAGGACCCTCTCACCCCTCAACTATTGTGCACACCTAACGCTTTCTTTATAACCCACCTAGTCATTTACCCCGTGGCTAGTTCTTGTTATAACTCCTTCCTATCACACTACTCTAGCCTGAGTACGTTTAATATATGATTTGTAAGTTATTTAACATATGAATTTAACTAATCATTTTTCATTTAAGACAATATATTCTCACAAGTTATATATAATGAATACAATTCACTTCATGTATTTTACCCGCATATAATTATTTACTCCATTATATACATAGAACGATATTACAACATTCACACATATGTCGTATATATATAAATCCATCCTCCCGAGTAATACCTCACCGGATGCTTCTCTAAAGTTCTGTCATCGCAGGTCCACTCAGTCCCAACTGGATTCTCAAGACAACAAAATACCGCTGAGTCGGAACAAAAAATATAAGCGTAGTGGAGACGATCATATTTTTTCGAGTGTGAAGAAAATCATCTCACATGCCTCACCTCTATTGGACGCTATGACCCGGGGATTATACTCTCCCTTCTCCTCAAGTTAGGGGGATTCACCCACATCGTGCAACCTCCTGTGATAACACTAGAGGGTATATAATTATAAAATACCTAGTCATTGATATTTTAGTAGCACACAATATATATATATATATATATATATATATATACTATCACAGTACCGTATATATATAATTTAGATTAAATCCCATCCATACCATGCCCAACACCCGTAGCACTAGCATAAATGTACCCGAGTCCATAACCCGACTCTTAATTTAGTTAAACTCTCATTAATTAATTTAACAAAATTGTTGTCATTCAACCAAAATGCCTAGACTCACTCACTTGGCTCATAATTTTAATATTCAGAATTTATTATCCAGCATTCCCCTTAATAAGTTTCACACCCTTATTAATTTAATGTTCCTTAATGTTCATCTTCCAACATTAAGTTTAATCTAACACTCTCATGCCCATTATCACCTCAAATAATCCCAGACAAAAGAATATACTACACAGCTGTAGAAATCCTCAAACCAGTCCCAAGCCAAAACGGAGAAGAAACAAAAAGTGGCCAGATTTATCACGTCATTCGAATGAGGCCACATGTTGTTAGAACAATAAAGGATGTCACACGAACAAAACCCAAGTCGCTCGAACGACCTCTGGGTTTTTCGCTTTCTTCTTCTTCGTGCAGTTTGTCCGTCATGGTAGGACCTAAAAGCTTATAAACCCAGATTTTTCTACTGTTAATATCTTTAATATGAAACAATTTATACAAGTCTCATATATAAATCTCCAATTTGATTCCAACCACTTAATTATATTTCATCGAATTAAAAATCATTAACCGTCCACAACTTTTATCTCTAAATACATAAATCTAAATATCACAAATGTATGATTCTTCTTCAAATTTGATTTCACCAATTATCAATATAAAGAGATATTTTTATGGTTCAAATCTAAATTATCTAACAACATATTTGAGATGTCATTCTTCCCTAACAACATCTACACGTAATCATCCATAAATTGAAACCCCGATTTATATATCAACCCAACCCAAAATAATTGGTTTATATTACACCCACTATGATATGAATTGAAAACTGCAATTTATTTAAAAGAAAGTTTAACCACTTGCCTTAGGATTCATAGGGTCTGAATTCCTTTGGTGTAGATGAGTAATAATGAAGAACACCCACACTTGTTCTTGATTTCGACTCCCAAGAGTTCTCCAAATCCTCCCTATTTTCTCCTCTACTTAATTAGGGTTTATTAAATGAGTTATGGCTGCCACACCCTCTCACTTTTAGGTTTTATTAAGCCAATCCTATTTTTAGGCTTGTGGGCTTTATTAAAATATCCCAAACACTCTTGTGTGGGTCTAGTTATGCCTAAAAATGCCCCGAGACCCATTTGCTACCCTCGGATACTCTTTTTCGACTATTTCGACCTATCCAGAATTAACTGTACACTCAGAATTGTCATCCGAATTATTTTTCTAAAAGTCCTTATCTCGACCCTAATATAGTTTATACCTGACCCCCGGTTGAGATAAATTAATGCCACATCACTATCACTCGTTATGACGTAAATAAATCATTACTATTCACTTAGTAATTTAAATTTCATAAATATTAACCATTTAATCTCCAGATTAATATTTAAATAAATATTAGTAATAATTAATTCAATTTAATTACGACACACAAGTGATTTAAAATCAGCCGAATTAATTAAATATCGAATGCACAAAATTACGAGGTGTTACATACTTCCCCCTTTACAAGGGAATTTCGTCCCCAAAATTAGGTCATACCTGCGGCGAATAACTCTGGATACTTCTCTCACATGTCATCCTCCCCCTCCCAAGTAGACTCGTCGACGCTGTTATGTCCCTACTGAACTTTACTAGTGGCACCACCTTAAATCGCATCTTGCGCTCACTACGATCCAGAATGGCTACGGGTCTCTCCTCATATGAGACGTCTGGCTATAAGTCAATAACCTCGAGTGGGACGTGACAAAAATCCCTCTCTCTTCTTCGGTATTTATTCAATGATGCCACGTGAAACACGTCATGTATCCTTTGAATATTCTCTGTCAAACCCAGCCTATAAGCTACCGATCCTACTCTCTCAATGATAGGGAAAGGTTCCACATACCTCGGCGCTAGTTTCCCCTTCTTGTCGAACCTCATCACTCCCTCATGGGAGACACCTGAACCAATACCTGATCGCCGACCTCTAACTCTACATGTCTTCGATCAGCATCAGCATAACTCTTCTGCCTGTCCTGAGCTATTCGAATACATCCCCGAATAAACTATATCTTGGCACTCGTTTCCTAAATCATCTCTACCCCCAGTAACTTGTTGTCTCCCACCTCTAACCAACAAGCAGGTGAACGATAAGGTTTCCCATAAAGTGCGTCAAATGGTGCCATGCCGATAGTAAATTTGTAAGAATTTTATATGCAAACTCTACCAATGGAAGATATCGCTCCCATCCTCCCCCAAAATCCAGAATGCACATCCTCATCATATCCTCCAACATCTAATTTACCCTCTCAGTCTACCCATATATCTGTGGATGATAGGCAGTACTCAATCGTAAGTCTATGCCCATGGCCTCCTGGAAGCTCTTCTAGAAGTAAAAAACGAAGATCTTATCTCTACCAGACACAATGTTAATCGGTACCCCGTGCATCTTGGATATCTCCACTATGAACAACTGCACGTACTGGATCATCTCAGAGTCAATGCAAATTGGTAAGAAATGGGATATCTTGGTCAACCGATCCATTATCATCCATATGGAATCGTGCCCTTCTGCGATGTCGGCGACCTTGTAATGAAATCCATAGAAATTCTCTCCCGCTTCCACACGAGAATCTCGAGCGGCTGCAGCATCCCTGAAAGCCTTTGATGGTCCACTTTCACAAGCTGATGGGTAACACACTTCGAGACAAATTTGTAACAACCCGCGTAATTTTGGGCTATTTCAATTAATTTATGAAAAATGGAGGAAAATAAAGTTTTTGATAAAATTATTTTTATTACTCAAATATGTTGGTTATTATTTTTAAAGGCGAGAATTTCAAACGGTTTCAAAATCGGAGTTAAAACGGATTTTAAAATGATTTTTAAATGTTTTTAACTCTTGGAGTTGTTTTGACTTCCAACTCTTCATTTCTTTGCCTTATTTAAATGAGTCTTTTGGATTCCAACTCTTCATTTCTTTGCGTTATAAAAGGAAGTCGTGGGCAACCTTTTAACCTACTTTTGGCACAAATTTTGGCAGCAAATATATTTTATATTCCTCTCCTTTTTAATTATACATTGGCCTTTGAGATTTGTGAGTTCCAACCTTAGATTAGAGGTGTTCTTGGGGCTATTTTGTTAGAGGTTCCTAGAGAAGCTTTTGTAGATCTTTTGTGTTGATCTTGAGGATGTGATCATTGGTTTCTCATCATGATTTGAGGTATGGGGTTTTACACAATATGCTCCTTAAATCTCGCGAGTGTCATTCTCTTTGAATTCTTGTTTAATTGAACTCATATTTGAATTGATAAATTCATTGAAATCTGGAAAATAATTGTTGAAATTATTTTTATTCATGTGGTATCTGTGGTGACAATTATTTTGTAACACAAATAAATATGAAAGAGGTGACAATCCAAGAAAAGATAAATAAAATGCCAATCACACAACAACGAGTATACGTGGTTCAGCAAAGATGTGCCTACGTCCACGATGGTGCAGTCAGTGTTATTTCTCTATATTATGAAGAATAAGTACAGAGAATACAACTTGTCCTTTGCCCCGGACTTAGGGTTTAATTTATACATGTATATGTTGGAGTAGTGGGGGTGATGGGTTCCTCCTTATTAGCCATCTCCCCTACATGGGATCGCGTTCTCCCACAACTTCTCTTCATGGGATCGTGGGGTGATCGGATCAATACAAAAGGTGATGGGCTTGGGCTTTGGGCCGCTAAGGAGAGGCTACTCGTCCAGGCCTATGATGCTAAATTCAGGGTACCCACAATTGCCCCTAAATTTGTTGGGCCATTTTTACAGGTCTAATGAATTTAAATAATCATCTATTATGGTTGATTTCTTTGAAAACTGTGAAGTTGCTTTGGCGGCACCCGCTTTGCTATCCGTGCGCTATGATTAGACTTGAAGGCTCGTTGGAATAAGACACATTTTCTCTTCGTCGCTTCAGCTTTTCCAGCAATCTTCTATCTTCTGAGAACTCTTACGCTTTGTACCTTCTGTTTTCAATCTCTACTCTCGTTGCTTCTTCGCCATTTGACCTGATCTTCTATCTTGTAAGTCTCTCGTGCCCTTTTCATTTTCTCTTGAGTTTATAGTTTTTCTTGTGTTTTTCCAATGGCGAAGATTGGGAATAGGCCAGTCGTTGATTTTAGAAAATTCTACAACGTTCCTGAGTGGGTAGAGATTGAGTGTTGCGCCTCGCCTCCTAGGAACGTTAGGGATATAGAGGATGCGCATTGGATTCACATTTTGTTGCTCTCCCAGGGGGACTTACCTTTCCCCCTAATGATCTGTTTCTGCACTTCTTTAGCTATTTTAGTATTGTGCCTGTACAATGTTCGCCCAACGTATAGAAAATAGTGAACGGTGTGCATAGGATAAATCAACTGTATGGCACAAGGTTAGGGCTTGCCGAGGTCTGCTTTTGTTACTCCTTTTCTCGAACGAGTTCAGGTGTTCTGTACCTTAAGGCTAGGAGCCCTGATAGGGTATTGGTAGTAAATTTACCTGATTACCATAAGGACTACTGGCAAGAAGGTTTTCTTGTTAGGAATTGGCAATTCTCCCCCCATTCTGAAGGGTCGAGGTCTGAGAGGTTCACTGTTCCCTTTTATGGGGAAGAATATATAGGTAGATGTTATATTATTGCTTCAATCTTTACTGACTTGTGATTTTTCTAACCTCTCTTTGCTTTTTCTTTCACAGCGAGGACAAAGAATTTGGAGCCTGCTCTCAGCGAGGTCCATATCTCAGAGATGGTGAAAGCTTGGAATATTAGGGAGCCTTTGGTTGACGGCGAGCATCCTAGGGCCGCTGATTTTTTGCTTGAATACAAGAACACAGGCTCCAGCTTCATAGCTCGACCTGTGGATAGTGTTCCAGACTTTGATTTTTCCGTAGAGACTTCGGCTGAGTCCATCCAGTTGGACGAAGAAGAGAGCAGCTCAGAGAGTGAACCTGCAGGCGTTGTGATTAGTTTGGGTGCAGGAAGTGCTGGCAGTAGCAGTTCTTCTGAAGGAGATTCTGAGGCTCAAGACTCGTCGAGCACTACCAACAGTTCTTCTGAAGAGATGCCTCCCAGGAAGAATTTGATCAGAGATGACGATGATGATGATGTGCTCCTTGCACAGAGGTCCAAGAAAATGAAGACTGCCTCTAGGGCCATAGCTACTGGTTCCCGGCCTTCTTCTCAGGAGAAAGAGAAGAAGAGGAGGGAGGAGGAGCAGGTGAAAAAGAGAGAGAGGAAAAAGGAGGAGGGGAGGAAGAAAGTGGAGGAGAAAAAGAAAGTGGAGGAGAGAAAGAGAAGAGAGAGAGAAAAAGAGGAGGAGAGGAGGAAGGTGGAATCGAGGACCAAGACGGGTCAAGCCCTGGTCCCAGTGTCTGCTTTGCCCAAGGGGGCTTCGGTGGCTGTCTCTCCTCAGCTTGCCCCTGCGCTGCTCGAGAGAGCAGTTCTTCCTGCAGATCGCGAGAGGGCGTTGGGGTCCGATCAGTTGGTTCTGCAGGCTATCCAGAGGCTCGCCTTGGTAAAGTTCTCTTCTAATTCTCAATTTCTTTTAACCAGTTTTGATGGTTTCTTTTTTCTGATCCTTTCCTTGTTTTTTGCAGTTTGTGACCGACTTCGCTGTGCTCTATTGCTCTCGCGATGAGCTGGTGAGAAGGAACGGTGAGCTGGAGCAGCAGAAGTCTACTCTGGTAGCCACGGGTTCTCAGCTGGAGGCCGATCTGAAGGCTGCTGATGTAGATCGAGCTTCATCTGCCTTGGCCCTTGCTGATTCTGCTCACGAGAGAAATGAGGCTGTTAGGGAGCTTGGCGAGCTGAGGAAGGAGTACGACCTGGTGTGCTTGAGCAAGCTAGACCTTGCAGAGAATAACAGGGTTCTGGCCGAGCAGCTGGAGGGGGAGAAAGCCTAGGCGGCCACTCTTAAGGAAGATTCGTACAACTCTGGCTGGGCTGCTACGTATGAGGACGCTGAGGTTCAGATAGGCTATATCAGCCGTCTGAACTTCAAGAAAGGGTGGAATAAGGCTCTCGTGGCTGCTGGGGTGGATGTTGCATCCCCCCTCTTTGATGAGCACGACCCAGGGCCAAAGCCAGTCGTAGATGAGGACCCAGCCCCAACTGTTGAAGGCACCAACCCTATCTCTCAGGTGACCTCTACTGACGCTCTGTTGGTCGAGAGGACAGAGGACTTCCCTGCAGAGGGTAATGCCCCCGCTGATGCTGACAAGGACAAGGGACCATCCGAGGTTGCTAATTGATAGGGCTTCTTTGTAATTTTTTTGCTTTTTTTGATCTGATGTAACCTCGCTCATTATCAATGAAAAGACTTCATTTTTGTTTAGGTTGATCTCTTTCTTTTCTCTTTCTTTTACTTGTAGTTAGTTGATGTGGATGACTATATTCCTGTTACCTCCCAACTAGGTAGGACTCTTGGTCCTAATGCAAGCCCTGCAGTTCGCCAGGCCTTCGCTAGGCTTTGCAGGTTTGCTAAGTCACGGCACCAGAAATATAAGGATCAGTCCGAGCTAGTGGCCAAGTTGAAGGACAGGCTCCAGGAAATGGAAGAGATCGGTGCTTCAGTGCAAGAAGAAGTTAGCGAGCTAAGAGCGAAGTTACTGGAGGCCACCGAGGTCAACCAAGTTGGGGAGTTTCTGCAGCGGGAGAATGAAGACCTGAGGCGGGAGGTCTCGAAGCTTAAGGAGCATTTACCGAGCACCATTTCGGCAGTCCTACAAGGCTCCTCTTCGTCGCGAGCTGCTCGGCCTCCCCTCCCGCGTGTTGGTAGGAGTGCCAGGGGTAGGAATAGGGAAGTCGAGGAACAGCGTGAGAGGGAAATAGAGGAGCTGCGCGACGATGTTCGACGAGCATACATGACTGCTGCTGGGCTCCATAGGGACGTCACCCGTCTCTGGCATTTGTTTAAGAACGATCCTCGACAAGTGTGGTCCGATGGCTAGGATCAAGGCTAGCTGGATGCTCCGACGAGACTGTCAGAGTTTGAAGAGTTATCCTTCATCAGGGGGTGGTTGAGCGCCCTCAAAGAGCTGCAGGTCCCGAGGAACTCGACGCTGTGGTATCGACACGAGATGTCCTCCTCTACTCTGATGCCCAATCCATTCTGGCGGGATGATCGATGGATACCCATTGATGCTATTCCCCGGCGATTATTGGAATTGGACGCAAATGAGGTCGTGGAGGAGCTCGTCCCTGCTCCTGATAATGGAAGGAGAGCCAAAGTTGCTGACTATCTTGCTCGGAGGCTTCAACCTTCTTGAGATTTTTTTTATTATTGTAAATGCTTTGGGCGAGCTTCGCCGACTAAACATGTACTGTTACTGTTTGTAAATGTAAAGGATTAATGAGAAGTTCGAGTTTTGGGCAATTTTCCGATTAAACGTGTTCATCAATCCTTTTGTATTCTTGTATTGTAAATGCTTTGGGCAAGCTTCGCCGACTAAACATGTACTATTACTGTTTGTAAATATGAAAGATTAATGAGAAGTTCGAGTTTTGGGCAATTTTGCCGACTAAACGTGTTCATCAATCCTTTTATATTCTTGTAGCTTTTGTCATGTGAGTGTCCGCCCAGTCCAGTATAAGAATACCATTGTGCCCTCCCTTTACCTTTTAGGTCGTGTTGTCACACTCCCTTAGGCCTAAGTAGGGCAATTGGCGAGGACACACCTGGTATTGGATGTCTTTATCCGATCAGGATTTTGTTTAACCAAAGTAGGTTTGTTGCCTAAGAATACTCTGTAGGGCTTCATATATTGCCATGGGCAATGCTAAGAGGTCTGTCGTGCTTCATGACGATGACCTGAGGAGGGGTGCTCCCCTGCTATGTCAACCATTATGCATGTGATTTGAAAAGGATGTGTGATAAGAGAAAATTGTTACTTTTTAGAGAGTGATCAACTGAGAGATTTTCATTGGCGAATTGAGAAATGAACTTTCCTTTCACAAGATGAGTACAATAAAAAGATCTAACAATATAACTCCTAAAAATAGAATTTCTTGAGATTAGCCGCATTCCATGCTCATGGTATCTCTCTACCCTCCATTATTTTCAAATGATAGGCACCTCGCAGGTCATCTCTAATTATCTCATAAGGTCCTTCCCAATTCGGGCCCAGTTTACCGTCTGATGGCTTCGCTGTGTTGCCCAGGACCTTTCTTAGGACGTAGTCCCCAACTTTGAATTTCCTCGGATTGACCCTTTTGCTGTAATGCTTCGCGAGCTGTTGCTGATAGCTCGTTAGTTTTATTAGGGCAAGTTCCCTGCGCTCGTCGGCCAAGTCGAGTTCATCGAGCAAAGCCTGATCGTTCTGACCCTGCTCGACAAGGTCGGATCTCATTGTAGGCAATCCTTCTTCTAGTGGGATGACCGCCTCCATACCATATGCTAGTGAGAATGGCGTTTCCCCTGTGGCTCGCCTAGGAGTCGTTCTGTATGCCCATAGGACATGTGGTAGCTCGGTTGTCCACGCACCTTTTGATCGTTCTAACCGCTTCTTCAATCCAGTGATCACTGCCTTGTTGGAAGCCTCAGCTTGTCCGTTGCTTTGAGGGTAGGCCACCGAGCTGAAGTGGTGCCTGATCCTGTGTTTGTCGCAGAAGTCCTGAAAAGGGCCACTCTAGAACTGTGTTCCATTGTCAGTGATGATGGTTCTGGGGATTCCGAATCGGGTGATTATATTTCTCCATATGAACCTCATCATGTCATCATCTCGGATGTTCGCCAGTGGTTCTGCCTCGATCCACTTGGTAAAGTAATCAGTTGCAACCAACAGGTATTTGCGATTGCCGGCAGCGGTGGGCAGTGGTCCAACGATGTCCATTCCCCACTGGGCGAAGGGCTAGGGACTGGCCAGAGATTTTAATTCGCTGGCGGGCTGGTGGACCATGGGAGCGTGAAGTTGGCATTTTAGGCATTTGCGGACATATACCGCGGAGTCCTTTTGCATGTATGGCCACCAATAACCTTCCTTCATTGCTCGGAAGGCTAGAGACCTTCCTCCGACGTGGCTTTCGCAGATTCCTTCGTGAAGCACTGCCTTGACATCGCCTGGGTGGACGCACCTAAGGTAGGGGCCAGAGAAAGATCTTTTATACAAGTTGCCTCCTGTGGATAAGTGAAAGCGAGCAACTTTGACTCTTATCTGGTGGGCAGTTCTCTTATCCTCTGGGAGCGTTCCGTTCTTCAAATAGTCTCTTAAGGGATCCATCCAGCTGGGGGCTGGTTCCAATTGGAGTATTGGTTTCGCTTTGGTCAGCTCGCAGTTGGGGTAGATGCTCGGGCGGCTGAGGAAATCAATAGGGATGATCCTTTTAAGGCTGGAATCAACTGCCGAGCTCAGGGCTGCTAAGGCGTCAGCGTGGCTGTTTTGCCCCCTGGGAAACTGTTGGATGTTGATGACTTCAAAGTTCGTCATTAAGTTTTTTACCAAGGAGAGGTAGGCTGCCATCCTCTCATCCTTCGCGTTATAGTCTCCACTTATCTGATTGGAAACTAGTTGCGAATCTCTGAATACCTGTAAATGCTTTGCTCCCAGAGTTTGCGCCCTTTGGAGACCTGCTATTAAGGCTTCGTATTCTGCTTCGTTGTTGGAGGCTGCAAATCCTAGCCTGATTCCTTACTCGAGGACTGTATTTTCTGGAGTGATGAGAATAATTCCTACTCCTTCCCCCTTTGAGTTGGAGGCTCCATCAACGAATAGTTTCCAGCTTCCCCCTGTAGCCTAGTTGTTTTGTTCTGTTGGCATAGGCTGGTCGATGCGTTCTTCGCCTATGAATTCAGATATGAAGTCAGTAAGGATTTGACCCTTGATAGCTGTCCTTGGTTGAAATTGGATGTCAAATCGACCGAGCTCGACTGACCATTTAGACAGTCTGCCCGACAAATCCGCCTTCCTTAGGATAGCCTTGAGGGGGTGTGATGTAAGGACGATGATCGTATGAGCTTCGAAGTAATGTTTCAGTTTCCTCGAGGCCATTACTAGGGCGAATGCGAGCTTTTCCAATGGTAGGTAGCGCTGCTCGTCATCTAATAGGGTTTTGCTCGCGTAATAGACTAGATGTTGAATCCCTGTAACTTCACACATTAGCGCTGAGCTGACAGTATGGCTGGATACAGAGAGGTAGAGGTATAAAGAGTCCATTTGCTGTGGTATGACAAGCAATGGTGGTGAGCTCAGGTAGGACTTGAGCTTGTATAATGCTCGTGAGCAACTTGAGGTCCATTCTACTATTTTGCTGCCTTTTAGGAGTTGGAAGAAGGGCTTGCATCTCTCAGAGGATTTAGAGATGAAACGATTTAGAGCAGCGAGCATTCCAGTGAGCTTCTGTACATCGCGGATTATTCGAGGAGGTTGCACTCGTTTGATTGCATCAATCTGGTCCGGATTAGCCTCTATGCCTCGCTTGCTGACCAAATACCCAAGAAACTTTCCTGACTGGACACCGAAGGAACACTTGCTCGCGTTTAGTTTCATTCGGTACTTCCTGAGGATTTCGAAGGTACTTGATAAGTCCGAGAGGTGTTTTTCCTTCTCCTTGCTCTTGACGAGCATGTCGTCGATGTAGACCTCCATCGTGTCTCCCATTTGATTCTTGAACATTTTGGTAACTAGCCGCTGATAGGTTGCCCCTGCATTTTTTAGCCCGAAAGGCATGACCTTGTAACAGTATAAACCAACCGTTGTGATAAACGCCATTTTGTCCTGATCTGGGGTATACAGGGGAATCTGGTGATATCCTGAGTATGCGTCCAGGAAACTCATTCGTTCATGAGCTGCGGTGGCGTCTACTAGTTGGTCTATTTTTGGAAGAGGGAAGCTATCCTTATGGCAGGCTTTGCTGAGGTCAGTGAAGTCTATGCAAACTCTCCACTTCCCGTTGCTTTTTGGGACTACCACTGGGTTGGATAACCATTTGGGAAATTGCACTTCCCGTATGGACCCTGCATCCAGTAGTTTTTCGACTTCTTTCTCTATTGCTCTGGCCTTCTCGGGGGCAGTTCGTCGTGCCTTCTGCGCTATCGGCTTGAATGTGGGATCGACGTGCAACTGATGGCAGACCATATTGGGGTCGATTCCTGGCAGCTCATAGGGTTCCCAAGCGAAAACGTCTATGTTGCTTCTGAGTAAGGTTGATAAGTCCTTTTGCTCTTGGTCAGTGAGTGAGGTTCCGATCAGGAAGACTCTGCTATTGTCTCCCTCTTTAGCCGACACTTCTACCAGGTCCTCGACGACGCGCTCGGAGGGGAGGAGCCTGGTCTCTTCCACCCCGGGCCTTCCATATTTTAATTACTATTTGGAAGGAATTGCACCTTCCTCCATCTTCTCGCTGGTTTGAACAGCTCTTTTCTCTAGCTTTTTTCGGATGGCCGCTATGAAGCACTTTCTTGCCATTGCCTGGTCGCCATGTATCTCCATCACTCCCCGCTCGGTGACATATTTGAGTTTCTGGTGGTAGGCCGAGGAGACTGCCTTCATTGCATGAATCCATCCCCTACCGAGGATGGCTTGATACGGTGAATCGATGTCGACCACCAAGAATTCGATCATTTTTGAAACATTTCCAACGAGCACTGGCAGTACTATCTTGCCCAGAGGCATGGTCATCTTCCCAGCGAAGCCGACAGAGGGACAGTGGTTCCCTTTAGGTCGGCGATGTTCAACTTCAATTTCCTGAACAGGTCGATGTACATTACTTCGAATGAGCTCCCTTGATCGACGAGAAGCCTGTCGATATCAAAGTTGTCTATCCTGAGTGTAATGACTAATGCATCGTGATGTGGGGTCCTTACTCCCACAAGATCTTCATCCGTGAAAATAATATGCTTGTTGTAGTTGATATCCTCTGCTCACCGACGTTTTCCTGCCTGTGATTTTGCTGGATCAATCTGAAAAGCTTGCATCACCGCTGTCAGCTTCTTTACCTCCATTCGAGGTGAGTTACCCTGGATTTGCTTAACATCGGATACTCCGTGGATTACTGCGAATTCGTGTCCGGCGTCGTCTTCCAATACGTTGTCGGGTTTTGCCTCTTTGTGGACAGTCACTCTCACTACTTTCTTTTCCACAAAGCCATTCAAATGTCCGGATTGGGCCAAATCCTCGAGGTGGGACTTAAGAGCCTTGCAGTGCTCGGTCTTATGCCCTCCCTCTTTGTGGAAGGTGCATCTCAGGGCATTGTTCCTTTTCGAGGGGTCTCCTCCCATTTTTCGGGGCCATTTGATGAACGGCTCATCCTTGATCTTCGCGAGGATTTTGTAAATTGGTTCTTTGAAGACGGTGTTGACCGCCTGGAACGATTTTGCAACGTCAGGGTTCCCACCGTTTTTGGATCCATTCTTGCTCCCACTCTTTACTCCTTTTTTCTGGTTATCAACTTTCTCACTTACCTTGGTAGCGAGCTTGGCTCGACCGTTTTCTCCTATGTTAAGGCGGGTGACATCTTCCACCTTTACGTATTTCTCAATTCGGGCCATCAGGTCATCAATGGTTGTAGTTTCCTTCTTTGTCAAGGATTGGTAAAGGAGGGAAGAGCTAGGTAGCCCAATATTGAATGAAGCCACTGCCACTTCTTCCGCGAAATCCTCGACCTCGTTGAATAACTCCCAATACCTCTTCGCGTAGTCTCGCAGTGTCTCCTGAGGCGTTTTCTTCATTGTTAATAGAGCATCCATCCTTTTGGGATAGGAGCTGCTGGTGATGAACCGAGCCGTAAAGAGCTCGGCCAGGGATTTGAAATTCCTGATGGATCGGTGAGGGAGTCTCTCGAACCATTTCTGGGCCACGTCATGAAGGCTCGAGGGGAATATACGGCACATCAGTGCATCTCGGTGATTCCAGAGGGTCATAGCCTGCCGGTACTGCCTGACATGATCAATGGGATCAGTCTTCACGTCGTAAATCTTGAACCTTGGAATGGAAAACTTCTTGGGGGCCTCTTCTTCTTCGATTTCCCTCATGAAGGGTGATTTCATCTGGGTCTTAAGGGCTCTCCTGGCGAGTTCTCTGGTCAACCTGGTGCCGCGGTGAGCTGGATGTTGGTCCATCTCTCTACGGACCAGGTTCCGTATGTTGTCGTCGCTGCGAGCAGGGCTCTGGTAGCGGCGAGCTTGTCTTAGTTATTCGCAGAGGTCGTCGTCTGAGTCGCCACCTTCGTCCCGTTGATATTTCCGCCTAGGTCTCCTTCCTCGGCTGCGAGATTTGCTCGCCTGAGGGCTAGGAGTGCGATAGGTGCGTCTCCTAGTATCAGGACGTAATTCTTTTTCTAGTTTTTCCAGTCTTCTTTTCAGGCGAGCATTCTCAGCCTCATATCTGCGAGAAGACGCCCTCTACTCGTGGAGCCTTGCTTCGTATGCATCGATCAATCTGGATATCTGCGTGGACCTTGTTGGTCCTTGACTTTCTTCTGAGGCGGGGCTTTCTAAGTGAGCCCCTTGATCTGAACGTCGGACTTCAGACCTAATCCTGCGGGGAGCAGGTGGCTCCTGAATGTCTCCTGCTTGAGGAGCATTGCTGCTGTGACCAGACATCTTATATTTTTACTTGGTGTGGGCTCTTCTCAGGGAAAGATGAACGTTTCCCACAGACGTCGCCAATTGTGGTGACAATTGTTTTGTAACACAAATAAATATGAAAGAGGTAAAAATCCAAGAAAAGATAAATAAAATGCCAATCACACAACAACGGGTATACGTGGTTCGGCAAAGATGTGCCTACGTCCACGATGGTGCAGTCAGTGTTATTTCTCTATATTATGAAGAATAAGTACAGAGATTACAGTTTGTCCTTTGCCCCGGACTTAGGGTTTAATTTATACATGCATATGTTGGAGTAGTGGGGGTGATGGGTTCCTCCTTATTAGCCATCTCCCCTACATGGGATCGCGTTCTCCCACAACTTCTCTTCATGGGATCGTGGGGTGATCGGATCAATACAAAAGGTGATGGGCCTGGGCTTTGGGCCGCTAAGGAGAGGCTACTCGTCCATGCCTATGATGCTAAATTCAGGGTACCCACAGTATCATTATATTGTTGATGAGCACGTTGTCATGAGATTTTAATATGGTACGGATGTTGGGCACCCGCCAAAATTCCTATTTCCCGGGCTATGGCTTGATAAAGCATATGCGAATGGGGTGAGGCCTGGTTACCCATTGATGTGTTGTTGAGAAATTATATTGATAAATGCTTTGAGATTTGCATTTTGATTTGAGTATTCGTGCTCGTGTTGTTACGCTTTATTCATCGCTAACTTATATTTGTTGAGCATATTTCCTGTCGTATTGTGTACTTCCCCATATTTTCTTTTAGTGGCAGGTTAGCGCGGATTTTGGGGCGCTATGGAGATTGATTTTAGCGAGGATTGTTTGAGAAAGATTTGTATTATTTATTTTTTTGTATAGAGCATTGGAGATTTGCATTTTATTTTTCGAGTTAGATGTTGTATTTATTCGAGAGACTTGTTGTATTTGAAGAATTGAGATTAGTGGATTTATATTATTGTGGGTTTATTTAGATGCTCTATACCTTGTTACTTGTGGATTTAGTTATTTTATCAAAGTGGCGCTCCGTTCGCTCTCCCCGGGCGGGAGGGGTGTTACAAATGGTATCAGATCTTAGGTATACGGCAACCCTCGGGGCTTGGGTTTTGGGTTCATTGTGTGGTTAGCAATTTTTGGAGATAGAAAATTTTAGGTGATATTCGTGTTAGGTTTCGAGATTAGATGTGAGGAATTTCTTTTTGGAGACGAGATTATTTTGGAGATTGTTGGCCTGATTTTGAGAGTTAGGCATTCGGCGAATTTCGAGGGCGAAATTCCATTATTAGTGGGGATGTGTAACAAACCGCGTAATTTTGGGCTATTTCAATTAATTTCTGGAAAATGGAGGAAAATAAAGTTTTTGATAAAATTATTTTTATTACTCAAATATGTTGGTTATTATTTTTAAAGGCGAGAATTTCAAACGGTTTCGAAATCGGAGTTAAAACGGATTTTAAAATGATTTTTAAATGTTTTTAACTCTTGGAGTTGTTTTGACTTCCAACTCTTCATTTCTTTGCCTTATTTAAATGAGTCTTTTGGATTCCAACGCTTCATTTCTTTGCGTTATAAAAGGAAGTCGTGGGCAACCTTTTAACCTACTTTTGGCACAAATTTTGGCAGCAAATATATTTTATATTCCTCTCCTTTTTAATTATACATTGGCCTTTGAGATTTGTGAGTTCCAACCTTAGATTAGAGGTGTTCTTGGGGCTATTTTGTTAGAGGTTCCTGGAGAAGCTTTTGTAGATCTTTTGTGTTGATCTTGAGGATGTGATCATTGATTTCTCATCATGATTTGAGGTATGGGGTTTTACACAATATGCTCCTTAAATCTCGCGAGTGTCATTCTGTTTGAATTTTGTTTAATTGAACTCATATTTGAATTGATAAATTCATTGAAATCTGGAAAATAGTTGTTGAAGTTATTTTTATTCATGTGGAATCATTATATTGTTGATGAGCACGTTGTCATGAGATTTTAATATGGCACGGATGTTGGGCACCCGCTAAAATTCCTATTTCCCGGGCTATGGCTTGATAAAGCATATGCGAATGGGGTGAGGCCTGGTTACCCATTGATGTGTTGTTGAGAAATTATATTGATAAATGCTTTGATATTTGCATTTTGATTTGAGTATTCGTGCTCGTGTTGTTACGCTTTATTCATCGCTAACTTATATTTGTTGAGCATATTTCCTGTTGTATTGTGTACTTCTCCATATTTTCTTTTAGTGGCAGGTTAGCGAGGATTTTGGGGCGCTATGGAGATTGATTTTAGCGAGGATTGTTTGAGAAAGATTTGTATTATTTATTTTGTTGTATAGAGCATTGGAGATTTGTATTTTATTTTTCGAGTTAGATGTTGTATTTATTCGAGAGACTTGTTGTATTTGAAGAATTGAGATTAGTGGATTTATATTATTGTGGGTTTATTTAGGTGCTCTATACCTTGTTACTTGTGGATTTAGTTATTTTATCAAAGTGGCGCTCTGTTCACTCTCCTCGGGCGGGCGGGGTGTTACAAATGGTATCAGAGCTTAGGTATACGGCAACCCTCGGGGCTTGGGTTTTGGGTTCATTGTGTGGTTAGCAATTTTTGGAGATAGAAAATTTTAGGTGATATTCGTGTTAGGTTTCGAGATTAGATGTGAGGAATTTCTTTTTGGAGACGAGATTATTTTGGAGATTGTTGGCCTGATTTTGAGAGTTAGGCATTCGGCGAATTTCGAGGGCGAAATTCCATTATTAGTGGGGATGTGTAACAACCCGCGTAATTTTGGGCTATTTCAATTAATTTCTGGAAAATGGAGGAAAATAAAGTTTTTGATAAAATTATTTTTATTACTCAAATATGTTGGTTATTATTTTTAAAGGCGAGAATTTCAAACGGTTTCGAAATCGGAGTTAAAACGGATTTTAAAATGATTTTTAAATGTTTTTAACTCTTGGAGTTGTTTTGACTTCCAACTCTTCATTTATTTGCCTTATTTAAATGAGTCTTTTGGATTCCAACTCTTCATTTCTTTGCATTATAAAAGGAAGTCGTGGGCAACCTTTTAACCTACTTTTGGCACAAATTTTGGCAGCAAATATATTTTATATTCCTCTCCTTTTTAATTATACATTGGCCTTTGAGATTTGTGAGTTCCAACCTTAGATTAGAGGTGTTCTTGGGGCTATTTTGTTAGAGGTTCCTGGAGAAGCTTTTGTAGATCTTTTGTGTTGATCTTGAGGATGTGATCATTGATTTCTCATCATGATTTGATTTATGGGGTTTTACACAATATGCTCCTTAAATCTCGCGAGTGTCATTCTGTTTGAATTTTGTTTAATTGAACTCATATTTGAATTGATAAATTCATTGAAATCTGGAAAATAATTGTTGAAATTATTTTTATTCATGTGGTATCATTATATTGTTGATGAGCATGTTGTCATGAGATTTTAATATGGCACGGATGTTGGGCACCGCTAAAATTCCTATTTCTCGGGCTATGGCTTGATAAAGCATATGCGAATGGGGTGAGGCCTGGTTACCCATTGATGTGTTGTTGAGAAATTATATTGATAAATGCTTTGAGATTTGCATTTTGATTTGAGTATTCGTGCTCGTGTTGTTACGCTTTATTCATCGCTAACTTATATTTGTTGAGCATATTTCCTGTCGTATTGTGTACTTCCCCATATTTTCTTTTAGTGGCAGGTTAGCGAGGATTTTGGGGCGCTATGGAGATTGATTTTAACGAGGATTGTTTGAGAAAGATTTGTATTATTTATTTTGTTGTATAGAGCATTGGAGATTTGTATTTTATTTTTCGAGTTAGATGTTGTATTTATTCGAGACACTTCTTGTATTTGAAAAATTGAGATTAGTGGATTTATATTATTGTGGGTTTATTTAGATGCTCTATACCTTGTTACTTGTGGATTCAGTTATTTTATCAAAGTGGCGCTCCGTTCGCTCTCCCCGGGCGGGCGGGGTGTTACAAATGGTATCAGAGCTTAGGTATACGGCAACCCTCGGGGCTTGGGTTTTGGGTTCATTGTGTGGTTAGCAATTTTTGGAGATAGAAAATTTTAGGTGATATTCGTGTTAGGTTTCGAGATTAGATGTGAGGAATTTCTTTTTGGAGAAGAGATTATTTTGGAGATTGTTGGCCTGATTTTGAGAGTTAGGCATTCGGCGAATTTCGAGGGCGAAATTCCATTATTAGTGGGGATGTGTAACAACCCGCGTAATTTTGGGCTATTTCAATTAATTTCTGGAAAATGGAGGAAAATAAAGTTTTTGATAAAATTATTTTTATTACTCAAATATGTTGGTTATTATTTTTAAAGGCGAGAATTTCAAACGGTTTCGAAATCGGAGTTAAAACGGATTTTAAAATGATTTTTAAATGTTTTTAACTCTTGGAGTTGTTTTGACTTCCAACTCTTCATTTCTTTGCCTTATTTAAATGAGTCTTTTGTATTCCAACTCTTCATTTCTTTGCGTTATAAAAGGAAGTCGTGGGCAACCTTTTAACCTACTTTTGGCACAAATTTTGGCAGCAAATATATTTTATAGTCCTCTCCTTTTTAATTATACATTGGCCTTTGAGATTTGTGAGTTCCAACCTTAGATTAGAGGTGTTCTTGGTCCTATTTTGTTAGAGGTTCCTGGAGAAGCTTTTGTAGATCTTTTGTGTTGATCTTGAGGATGTGATCATTGGTTTCTCATCATGATTTGAGGTATCGAGTTTTACACAATATGCTCCTTAAATCTCGCGAGTGTCATTCTCTTTGAATTCTTGTTTAATTGAACTCATATTTGAATTGATAAATTCATTGAAATCTGGAAAATAATTGTTGAAATTATTTTTATTCATGTGGTATCATTATATTGTTGATGAGCACGTTGTCATGAGATTTTAATATGGCACGGATGTTGGGCACCCGCTAAAATTCCTATTTCCCGAGCTATGGCTTGATAAAGCATATGCGAATGGGGTGAGGCCTGGTTACCCATTGATGTGTTGTTGAGAAATTATATTGATAAATGCTTTGAGATTTGCATTTTGATTTGAGTATTCGTGCTCGTTTTGTTACGCTTTATTCATCGCTAACTTATATTTGTTGAGCATATTTCCTGTCGTATTGTGTACTTCCCCATATTTTCTTTTAGTGGCAGGTTAGCGCGGATTTTGGGGCGCTATGGAGATTGATTTTAGCGAGGATTGTTTGAGAAAGATTTGTATTATTTATTTTGTTGTATAGAGCATTGGAGATTTGTATTTTATTTTTCGAGTTAGATGTTGTATTTATTCAAGAGACTTGTTGTATTTGAAGAATTGAGATTAGTGGATTTATATTATTGTGGGTTTATTTAGATGCTCTATACCTTATTACTTGTGGATTTAGTTATTTTATCAAAGTGGCGCTCCGTTCGCTCTCCCCGGGCGGGCGGGGTGTTACAAATGGTATCAGAGCTTAGGTATACGGCAACCCTCGGGGCTTGGGTTTTGGGTTCATTGTGTGGTTAGCAATTTTTGGAGATAGAAAATTTTAGGTGATATTCGTGTTAGGTTTCGAGATTAGATGTGAGGAATTTCTTTTTGGAGATGAGATTATTTTGGAGATTGTTGGCCTGATTTTGAGAGTTAGGCATTCGGCGAATTTCGAGGGCGAAATTCCATTATTAGTGGAGATGTGTAACAACCCGCGTAATTTTGGGCTATTTCAATTAATTTCTGGAAAATGGAGGAAAATAAAGTTTTTGATAAAATTATTTTTATTACTCAAATATGTTGGTTATTATTTTTAAAGGCGAGAATTTCAAACGGTTTCGAAATCGGAGTTAAAACGGATTTTAAAATGATTTTTAAATGTTTTTAACTCTTGGAGTTGTTTTGACTTCCAACTCTTCATTTCTTTGCCTTATTTAAATGAGTCTTTTGGATTCCAACTCTTCATTTCTTTGCGTTATAAAAGGAAGTCGTGGGCAACCTTTTAACCTACTTTTGGCACAAATTTTGGCAGCAAATATATTTTATAGTCCTCTCCTTTTTAATTATACATTGGCCTTTGAGATTTGTGAGTTCCAACCTTAGATTATAGGTGTTCTTGGGCCTATTTTGTTAGAGGTTCCTGGAGAAGCTTTTGTAGATCTTTTGTGTTGATCTTGAGGATGTGATCATTGGTTTCTCATCATGATTTGAGGTATCGAGTTTTACACAATATGCTCCTTAAATCTCGCGAGTGTCATTCTCTTTGAATTCTTGTTTAATTGAACTCATATTTGAATTGATAAATTCATTGAAATCTGGAAAATAATTGTTGAAATTATTTTTATTCATGTGGTATCATTATATTGTTGATGAGCACGTTGTCATGAGATTTTAATATGGCACGGATGTTGGGCACCGCTAAAATTCCTATTTCTCGGGCTATGGCTTGATAAAGCATATGCGAATGGGGTGAGGCCTGGTTACCCATTGATGTGTTGTTGAGAAATTATATTGATAAATGCTTTGAGATTTGCATTTTGATTTGAGTATTCGTGCTCGTGTTGTTACGCTTTATTCATCGCTAACTTATATTTGTTGAGCATATTTCCTGTCGTATTGTGTACTTCCCCATATTTTCTTTTAGTGGCAGGTTAGCGAGGATTTTGGGGCGCTATGGAGATTGATTTTAACGAGGATTGTTTGAGAAAGATTTGTATTATTTATTTTGTTGTATAGAGCATTGGAGATTTGTATTTTATTTTTCGAGTTAGATGTTGTATTTATTCGAGACACTTCTTGTATTTGAAAAATTGAGATTAGTGGATTTATATTATTGTGGGTTTATTTAGATGCTCTATACCTTGTTACTTGTGGATTCAGTTATTTTATCAAAGTGGCGCTCCGTTCGCTCTCCCCGGGCGGGCGGGGTGTTACAAATGGTATCAGAGCTTAGGTATACGGCAACCCTCGGGGCTTGGGTTTTGGGTTCATTGTGTGGTTAGCAATTTTTGGAGATAGAAAATTTTAGGTGATATTCGTGTTAGGTTTCGAGATTAGATGTGAGGAATTTCTTTTTGGAGATGAGATTATTTTGGAGATTGTTGGCCTGATTTTGAGAGTTAGGCATTCGGCGAATTTCGAGGGCGAAATTCCATTATTAGTGGGGATGTGTAACAACCCGCGTAATTTTGGGCTATTTCAATTAATTTCTGGAAAATGGAGGAAAATAAAGTTTTTGATAAAATTATTTTTATTACTCAAATATGTTGGTTATTATTTTTAAAGGCGAGAATTTCAAACGGTTTCGAAATCGGAGTTAAAACGGATTTTAAAATGATTTTTAAATGTTTTTAACTCTTGGAGTTGTTTTGACTTCCAACTCTTCATTTCTTTGCCTTATTTAAATGAGTCTTTTGTATTCCAACTCTTCATTTCTTTGCGTTATAAAAGGAAGTCGTGGGCAACCTTTTAACCTACTTTTGGCACAAATTTTGGCAGCAAATATATTTTATAGTCCTCTCCTTTTTAATTATACATTGGCCTTTGAGATTTGTGAGTTCCAACCTTAGATTAGAGGTGTTCTTGGGCCTATTTTGTTAGAGGTTCCTGGAGAAGCTTTTGTAGATCTTTTGTGTTGATCTTGAGGATGTGATCATTGGTTTCTCATCATGATTTGAGGTATCGAGTTTTACACAATATGCTCCTTAAATCTCGCGAGTGTCATTCTCTTTGAATTCTTGTTTAATTGAACTCATATTTGAATTGATAAATTCATTGAAATCTGGAAAATAATTGTTGAAATTATTTTTATTCATGTGGTATCATTATATTGTTGATGAGCACGTTGTCATGAGATTTTCATATGGCACGGATGTTGGGCACCCGCTAAAATTCCTATTTCCCGGGCTATGGCTTGATAAAGCATATGCGAATGGGGTGAGGCCTGGTTACCCATTGATGTGTTGTTGAGAAATTATATTGATAAATGCTTTGAGATTTGCATTTTGATTTGAGTATTCGTGCTCGTGTTGTTACGCTTTATTCATCGCTAACTTATATTTGTTGAGCATATTTCCTGTCGTATTGTGTACTTCCCCATATTTTCTTTTAGTGGCAGGTTAGCGCGGATTTTGGGGCGCTATGGAGATTGATTTTAGCGAGGATTGTTTGAGAAAGATTTGTATTATTTATTTTGTTGTATAGAGCATTGGAGATTTGTATTTTATTTTTCGAGTTAGATGTTGTATTTATTCGAGAGACTTGTTGTATTTGAAGAATTGAGATTAGTGGATTTATATTATTGTGGGTTTATTTAGATACTCTATACCTTATTACTTGTGGATTTAGTTATTTTATCAAAGTGGCGCTCCGTTCGCTCTCCCCGGGCGGGCGGGGTGTTACAAATGGTATCAGAGCTTAGGTATACGGCAACCCTCGGGGCTTGGGTTTTGGGTTCATTGTGTGGTTAGCAATTTTTGGAGATAGAAAATTTTAGGTGATATTCGTGTTAGGTTTCGAGATTAGATGTGAGGAATTTCTTTTTGGAGATGAGATTATTTTGGAGATTGTTGGCCTGATTTTGAGAGTTAGGCATTCGGCGAATTTCGAGGGCGAAATTCCATTATTAGTGGAGATGTGTAACAACCCGCGTAATTTTGGGCTATTTCAATTAATTTCTGGAAAATGGAGGAAAATAAAGTTTTTGATAAAATTATTTTTATTACTCAAATATGTTGGTTATTATTTTTAAAGGCGAGAATTTCAAACGGTTTCGAAATCGGAGTTAAAACGGATTTTAAAATGATTTTTAAATGTTTTTAACTCTTGGAGTTGTTTTGACTTCCAACTCTTCATTTCTTTGCCTTATTTAAATGAGTCTTTTGTATTCCAACTCTTCATTTCTTTGCGTTATAAAAGGAAGTCGTGGGCAACCTTTTAACCTACTTTTGGCACAAATTTTGGCAGCAAATATATTTTATAGTCCTCTCCTTTTTAATTATACATTGGCCTTTGAGATTTGTGAGTTCCAACCTTAGATTAGAGGTGTTCTTGGGCCTATTTTGTTAGAGGTTCCTGGAGAAGCTTTTGTAGATCTTTTGTGTTGATCTTGAGGATGTGATCATTGGTTTCTCATCATGATTTGAGGTATCGAGTTTTACACAATATGCTCCTTAAATCTCGCGAGTGTCATTCTCTTTGAATTCTTGTTTAATTGAACTCATATTTGAATTGATAAATTCATTGAAATCTGGAAAATAATTGTTGAAATTATTTTTATTCATGTGGTATCATTATATTGTTGATGAGCACGTTGTCATGAGATTTTAATATGGCACGGATGTTGGGCACCCGCTAAAATTCCTATTTCCCGGGCTATGGCTTGATAAAGCATATGCGAATGGGGTGAGGCCTGGTTACCCATTGATGTGTTGTTGAGAAATTATATTGATAAATGCTTTGAGATTTGCATTTTGATTTGAGTATTCGTGCTCGTTTTGTTACGCTTTATTCATCGCTAACTTATATTTGTTGAGCATATTTCCTGTCGTATTGTGTACTTCCCCATATTTTCTTTTAGTGGCAGGTTAGCGCGGATTTTGGGGCGCTATGGAGATTGATTTTAGCGAGGATTGTTTGAGAAAGATTTGTATTATTTATTTTGTTGTATAGAGCATTGGAGATTTGTATTTTATTTTTCGAGTTAGATGTTGTATTTATTCGAGAGACTTGTTGTATTTGAAGAATTGAGATTAGTGGATTTATATTATTGTGGGTTTATTTAGATGCTCTATACCTTATTACTTGTGGATTTAGTTATTTTATCAAAGTGGCGCTCCGTTCTCTCTCCCCAGGCGGGCGGGGTGTTACAAAATTATGTTATATCTCGCTTCATCCCTAACCACTAGTACTGCCTCCTAATGTCCTGGTACATCTTATCCCCACCGGGATGTACTGCGAATCTTGAACCATGGGACTCAGTCATAAAAGAATGCCTTAAATTCTCATCCTCTGGTGTGAATAACCTTCCATTGAAACATAGTCATCCATCTGAGCTGATCGAGTAAGACTTTTCACCTTCTGCTAGTAATTGTCGTACCCTATTCTGGCAGAACCGATCCTCTGACTGTGCTCTCACTATTCGCATGATAATCTCGGGAGTGATAGCTAGAACTTCCATACATGCCCTAGCGACCTTATCATCATGCCGAAGTTCACTCCACTTCACTTTACAAACCTCTTCCAAGTCCCCCGTAGGTCATCTGCTCAATGCGTCTGCCAACATATTTGCCTTACCAGGATGATATTATATATCAAACTGGTAATCCTTCACGAATTCTAGCCACTACCTCTGTATCATATTCAGATCCTTCTATGTGAAGAGATACTAAAGTGACTTATGATTCGTGAATAATGTGAATAAGTCTCTTAGAAGATAGTGCCTCCATATCCTCAAAGCAAAAACGACCACTGCCAACTCAAGGTCGTGGGTGGGGTAATTCCTCTCATGGGGCTTAAGCTTTTGAGATGCATAAGTTATAGCCCCGTCCTCCTGGTACAACATACCCCTAAGTCCCTGTAAGGATGCATCAGTATAGACCCGGTACTCCAATCCTCCCCTAGGCAAAGCAAGTATGGGTGTTGATGTCAATTCGTCCTTTATCTCATCAAAATCTAACTGACAGTGGTCACTCCATAAAAATAGTACTCCATTATGAGTCAGATTCGCCAATGGACCCGCAATCTTCAAAAATCCATTCATGAAGTGTCGATCATACCTGACCAACCCTAAAAAATTATGAATCTTGGTTGGTGTCATAGGTTGTCCCTACTCCCTTACCCCCGATACCTTACTCGAATCAATAGTAATAGCCCGATCTGACACAATGTGGCCAAGAAATTGTACCTCTCATAACCAAAATCCACACTTCCTAAATTTGGCATATAACTGGTGGTCCCGCAGTGTCTGCAAAACCATATGCAAATGCTCCATGTGCTCTTCGTCAGTACGTGAGTAGACCAAAATGTCATCTATGAAAACGATGACGAAATGGTCGAGGAACTCCCTTAATACTCTGTTTATGAGATCCATGAACATTCCTAGTGCATTGGTGAGCCCAAATGGCATCACCCTGAACTCGTAGGATCCACACCGCGAAAGAAAAGTGGTCTTAGGAAAATCCTCCTCCCAAATGCACGACTGATGATATCACGATCTAAAATAAATATTAGAGAAGTAGTTGCCCCTCTCAACTGATCAAACAGGTCATCGATTATCGAAAATAGATACTTATTCCGTATCCTAACCTTATTTAGATCCCTGTAGTCTACACACAAGCGGAGTGAACCATCCCTCTTCTTCACAAATAACACATGATCATCCCACGGTGATGTGTTCCGCCGAATGAAACCATGGCCCAAAAGATGTTGAATCTGTTCTCTCAGCTCACGTATCTCTGAAGGGGCCATGCAGTAAGGTGCTTGGGTAATCGGCCTTGCACCAGGTGCTAAATCAATAATGAACTCGATCTCCCGACTGGGTGGTAACCCAGGTATATCTTGAAATACATCCTCAAATTCCCTCATGACTGAAATCGAGTCTAATGAAATTTCTACCTCCTATGAGGACTCCTCCTCAGTATAGTATAAATGACTGCGCAACCCTCTCTAAGGAAGAGGCATCGCCACTAAAAACATCTCCTGTCCTGGAATGGAGAACACTATGTTCCTCTCAAATCAATCTACAGTCGCCCTGTGTCCTGCCAACCAATCCATGCCTAAGATAAAATCATATTCATCCATATCTAACACTAGGCTGCTAAACTTAGTCTCCCATTCATAATCTCTACTCCTCTACAGATCGAGTGTATAAGTGACCCACTACCCATCGGTGACTTTACACACATAAGGAGACTACCGACGGTCTCTAACAAATTGGTAACTCTAGCAAATATGGTTTTAATGAATGAGTTTGATGCCGTAGTATAAAAAATAATCCTACCCACATGACCATGAATAGGAAATGTACCCTCAACTACTGGCATCTCTAGAGGTGTAGGTGGAATGGTAATATCTTGGACGTTATACACAGGCCCATAGTGCATTTGTCCCTGCTGCTGTTGGGCTAATGCAGTTGGTGATACTGGAGGCATCTACGCCAGCTATCCCTATTGGGCACCCTGATGCTTGCCCCTACCTCTCTATGGGAACTCCTTCTTCAGATGGCCTGTTTGGGCACAAATTAACCAACGCGTCAGAAAGTCTCCCCGATGCTGGCCCTGCTGGACTTGATGAGGCTGTCCCTAATGTTAGCCCTGTTGGCCTCCCCCATTATTCCCTTAGCCCTGGAGGCCCTGAGGAACCTACCGCTACTATTAGTTAGGGCCCTGATGGCCCTGCCTAAATCCCTGACCTCTTGGTCAAAATCTTTTAGCAAAATTCCCCTGACGGGTATCCTGCCCCTGTTGGATGCCTGTCTGCTACCGTACTCCGCTAGCAACACCCCCAATTGCCTTGCCCTACTGTCTAGACTCACTTCCCCTCTTTCTTCCCTTCAGGTGGAAGTGATAGTATTGGCGGTGTAGTAAGGCTAAATTGACAACGTCGGTATACGTCACCAATGCAGGGTTCCCGATCAAATGCTGCCTAATCCTCCGGGCTAAACCAACTATAAACCTTACCTTCTTTCACTCCTAGTTTCTCATCTCATCTGGAACAAAATTATCCAAACGAGTTAACTCCTCCTCATACTCTGCCTTGGAGATATCACCTTGAATCACCTCGTTGAATTTCCTCCTCATCTCAACATCAACTTTTGGAGGAAAGTTCTTGCGATCAAACCACATCCAGAAGTCGACGATGGTCATCGTATCTCTATCTCTAATAGTGGTAATAGACTACCACCACTATAAGGCTACCCCGATCAACCTGAATGTGGATAATATCTGTCTCTGCACCTTACTGCAGTGACCCATGCGCAGGTGGCACTGCATATCTTTCTTCCACTGGCAAGCTAGGATTACCTCAGAACCCCCTGAACTATGGTGGGTGGCCCTTCTGAAAGGCCTCCCGAACTCTCTGCCACTCCGATGTCCCCGTGTGGGCTTGAAAAATTGGGGCCATTGGCTGCTGTGGCAAAGGTTGAGGAAAATGTACTGTCGTGACTATTATCGCTGCATTGATCGCTTGGGCCACAATCTCTTCCACCTGAGCTATAGTCACTAACCCTGGTGGAACCAGTGGCTACGGAACCTATGGCTCTTACTGAGCCTCTGTCACCTCGTCCCTGGCTGCTTCCCTAGCAGGCCTACCTCTCCTACGTGGCATCTGAAATTTAAAATGAGTTATATTAGTTCACTATTAATAAAAATCTTAATAGCAGAAGTACGATATCTCATAAGCATAAAGACAAGTCAACCGTCCTAATAATAAGGCTATATATCAAAAGAATCCTATTCTTTAATCTTACTAAGCCGTACAAATCCTATGGACACTAGAACCAGATGCTCTGATACCATCAATGACACCCCGCCTAATTAAATACCGGGTGATCGGGCCTTTATTAAATTAAAACAGGATTTCCATCTGGTCCATTCTTAGCATCACACTCAAAAACCTTATTAATTACTAACCACCTATTAGTTAATTAAGTCGGTGCTAAAATTTTATCTTTTAATAACCAAACCATTAAGTAGAACAGAAAACCAAATAGAACCGTCACATTAATAGAGGCTAAATATCCCATTAAATAACTGAATCAAAGTCCTGTCGAATTAACCATTGGCTAAAATCCAAACCAAATAAATACGAGAGAGAGTAAATAAATCTCATACAATCTGAACTGAAATAATCTGAAAAAATGTTGTGAGCAACGTGCTCGAAATAAATTGAGATAAAATTCCTAAACTATAAATAAATGAAAGAGGCAACTACTTCTATTCCTGTAATATCCACATATTCCGCAGCTGCGTAACCTTGGAATAAAATCAAGTCTGGTGTCCCTGTGGCTGGACACCTAAAAGGTTTTTAAAATATTTGACAACAAGAGTTAGAACCCAAAACATTTTGAAAATATTTAGCAAGTGATTTAATTATAGTAATTTAAAATGCATGAATGCTCTTCATATTTATGCTAGTGTTGCACTCCCTTGAGGACCCGCTCACCCCTCCATTATTATGCACACCTAACGCTTTCTTTATAACCTACCTAGTCATTTACCCCATAACTAGTTCTTATCATAACTCTTCCCTGTCACACTACTATAGCCCAAGTATGTTTAATAGATGATTTGTACGTTATTTAAAACATGGACTTAACTAATAATTTTTCATTTAAGACCATATAACATTCTCACGATTTATATATAATCAATATAATTCACTTCATGTATTTTACCCGCATATAATTATTTACTCCATTATATACGTAAAATGATATTTCAACATTCACACATATGTCGTATATATATAAATCCATCATCCCGAGTAATACCTCACCAGATGCTTCTCTAAAGTGCTATCATCCCACGTCTACTCAGTCCCACCTAAATTCTGGAGACAACTAAATACTGCTGAGTTGGAACAAAAAATATAAGTGTAGTGGAGGCGATCATATTTCCCCGAGTGTGAAGACAATCATCTCACATGCCTCACCTCTATTGGACGCTATAACCTGGGAATTATACTCTACCTTCTCCTCAAGCTCAGGGGATTCACCCACATTGCGCATCCTCCTATGAGAGCACTAGAGGGTATATAACTATAAAATACCTAGTCATCGATATTTTGATAGAACGCAATATATATATACTATCACATTACAGTATATATAATTTAAATTAAATCTCAGCTATACTGTGCCCAACACCCATAGCACTAGCCTAAATGTACCTGAGTCCATAGACCGACTCTTAATTTAATTAATCTCTCATTAATTAATTTAACAAAATTGGTGCCATTTAATGAAAATTCCCAGACTCACTCACTTGGCCCGCAATTTTAATATTCAGAAATATTATCTAGCATTCCCCTTAATAAGTTTGACACCATTATTAATTTAATGTTCCTTAATGTTCATCTTCCCCCATTAAGTTTAATCTAACACTGTCATGCCCCGTTATCACCTCAAATAATCCCAGACAAAAGAATATACTGCACAACTGTAGAAATCCTTAAACCAGTCCCAAGCCAAAATGTAAAAGAAACAAAAAGTGGCTAGATTTATCACGTCATTCAAACGAGGCCACGTGTCGTTCGAACAACATAGGATGTTGTGCGAACGAAACCCAGGTCGCTCGAACAACCTTTGGGTTTTTCTTTTTCTTCTTCTTCGTCCAGTTTGTTCACCGTGGGAGAACTTAAAAGCTTATAACCCCAGATTTTTCAATGATTAATCTCTTTAATATGAAACGATTTCTACAAGTCTCATATAAAAATCTCCAGTTCGATTCCAACCACTTAATCAAATTAAAAATCATTAACCGTCCACAACTTTTATCTCTAAATACATAAATGTAAATATCACAGATGTGTAATTCTTCTTGATATTTGATTTCACCAATTATCAATATAAGTAGATAATTTATGGGTTCAAATAACTAATATAAATTCTCTAATAACATATTTGAGATGCCATTCTTCCCCAACAACATTTACACGTAATCATCCATAAATTGAAACCCCAATTTATATATCGATCCAACCCAAAATAATTGGTTTTTTTTACGCCCACTTTGATATGAATGTAAAACTGCAATTAATTTAAAAGCAAGTTTAATCACTTGTCTTAGGATTTGTAGGGTCTGAATTCCTTTGGTGTATATAAGTATTTGATGAAGAACACCCACACTTATTATTGCTTTTGGCTCTCAAGAAATCTCCAAATTCTCCCTATTTTCTCCTCTACTTAATTTGGGTTTCTTAAATCAGTTATGGCTGCCACACCCTCCCACTTTTAGGTTTTATTAAGCCAATCCCGTTTTCAGGCTTGTGGGCTTTAATAAAATGACCCAAACACTCCCATGTGGGCCTAGTTATGGTTAAAAATGCCCCGAGATCCATTTAGTACCCCCGGGTACTCTTTTTTTACTATTTTGACCTATACGGAATCAACCGCACACTCAGAATTATCATCCAAATTATTTTTCTAATAGTCCTTATCTTGACCCCAATATAGTCTATACCCGACCCCCGATTGAGATAAGTTAATGCCACGTCACTATCACTCGTTATGGCGTAAATAAATCATTACTATTCACTTAGTAATTTAAATTCTATAAATAATAACCATTTACTCTCCAAATTAATATTTGAATAAATAATAATAATAATTAATTAAATTAAATTACGACACACAAGTAATTTAAAATTAGTCGAATTAATTAAATATCGAATGCACAAAAATACGAGGTGTTACAGATTAGTTAATTCTTGTTTTCTTGCACATGATTCTTCTCTTGATATATCTTATGAATCATTGTGTTAGCATGTTTGGCATACTCTAGTTGTATTTCATGATATATGTTTGCTAGTGTTATGACATAAATATCTTTTGTATTATATTTTTCTTTGATTGAGTCTTATTAGAAAAATACAAAAAAAAATTTTTTTATTAATTTTTTGAAAAATACGAAAAGTTTTTTTTTTTTGTATTTTATTTTTACACATTTGGTGTGGCATACTGGCGTGTTTGAATCCAATTAATTCTGTACTTCCCATGTGGCTAGGACATTTGGTTATGATTGAAAATACTTAGATTGTTCTAAACCATGTTTATGAAGTTGTTTCGAACTTGACTTGCTTTACAGATTCGACTTTGTATATGCCTCCGCACACACATGCACGATATTTTTGTATGTTAACTTCACATGTATATTTGAGCTTTTTGAGATGTTCTCCCATCAATTTTGTCATCTAAATATTTTTGAGACTATGGGGGATTTTTGCACGTAAGAACCGTTGTCCGTGAGAGACTTTTTTTAAATAGTGGAAAAATATGAGTGAGTACTAAAAAGGGTTGCAAAAGATAAATTGACTTTGTGTGAAAGCCACAATTGAAAAGAGACCAAGAAAAAAGGCCAAAAGGGGCCAACATAGTTTAGTATTTGACCATACAAAAAAAATAACTTCAAAAGAAGTGAGAAAAGAAAAGAAAAATAAAAGAGTAGAAAAATGAGATTTGTTTATCCTTTGAGGGAGTTTAGTTGAAGCTCAACGGGTTTGCATAATGAATCCTAGTATGCTTATTTTTTCATGACGCTGTTGATTCGTAGAATCATCAATACTCTTGGCTTGTGTGCATTTTGCTTGTTTTGTTCATTAAGTTTAACTTTATTTGTCACTTGAGGCTAAAACTTAGTTTGATAAATTTTTATGGTCAATTAGAACTTCTTGAACATATTTGAGTGTTTGGATCATAATTAATTTGTATCTTACCACACCCATTCATTCCATCCCACATATTTGAACACATCAATACTATGCTAATGTGTAAATCTGATGTGTTTTATGCCGGAGTTTGTGGTCGTTTATACCTATACATGTGAACCGTATTTTCTTAGGTATATTTTGCATATAGTATATATGGTATTGTGTTCTATTTGTAAGTTTTACTTTTTTTTTTGCAAAATTGAAAATTTTCAAAAATAATTGGTGGTGTTTGCCTTCGAGATTGTCATTCATACGTGCATGTAATGATATCTTCTTTTACGCTTGATTTACATCTTTTGTGATGGTATCTTATTTATATTCACGATGCTATGTTTATACTCCTTTGTCTATTTTGGATAAAAAAAAAGTTTGTGTGTGTGTGTTGGGGGGGGGGGGGGGGGGGGGGGGGAGAAAATTAAAAAGTGATATTTGATGTGCTTGATTTATGGGGGATAATTTAATTCAAATTTTCATTTTCTATTTCAAACTCGATGCGTCATGAGATATAATTCTTTGTCTCATATGTGTAGGTACTTAAAGCGTAAATCAGGACACAGGAGATGAAGACAAAGTCGCCAAAGGGAAGAACGAGATGAGATTTAAAGACAATGTCTTATGCCATTACATTTCTAGGGTTTGGGAAGATAATAGGATTTTTGTCATAACGAATTTTTTATTTTGATTTGAGATTCGGTTATGTTTGTTTGTTTTGTATGGGAATAGTCAAATGGGGACATTTGTAAGAACAATTTGTCTAATATTATTCATAGTATAGGCCTTTTATATTTTAGGCTAGTTCGGCGTATCCCGTTACAAACCATCATGCACTGTCACGATGAAACAAACTCAAGTATCTCCAAGTTTGAAGACTTTCCTATATACCCTAAAGGTATAAAGTTTTTAGGTGTTTTAATTTATTCATAATATTAATTTTGGGATGTTGAATTTTTTATTAATTTGAAACAGGATTTTTAATTGAAAAATCGAGGCATATATTTTTTTTCAAAGTTTGTCGACCTCGTAGAAACGAGATCAGATTCTCGTTTGAATGATTTATCCTTTTCATTCAAAGGCTCATTCGAAGTTTACATAAAATGTGTATCGAACGAATGCATACTGTTTTAGGTAGTTTGTAGGTTGTTTGTACTTCGTTCAAACTATATGGCTTCTTCATTCCAACAAAATCTTATTTCGTTCTAACGAGTTGCTATTTTCATTCGAACGATTCGCCGCCTAAAAAATTGTGTTCGCCTTATAAATACCTGATTTGTGTTCAGATTTTTAAGACTTTTGAAAATCTATTTAAAAAGTTTTCAAAGTTTTATTTTTAAAAATACTTTTGATTCACAACATACATTCCCAAAATAGTTTTTGCGAATCATTTTAAACCATAAAAAGTTTATTATCCTTGCATACACCTTGTGTAGAGTTACTCCATGGAATACTCGTGAAACGAAAGGGATCACGGCTGAAGGCGAAGGCCGAGGCTAATCGATGGGCACCGAGAGAGAGAGTTTGTCTCTTGTGGACTACTTGGAGACAAATAGTATTCTTTATATATTTACGAAGACTAGTGCATTATGCTTGTAGTAGTTATCAAGTAGTATTGTAAGTCGGTTGTCTTGTAATATTTTTGAAGTGGTAAATAAAAGGTTTTTTTGGCAAGGGATTTTTCCTTAATCGTTGTGTTCTTGAATGCATAACATATTCATATTGTTTTGAACACATATTTTCCTTCAAATCTAATTTAATCAAAGATTAAAAATTGTATAAAATTAATTTTTCATGCTTGGGAATAAATTGATAAAAATACCAAGCACGTTTATCTCTGCATTCTCATTTGGTATTTGAGCATTCAACTGTTCTTACCTTTACACTTTAGCTTTAGGAAAAATTTTATTCATCTTAATACACAGGAGTCCTCTCTCGTTAAATATAATTACTTACATTCGTATTAGGAGAAAGAGTAACATGGATTTATAGTATCACATGGGGATATTCAATACTAATCAAAACTCAACACATTGACAAATTTAAAAAATTATCTTTGTAGTGAAAAATATGAGAGATCCGTGTGAGAGATTATGGGGTGATACTTTTTGCGGCCCAAACAGGCCCAATGTGTTGCCCCAGTCAAATTCAATGTTGCATGGATAATCACAAATGCTTATCACATGAATAATTAAGGACTGAGATGGTTACCTACATTCTCGGACAAGATAAATAGGAATCATCAACAGGCCAATGAGGGTCTAGGAGAGTTTCTTATACGACTTAACTACTTCTCACTACTATAAATACAACCATTACCCCAGGGAAAATGGGGCATGTAATTTCGAACCTCTGAGCAATTAATAAAAGATGAGAAACCTCTCTGTGGATGAAAGAAGTTGCCTAAACACGTAGAGATTGTGTATTTTGACCATTTTCTTTGCTCGTTTAATACCCTTGCTTTCTAAACTAGTTAATTGTTATTTTTTGTACTCATAATTGGCACGATCTATGGGAATAGTTCTCTCTTTTATTAAACCAATCTGAAACCAAAAGAATGAACACAATGTCTCATCACCCAAACAGTGTACCCCTCGCTTGCAATGTGCGAGCTAATATAGCCCC
The DNA here is from genome assembly GCA_949130495.1 of Sambucus nigra. Classification (NCBI taxonomy): domain Eukaryota; kingdom Viridiplantae; phylum Streptophyta; class Magnoliopsida; order Dipsacales; family Adoxaceae; genus Sambucus; species Sambucus nigra. Next base: position 278,277,710 of record OX422224.1, read on the forward strand.
ACTCAGAATTAGATTTAAGGTTCGTTAATACATAATTCCTAGATTTCACCCAAAAGTGCAGCACTCCGAGCAAAGTAATGAGCAACCCAGATCAACACAGATCTCACGGTTGGTCGATGTTTATGAAGAACGACCCCACCAGCAAGAGGAGGTAACTCACCTCCAAATGGAGGAGAATGCACGCCTCCAGCGACGATTAGATAAGATTGAGAAAGAACTCCATCTGGGAAATCTAAAACTCCGTGGTACATGGCCCTCATGGATGTCTCAACTGCCTAAGCCACTATCAATTCCACCCGAGTAATAGAAATCATCTCAGGTGGTGGTGGTGGCGGCGGTGCCTGTGGCTCCTGATGAGCCTCCCTCACCTCATCTCTGGCCTCGCCCCCCTATGCTCGCTATCTCCTCGGTGGAATATGAAAATAGATCGAGTTGTATAAGTACACAGTTTATACAAAATCTAATAGCAGACGTACGATATTTTAAACACGTAAGGACAAAAGCAACAGTCCTAAAATAGGGCTCTACATCAAAGAACAAAACACTGAAATCATAGTAAGCCACTCAGATCCTATGGACACTAGAACCTGATGCTCTGATACCATCTGTGACACCCTGCCTAATGAAATCTCGGGTGATCAGTCCTAAATTAAATTAAAATAGGTTTCTCAGTTGGTTCATTCTTAGCATGACTGACGAAAAACTTTTTAATTACTAATCACCTAGGTGAAATTTCACCGGTGCCAAATTTTATCTTTCATTAATCCAAGATAAATTACTCATGCAGAAGTAATAGATAAACAATTACCATGAACAATGAATCAAATCATGTAGCAATATAAACGATAAAATCTTATCGAGTCAACTTTCGGCTAAAAACCAAAAACTACTAAATAAAATCCACATCATCCAAAATTGAAATCTGAAATAAAGACTGTGGATAACATGTCCCACTAGAGAATACTGTAATGAGATCCTACACTAGATCTGAATAGATGAAATGTCTATGCAAAGTCCTGCCAGCCTCCATAAAGCTGCAGCTACGAGTCCCTGGACAGAATCTTCAAGTCTGGCATCCCTGTGGCTGGACACCTAAAAGGTTTTGAAAATATTTTAATAGCAAGAGTTAGTACTCAAAACGTTTTGAAAATATTTTGCAAGTTATTATCATAATAAGATGAGTTATTGATTACATATGTTAAGATTTCGCATACACTCTCTCGAGTTACCTCACCCCTCATCTATCGTGCATGCCTAACGTCGTGTACCTAGCCCACCTAGCTATACTACTCAAGCTAACTGAACTATGGTATTCAACTGACTCATCTCTACTACTAAGTTCCCATTATTCCCACTTAGTACGTAATAGTAACTATATCTCATGATTTATATACTTAGATAATTGTTCACACCTGGTTATCTTTCACTATTTTATAATTAAGTCTTCCTACTTAATTTGCTTTTAGATGTATTCGCGACATCTCATTATCTACTAACTCGCATAAGTAGATTATTAATACAATATAAATTTTACACACAGCATATACTTATAAATTTATTTTCCTAATATGTCCTCTTAAAACACATCAAGGACTCTTGGTTCGGAATGGTCCATTGACACTAAGTGAGAGTTTGGTTCGGAATGTCACTTCGACCCCAAATTCATTTCATGAAGTGGTTCGGAATAATCACGTCGACCCCACTAATGAAATTTATACATAGATTGGTTCGAAAGTCTTTTGTCATTACCCCAACTTACTATTTCCACATATTATTTCGGAATCCTACCTCGACCCTAATATAGGCAATTATACTTTAGGTATTCTCATCACCTAAGTATCTATATAATTCAGTAGGTATACACACAACCTAATAATAGTGTTCATACGTAATATTTTCTCTTCGATATTCACCGTACTTATTTATTTATGATTTATCTCACTATCATAATTTTAATTGAGTATTCACACAACTCTAAGGGCCCTAGTTACCCCTCTATTTATTTCAGTAGTTAAACTATCTCTCACCTACTGATATACCCATTGGGATTTCGTTTACTCTTTCCGTAACTCACATCCTGAATTTCTAATATACTACTCGATCGATTTATCCTCGCCGGCCCATCACTTCCAATCTTACACACTATGATTATAACGGAACTCCACTATACACCTACTGGTACTCTCTAAGTCCCTACATTGGTACAACATCATCCTTAAAGTTTCTCACAATCATTGGCAAACGAATGGAACTCAACCAATAAAAGGACCCAGAATCAGCCTGGGTCGATCGATCGACCAGTACCATGGATCGATCAAGCAGGTGCAGGTGCAATTCGCCTTCTTCATGCATTTTCTCACAAGTCTCAATTTTCCAACTTACATGATAACACACCAAACTTAAAACTAATGATTCCTAACCATTCCCACATGATCTAGGATGATTTCCAACGATTTAAACATGATGAATCTTCACGAATTTAACCCAGAATAATATAAATCCTCTAATTATTCAAGAACCCTAAAAATATGTTCTTCCCATCTTCTAAATCATAAACCCATATTTTAATTCGTATTGAAAATCATGATTCCTCTGATTTTCAATCCTCTACAAATATCAAGATAACTACATGTGATTTCTAACCAAACATGCAATTAATCAATTCCTTTTTCTCCAAGAATATTCATCAAAAATCAATTATTTGAAAATGCTACACATGGATATTATAACTCAAAATAATTTTGCAAATAACCACTTGCCTTATTCATAGATGATATGATTTCGTGATTGGTGTTAGTGCTTGATTGTCTTTCTCCTCCAATCTTCCTTCCCAACTAGTTTGTGGTGCAACAAGCTATTCAACTTCATTTATTTATTTCATTTGAGATATTTGTATGGACATAAGCTCGGGATTTATTTACTTAATGTCAGTTTGAGATATTTACTTTTATGTTGGATTTATCATACGATTAGTACTTGATTGGATTTTCTTTATTATTCGAGTATTAGTTCAAACTCAATTACTTCTTATCAATTCATGTTTTATATGATTGATGGTGAGAATGGTATTAATTGACAAACAAGTCCCATCTTTGGCGTATTGTGTTTGGCCAACCTTTACATGGCGAAATCGAGGTTGTTACAATTAGGTTACATGGATAATCTCTTTTATTACATGTTATTATGCATATTGAAGATTAACTATTTATGTAAATTTTAGCTCAAACCCTAGGTTCCTAAGTCTAGGTAGCATTCCACACCTATGATTTATATACTCATTTTAATTCAACAACTACTTTCTCGATGAGTTTCAACTATATTTTTGCGTATGATATGATTTTCCACAATCGTTAAATATTAACCAACAATATAAATTTCGAACCGTACCTAAAGGTCCTTAAACTAGGTCTTATTCTCCAAAACCTCCCTCCCTTATGTTTATTTAAATTAACTTTGAGTCCCTAAGCTAACCTAACCTTCTAACCCATCGTAAAACCCCAAGGTGACTCACACTAAGCCTAGACGTAAGGCCAAATCGATCTGATGGGCCCAATGGGGGTTCTTCTTCTTGTTTTCTTCTTTTGCGGCCATAGAAAACAAAACCATAACTACTAGAACCTCTCTACCTCAAAGTAGGCCATTTCCTATATATGCAATCAACATATAAGTGTTTTCAACCTGTTTTTACAAATTTTATATGATTAATTTCTCATTTAAAGATACAATCTTTGATTTTATAAAAGAAACCCTAGGTTTTTGTTCTACAAATGAATGATCCAATTAACCTATGAATTCTAATCAATTAACATGACTACATTAGGGATTTTATAAGTTATAACAGGTATGATTAATATAAAATAATTTCTAAGTCTAATTACAATGTTTCAAGGCTGAATTTGTTGGTTCATTAAAAAGCATACATAACTTCTTCAGACGTAACTAGGGTTCTTATCTTATTTATCTTAATTACGACTTAAGGTTTGATTATAAACTAAACTCATTTATTTATATTATCTTTATAGATTCCAACATATTAGTATTATTCCAACACAAACCTAATTACATTCTTATACAAAATAGATTCGCCTTGGGATGATAGTAGAATCAATCCCCAATTGCCCCAAATCTCGAAAGCCCAATCCCCAATTCTCCAAATTAGGATTTCCTCCTCCTCTTACTTGGCATCTAGGGATCTCCCAATATATTTTAAGTTTTTTATATTATGTTAATTAGGTTATCAAAATGAACAAATTTGAAATTAGGCTTATGCCCCAAAATAGCCTCAACTAAAAAGGCCCCAAAACTAGATCCAAATGGCTTAAAACTTGGCCCAGCCCATATACCAATCAAATAGACCGAAATTCCACTATTTTAAAATCAACCCGAACTTTTTAAACATCCCAAGAGACAAATAAAAAATAAACAGATTCTACAAGTTAATTACCTTGTTAAATTAACTAATTATCTTATTAAATTAACTAATTAGCCAATTACATGTAGCTTAAATTTAAATCTTAATTATTAACTAGTTAAATTGTGACTCAGTTTTAGCCAATTACGTAATTCATAAATTTAAATCTTAATTATTAACCAAAATTCATGATCGGTGCGACCCAATACGTAGGGAATAATCCTAACAAGGGAACCCTCGACACCTAGCCCTGACCATTCCAGACCCGCTCATAATACTAAGTTAGTTAATTATTTATCTTAATGAATTATTATAATTTTTGCCAACATCTATAAAAATAACTGTTCAATCAACATGTAACTCAATTGCGTAATATAATATATATAACATCTCAAAGTCACATCTAAAACCACTAAGTGACATATCAAAAGTCAAACGTATCACATGTTATGAAATAACAATTCATCGGTACCCAATAATTAATTTGACAATAATTAAATATCATAAAAATACGGGTATTATAAAATTTCTCTCCAAATGAATTGCCTCCATGAGAAAACGGTGATTCGAAATATATTTTTTTATGATCCTACAAGATTTATATAGTGCATAGTTAATGTGAGACGAAGGTATTATGAGATGTCTTATCTTCGGAGGACAAGGTAAAATTTGATTACTTCGTGAATTTCTTAGGAAAAATTGAGAGACATATAGAGAGAGCGCCATAATCTATGACAACCCAATTTCAAACTATGCAATTGGTTAGTTTTTGTCAATCAGGTATTTATGTTCCACTTTTCATTACTACAAAATAAAGAATGTGTTTATTTGTTTTATGAATTTTATTTTCATTTTAATTAATTTTCTATTTTTAGTTCTTTTATATTTATAAAACATGTGGTTTGTATGTGACTGATATCTTTGACGGTTTATAAATATATTTTGAACAAAGTTCATAAAAATTAGTGTGCGATATTAACGTTTGATTATTCATATTAGCGATGTATCGAATTCTAAAACAACAATCTTAGATTTAGTATATATGCATGTGTAATAGTAAACAATTTATCGAATTCATATGGACTCCAAATTCAAATTTTGTGGATATTGTAACAACCCGCGTAATTAAATACCGGGTGATCAGTCCTTTATTAAATTAAAAATCAAGGTGAACGGTGTGGTTTATTCCTAGCATCACTGTCGAAATAATTTTTCATTTTAATCACCCTAAATAGTTAAGCTAAGTGTCAAAACAATTTACAATTATTTTATTTACAAATGATAAAGATACCAATCATCTATTGAAACATGCCAACTAGATTGCTCAAATCCAAATAAATAACCACAACCACTGACAAAGTGATAAAAATAATTCCAAATAAGAATAGAATACTGAAATAATAGAAGTGTATGAAATCCCTGTCAAGTCTAAACAAGAGTCTGGAAATGGGAGACACATGCCCTAACTAAAATAACTAAATAGAAATCTGAGGATCCAAAATAGGAAGCCTCTACTGCAATGACCTGCAACTCCCACACAAGCTACAACACGTCCGGTCAAATGAATCTACACCTGACGCCCCTATGGCTGGGCACCTGTAATATATATATATATATAAGGCTCTTGTGCGGACTTGTCCGTATTTTAAGAATGCGGACCGGACATGTGTCACCTAACGGTGCGCCTAGAAATTATCGCCTAAATTATATGCACACTCTCTCTCTTTTCTGGGCTCACCGTCAGGTGACACATGTCTAGTCCGTACTCTTAAAATGCAGACTGGCCCGCACAAGAGCAGGATTGTATATATATTTATATATATAAAGGAAAATAGTAAAGGGTGGGGGTCCTTATTCGTGTGTTTCAAATCAAACCAGTTTTCACAAAAAAATATCCAATTTTTAACTAGCACCAAACCAAGTTGTGAAAACCAATTCTTACTTTAAACTAATTTTATCTTAATTAATCCTAAACATACATCTAGTGATTAAAGCAAGTAAAGTACAGTAAAGAATACTCACAATGCCGTATGTACGAGGAAAAAACCCAAGACTGGAAAATAATCTTGGATGGCCCAAGCCAGACAATCACTATGAATGTGGAATTACAATGAACAGACAAAAGACTCACTCAACGACTCGATCCCCATAGGTCTTGATGCTCTTCTGATCTTCAATCACTCCTCTTATAGTTCCCATGCAGAAAGTCCTTCTTCCACGATACCTGTCCACAACACACGCGTCCACCTATGTCTCGGTGTCCACCGAATGGCTTTGATACGTCTACGATGTCGACCAAGAATTCCTTCTCTTTTCTTCATCGCACAACCCTGATGTTCAAGTATAGAACAAACCTTCTTGGTGCAACAAGATCACATAAACATATAATAATGATAACTCGGATCTTTGCAAACTCTAAGGATGTGTTTAAGCTTTAAAACCTTGGAAAAACAGGTGCAAACAAGTTTCTAGATTGTAAACTATTTTTCCAGAATGCACACTTGTAAACTCTGACAAAACCACGCTTTAAATAGTGAAAAAATCACCGCCTTGAAAATCGTGTCACTCGAACAAAATGGGCTTGTCGTTCGCGCAACGTAGCCATCTTGTTTGAACGAGACAACTTGTCGTTTGAACGACGTCGTATGTTAGTTTGACTTTTTGACTTTTTCTTTAAAACGTCTCTTCCAATAGAGATCCAAACTAGTATATGTAGCATCGGCAAGCATGAACTATCTGAATGTGATGTAGACTTAAAATCTCGAAACTCTGAAGCATACCTACACACATGAAATAGACAAACAAATACCCAGTGAAGTATGGAGGAACAAATGAAACCAATATATATATTCAAATGATACCAATTTTACTATAGATACCAATATGAATAAACTCTGAAAAATCATTTGTTAAACAATTGAGCAACAAAATGACATCAATTTGTACTACCACTTTGTAATACCAATTTGAAAAATATTTAATAAAAAAATATGCTCAACAAATCTCAAATCTCCTCCTACATCACATACATCTCTCCCCCTTTTTGTCTCGAATAGACAAGTCGGTGAAAAGATTAACCAAACAACAAGTATCTAGTATGAAGATATACCAAATAAAAATTGCTAGATAATCATGAAACAACCATCTAAATATGATCAAGTAATGACAAATCAGTAGCTAGTAAACCAATGAATCACACAAGGAATGTCGCAATGTAAACAGGCGTGATAAACGAAATCATATGCAAAATATCAATTTTGAACCAATAAAACCTGCATATAAACCAGTCAGTCCAGAAAGCTTCCAGCAGTACCTAAAAAATACTAATTTTAACCAGAGGACTGCAAACAAGATCAGAAGAAAGTTTCCCAGACTATCATTCGAACGAGCCAGGGACGTCGCTCAAAATAAATGAGGATATCACTCGAACGATACTTCGCGTTACATGGAGATGTCGCTCGAATGACTTCTCGCGACAGGCCAAAATTTCCCAGCTTTCTAGAAATATCATATATTTTTCCCTAGTGAAAAAATTTCGAGAAAAATCAAAATGGAAGGGCCTGACAGCAGCAAAGCAGTGCTAAAACAGTAAGCTTTTAACAAAAAATGCAAAAACTCATAAAACTTAACAATGTTAGTTACATGCAAACATAGTATCGATGTGCTCAAACATGGATATGGAATGTATGGGCGTGAAACTACAACAAATGAGTCACAATTTCAACACATCGAAAAGATCAAGAAGCTCTAATTGATAGCGATAAATCATCAAAATTTATCATAGACATATGATAATTAAAGTGTGAGCTTAATGAACTAAACATACTACATTCACAAAAATCCAGAATATTGACGATTCTACAAATAATAGCGTCAAATTGCAATGTTTCAACATTAGGATTAGTTGTGCAAACCCATTTAAATTTTCTCTAACCAAACTCCCTCATAAACATACTATTTCAAGTTCTTTTGAGGTTTCTAGAATTCTCAACTTAGAAAAAATCTTATTGGCCCTTTTTCTTAGCATATTGCCTTTTCTTTTGGGCTCTTTTAAATAGTGGATTTCATGACGAGTTAATTTGAACTCTCTTAGTCTTTTCCCGTGAATCACTCATCATTTTTTCAATTAGGTACCAATTCAAATCCTCACGGTAAACGATTCTTACATGCACACTTCTCCTTAAGCCTACTTACGCATAGATGACAAGATTGAGATAAGAATGCCTCACCAAATTCAAATATGCAAGAGAAGTCAAACATCCATATAAACTCATGCATGTGTGCAATGTTGGGATATATAAAAAGTCGAATCAAAATGCATATCAATTTTGAAACAACCCCATATAAACAATGGTTAAGATCATTCTAAGCATCGATAATAATGACCAAATGTCCTAGCCACATGGATAATGAAACGACGTGGGGAGGGGGGGTCCAAGCACACCATTGTGCCACATCAAATATGTAAAATCAAAAACAAAAAGAAACAAAAATCTTTTTGGCTTTTCAAACATATTTTAACTCAAATAAAAGCAAAATCTTTTTGTTTTTTTCAAAAACAAAATCTTTTTGTATTTTTTCAATAGGACTCAAACAAATGAAAGCTATAATACAAAATGATACACAAGTCATTATACTAGCAATGAATATATCATGAAGAAAACTGGTATATGAAAAATAAGGCAACACTATCATCCTTTAGATTTAGCATGGGAAGAATCAAGTGCACCCAAACGAGAATCATGAAGTTTTATTCCTAAAGCCACTAAAGCCTATTTCCTAACCTAAGAAGGTGTAAAACAATGCATAGGGGTTTGGGTAACCTGGGAAAATTTATTCCTAAACTTCCTAGGAGCTTGTCTAAGGTCGTAACAATAACGCCTAAGGTGACCTTTCCTACCACAAAACGTGCAAGTGTAGCGACGGTGGGAATGATTACCTTTATGTGGACCTTTTCTAACCTTCCTAGTGTTTCTCACACGTGCGGGGGGAATGGGAACAATTCTCTCATCAAAAACTATACCTCCCCTATCTCCCTTGATTTGGACGGTGCCTAAGATCTTATCCAACTTCTCCGATCTAGTCTCAAAATCAAACTTAACTCTAGACGAGTCTCTCAATATCTCCTCTAAGTCATGAACCATAGACTCGAGTAAACGCCTAGACTCCTCAAACTCTAAAATATCCTTTTTCAAAGACTCCATCAGACCACGAAGATTATCTCTCTCTTTCTCCAAAAACTCTAGTTTTTCCCTAAACTTCTTCTCTCGTGCCCTAAGATCCTCTATCAAACTATCATTATTTTCTATGGCACGCTCATTCAACTTAGCTTGCAATTTTGAGTTAGCCTTTTTCAACTTCACCGTTTCAGCATACAACTCATTAAACGCATTTTGCAATTTTTTCACATCTATCTCCTCCTCGTCACTCTCTTCTACCTCACTAACATGGGATTCACTCAAAACCTCATCGAAAGTGTCATTCACATAAGAATCGTTGTCACTCACATGACATGCCATAAATGTAACAAAGTTACGATCAATGGGGGAACTCTCTCCCTTTTCCAGATCACTATCACTTAAGGAGACACTATAAACAATGGGTTGCTTGCCCTCTTTCTCAAGTTTAATGGGACACTTCTTAACTTTGTGATCGTAACCCTCACACCCAAAACACTTATCCGACTCATCTCTCTTAGGCTTCTCAAACTTATCCTTAGATGTGGGATCAACTTTGTTGTTCTTGAATTTTTCAAATTTATTGGCATCTTTCGATTGCTTTTGAAACTTATTAAATTTTTAAAATTTCTTTGCCAACAAAGCAATATCTTCAAAATCGAAATCGGAATTCGAAACTTTAATTTCCTCCTAACAGGTTTCAAAGCAATACCCTTTTGTTTCATAGGCACTTGCTTGGAGGTAATCATGCCAATTTCATAGGTTTGTAAGTCACCTATAATCTCTTCTAGTTTCATTGACTCTAACTTACCCAAGGAGTATAAATAGTCACTTTTGCATCAAACCTACTAGGCAACGACCTAAGGATTTTCTTAATGACACGGTTCAAGAATTTTCTCACCTAGGTTAAACGACGAGTTGACAATATTGGACAACCTAGCATAAAATTCATCAAAAGTCTCACTCTCTAACATCCTGATGGTCACAAACTGTGTAGTGAGATTTTGAAGTTTTGACGCCCTAACTGTGCTAGTTCCCTCGTGAGTGAGTGACAAAATATCCTAAGCATCTTTTGATGTCTCACAAGTCATAATTATATTATATTCTTCCAGTGTGACATATGAATAAATAACGTGCAAACCCTTAGAATTATATTATGAAAGTCTGTGTTTAGTTTCGGTCCATGACTCGATAGGCTTTAATGTAGTGACCTCACCTATAACAGTGATAGGGGGTGTCCAGCATTTTCAACTGCTAGCCACACACGCTCATCAATAGATTTTAATGCACTTTTCATTCTCATCTTCCAATAGGTGTAATTAGTTCCATAAAAAATAGGAGTTCAAAAAAGTTCGTTATTTCCAAAATTCATCTTTGAAAATACACGGGATCACAAAACAAATAAATTATGTTTTTAGCTATGATACCAATTTGACGGCGTGAGAAGTGAAATTGTATAAAAAAAGTAAATCCTTAAAAAATCAGAATCATGCGATAAATTAGCGTAACCCGCTCTGATACTAATTTGTAAAGGGTGGAGGTCCTTATTCGTGTGTTTCAAATCAAACCAATTTTCACCAAAAATTATCCAACTTTTAATTAGAACCAAACCAAGTTGTGAAAAAATAATTCTTACTTTAAAACAAATTTATCTTGATTAATCCTAAACATACATCTAGTGATTAAAGCAAGTAAAGTAAAGTAAAGAATACTCACAACACCGGATGTATGAGGAAAAAACCCAAGATGGGAAAATAACATCGAACGGCCGAAGCCAGACAATCACTATGAATGTGGAATTACAATGAACAGAGAAAAGACTCACTCAACAAATCGATCCCCACGGGTCTTGACGCTCTTCTGATCTTCAACCATTCCTCTCACAGTGCCCACAAAAAAAGTCCTTCTTCCACGATACCGGTCCACAACACACGCGTCCACGTATGTCTCGGTATCCATCGAATGGCTTTGATACGTCTGTGATGTCGAACAAGAAGTCCTTCTCTTTTATTCATCGCAAAACCATGATGTTCAAGTACCAAACAAACCTTCTTGGTGCAGAAAGATCACATAAACATATAATAATGATAACTCGGATCTTTGCAAACTCTAAGGACGTGTTTAAGCTTTGAAACCTTAGAAAAACATGTTCAAATATGTTTCTGGATCGTAAGATGTTTTTCCAAAATGCACACTTGTAAACTTTGACGAAACCACGCTTTAAATAGTAAAAAATCACCACCTCGAAAATCATATCGCTCGAACGAAATGGGTCTGTCGTTCGCGGGACATAGCCATCTCGTTTGAATGAGACAACTTTTTATTTGAACGATGCCGCATGTCAGTCTGACTTTTTGACTTTTTCTTTAAAACTTCTCTTCCAATATAAATCCAAATAAGTCAAACTGATTTTCGAGCTTATCAGAATAAAACGTAGTTTAAAACATTGAAACACTTTTTAAAACATTTTAAAACATTTTTCCTTATGAAATTACATCCTTATCTTTTATAAAAACAATTCCGAGCACCATTAATTATACGCATTCATACCTGTGTGATCTCGGAATGCTATTATCTTGATGATGAATAATCTTGCACCAATTAAACTTCGTCATGATTAATTAAACTTCCTTATGAAATTGAAGACGTTGCGGCAAGGCTTCAATTTCTTCAATACGTCATGGACCAAGTGGGATCGTGACAAAATAAAATCTCCCTTTGACATATTACAAACACAGTTTTGTTCACGGAATTAAGTCAAAACAATACATGGACACAATTGGAAATTTATATCATTACAAAAATGATAGGAAACGGGTCAGAGCCCGAGTGTAAAACAGTTTTAAAATGGTTTATTAAGTATTTAAAATGCTTACTACCTGATATAACATACATGTTAGTATACGACACTCTTTTGAGAATTCTCACCTCTCATCTAGTGTGCACGCCTATCGTACTACAAAAATAACTCAATAGTCTATCTAATTCATCTCCCATAAATTATAATTCGTGAGATTGTACATCTATGATTTGATTTTAGATATCATTCTCTTAAGGATCATTTAAGTCGAATATGTATTTCTCAATACTGTTATGAAGTTCCCGAAATACTTATTATAATTAGGCATATTTATTCGACTACTTATCTACTTTACGCACAGTAGAAGAATATCAGGTATAGGTATATATATTAATCACTCATACAATATATATACTAATTGGCAACCCACATACAATATATGGTACTGGCATACTCTGCTATCAAGTCCCCGTATACCTCGTACAAGGGAAATACTAGTTTTGAATCACTCTCGAACTATATTAACACAATACACACAAAATGGAGGCTAAGCATAGTTCCAAGTCACTAAGAGGTCAGTACATACCCTCACGTCTATTAAGACCGTCTGACTATCATTCTCAGATAGCCGGTACCAAGGAATCCTATGTTCTAAGGTACGAGTCAATACCCCCCATAAAGTTCCCATCAAGATAAGACTGTCCCAGCGCGGTAACCTCCGTGATAGAAAGTAGTGCGGGTATGATTGTACACACACACACACACACACACACACACACACAAGCACTCGATTATATATATAAATATTCAGATCTTTCAATTAGTTTCATTCGCGACCTAAAATAATATTTTAACCGTACGTAGTACAATTTACCCAACACTTACGCATAATGAACTCTTCTCTTTTTATTTTAAATTATAACCATTTCATAATTACTTCTCATCCCTAGAAGTATTTTTTCTTCCTAAAGGTAAATTCAGAGGTATACCCTCACTCCCCTGATGGTCTAAGTCTTTCTTGAATCTGTAAATACCTTACTTAACGTACGCACGATTTCTAATAAATGTCATACCCCCCTTATCCCACGATTACATCTCGTATAAAGTTATATTCACCGGAACCTACTTAGACCATATTGGTCCTCTTCAGGACCCATTATGATCTTTAAATGATATCCAAGGGCTCCTATGTATTTTAACCGAATTAAATGAAAAGGGAAAAAATATTCAATTTCCAGGAGGGGTCGATCGATCGAACCATCGTTTGATCGACATTCTTGAGTTGATCGATCGATCGAGCAGTTCTTGCCCAGATTCCTGCACAAACAACCTACGAGTTTTATCACCTTTCAACCTCTAAATCATGGTTAATTCACCCCAAACTTCCAAATGATTAAACCAAGGGTTATATCAACCAATCTACATGATTTACTACGTAAAACATGTACGAATTCATCAAAGGCATGGATTTAAAGGGGTAAATTCAATAGAATCATCAAGAACCCTAGTTTTATCATAAATTCCAATATTCCCTATCTTTTTCCAGATTTCTTTCTATTAAATCATTACAAATTCATGGTTGATCCTCTACATATGTCAAAGGTTCTAGACTACATGCATTTCTCCTAAAACATGCGATTAAAATCTCCTAAATCATACAATTATTCCATAAAGCATGTATTTGCCAACCTTAATCTAACATGGGTGAAATATTAACTAGGAATCAGAACGATAGATACTTGACTTAAGATTGTAGGTCTGATTCCACTAAATAAACTGATATCGGCTTAATCCCCCTGCTCCAATCTACGCTTTGCTGGTGGTGGAGGTGCAAATTGGTTAGTTCTTGGCCTTGAATTCTTGGAAAGCTTTTTCCTTTCTTCCTCTAAGTGCCATTCTAAACTTTTGAGAATGTTAACCCTAGAAGGCTCTCTTAACACCTAATATTAATTCCCAATTTTCCTCATTAACTAATGCCTAAAGTGGAAAATGACTAAATTTCCCTCCCATGATGCCGGTTAGGCCTATCTCGACCCTTCTGGACACGTTGACGCACTCAAAATGACCATACAAGTGACTTATAATTTATTCACTTTTTATTATAATAATTTAGTCCCGACATGACACATGCGCGTCCCGACTTAATTTTCCATAATTTTTGTATTTTTCACTCGTGACAATTTTAATAAATTCATTTCTATATTTTAATTTACTCATTAAATAATATTCAACAAATTCCCAATAATTACTAACTCTCGTCATGCTAGTAAATATTTAATATAGTTTTTGGATTAATATTAAATTAATTTATCTTAATTAAATTTAATAAATCCCCAATTTAAAAGCCATAAAAATATGGGGTATTACACACTTCCCCTCTAATAATGGAATTTCGTCCCGAAATTAGGAAAATAAGGCGTACCTGATAAAAATAAACCTGGGTATTTTTTGCGCATATCTGCCTCGCGCTCTCAAGTGGACTCCTCCACATTATGATGCTCCCACTGGACCCTTACAAGTGGAACTACCTTCGACCTCAATCTCCTTTCGCTATGGTCTAGGATAGCCACTGGTCTCTCCTCATAAGAACTATCGGGATGTAAATCAATATCCTCTATTGCGATGTGAGTGTGGTCCATATCATCCCGAAGATATCGTCTCAATGACGATATGTGGAATACATCATGAATATGGTGCAAGTGCTCTGTCAACCCCAATATGTATGCCACCGGCCCTATCCTCTCGATAATGGGAAGTGGTTCAACGTACCTCGGAGCCAACTTCCCCTTCTTCCCAAATCTCATTATTCCTTTCATAGGAGACACACGTAGTAATACTTGGTCCCCTATGCTAAACTCTCAGAAGAACCACTTTGCATCGGCGTAGCTTTTCTTCCTGTCCTGGGCTACCCGAATGCGACTTCTGATTAAATCAATCCCAGCTGATGTCTCCTGAATTATCTCTGGTTAGAGAAACTTGTTGTCCCCCACCTCTATCCAACAAGTGGGAAAACAACAAGGTCTGCCATACAACACCTCAAATGGGGGCATGTCGATCGTGAACTGATATGAGTTAGTATAAACGAACTCCACCAATGAAAGGTACGACTCCCAACCCCCTCCAAAATCAAGGACACACATGCGTAGCATATCTTCCAGCATCTGATTGGTGCGCTTTGTCTGTCCATTAGTCTGCGGGTAATAAGGTGAACTCAATCTCAACTCTGTACCCATATCCTCTTGAAAGCTCTCCCAAAAGCATGACACAAAAATCTTGTCTCTATCAGACACCATATCCCGGGGCACCCCATGTATCCTAACTACCTCGGCAATAAACAACTGTGCATATTGGCCTGTGATGTAGTCAGTCCGCACTGACAGAAAATGAGCTACCTTGGTCAACCGATCCATTATAACCCAAATGGAATCGTGACCCCACTGTGATGTAGGTAGCCCAGTGATGAAATCCATGGAAATGATCTCCCATTTCCATGTAGGTATCTCCAGCGGCTGAAATAACCCTGGCGGTCTCTGGTGTTCCACCTTTACCATCTGACAGGTAGTACATTTGGACACGAACTCCGCAATGTCCTTCCTCATTCAACTCCACCAGTGCTGTCGTCTTATATCCTGGTACATTTTATCCCCTCTGGGATGTAACACAAATTTAGACCCGTGCGACTGTGTTATCACTGATGATGTAAATCATCTCCCTCCGGGACCACCAATCTCCCATTATACCTCAAATCCCTATCAGAACTCACTAAATATGACTCATCACCCGCAGCTAATAATCGTATAATCTGATCCTGACAAATTGTATCAGTTGCATGGGCCTGGATCTCCCTCGTAACAATCTCTGGTGTAACTGTCATAAAGGATATAAAGGAACGAGCTACTGCATCCTGGTGTCCCAACTCTTTCCACTTCGCTTTCCATACTTCCGCCACCTCACCTATTGGCCTACGACTTAACGCATCAGCAACCACGTTAGCCTTCCCTGGATGGTACTATATCTCGATCTGGTAGTCTTTCACAAACTCTAGCCACCTGCGCTGACGCATGATAAACTCCAGCTGAGTGAACAAGTATTAAAGTGACTTATGGTCTTTGAACAAGCTAAACTTCTCCCCCAACAAGTAATGCCTCCAAATCTGCAATGCAAACACGACCCCTGCTAGCTCCAAGTCGTGGGTGGGGTAATTCCTTTCACGAGGATTAAGCTTATGGGAGGCATAAGTTATAGCCTTCTCCTCCAGCTAAATTACTCCACCGAATCCCTGTAGAGAAGCGTCAGTATACACCAGGTACTCTACTCTCAGCCTGGGTAAAGAAAGAATTGGCACCGAAGTCAGCTTATCCTTTAGCTCGTCAAAAGCTAATTGACATGCGTCATCCCATACATACGGTACCCCCATGCAAGTCATATTCGTCAATGGACCCGCTATTTTTGAAAATCCTCGAATGAACCGTTTGTAGTACCTGGATAACCCCAAGAAACTATGCACTTCTGTCGGTGTCGTGGGCTGTCCCCACTCCCTCACTGCCGACACTTTGCTTGAGTCAACTGATATCCCCAATTCTGACACAATGTGCCCCAGAAACTGTACCTCCTGTAACAAGAATCAACACTTCTCATACTTAGCATACATCTGATGCTCTCGTAGAGTTTAAAGAACTCGTTCAAGTTCTCGGCATGCTCCTCCTCAGTCTGTGAATAAATCAAGATGTCATCTATAAAGATTATGACAAACTGATCCAAGAACTCTTTGAACACTCGGTTGATCAAATCCATGAATATGGATGGAACATTTTTCAGCCCAAATGGCATGAATCTTAACTCATAAGACCCATATCTTGTCAAGAAAGTAGTCTTCGACACATCCTGCTCCCCAATCCGTAGCTGATGGTATCCCGATCTCAAATATATCTTTGAAAATAATTTAGCTCCCCTCAACTGGTCAAACAATCATCAATTCGGGGCAACAAATACTTATTCCATATCGTGACCTTGTTCAACTCCCGATAGTCCATGCACAATCTCAATAAACCATTTATCTTTTTCACAAACAACACCGGAGCGCCCCAAGGTGAGGTGCTCCTACAAATGAAGCCCTAACATAACAACTGCTCTATCTGATCCCATAACTCCCTCATCTTCATTGGAGCCATACTGTACGGTGCACATGTTATCAGTTGAGTGCCCGACATCAAGTCTATGACAAAATCTATCTCTCAACTGGGATGTAGGCTCGTATCTCCTAGAACACATCCAAAAACTCACGAACAACTGGAATCGAATCCAGGGGAATCACAATCTCCTTAGAGGTCTCCTCATCTATGTAATACAAATGGGTGAAAGATCCTCCCTTTGGGCGAGGCATCGCCACCAAAAATATCTCCTGACCAGGAATGGTAAAGATAATACTCCTACCGAAACAATCTATCATAGATGTATACATAGCGAGCCAATCCATGCTAATAATGGCATCATGCTCATGCATATCTAAACATAGCATGTCCACAGGTAAAATCAAGCTAACAAAATCTATACCTACTCCCTAGGATATAAAGAAAATTAAGGACCCATTTTCCAGTGGTGAATCTACGCATGCCATTATACTCTCTATCGTGTCTAATAACCCCGTGGCCCATGCGAAGCTAGTAGCTATAAAATAGTGTGATGCCCCAGTATCAAATAAAATACGCCTCATAGTGCCATGAATAGGAAATGTACCCTCAATTTTGGGCGGCTCCTGTGGTGCTGCTGGCTGGTGGACGTTATAGACACGCCCATACTGTAATTGTCCTTGCTGGATGGGGACTGCTGGGATGGCTGGTAAAGCCGAAATCAGAGTTATCTGCGACTCCTGATGGTCACCCTGCTTCTGTGGGTCCCTATCCCCTCTAGGAAAGCCCAGCGCCAATGACCATTCTTACCAAAAACAAAACACCTGATGTTCCCTCCCCTATGTCCCTGACCACGACCCTGCTGGCCGTTACCACCCCTCAATTGGCCCTGCTGGTAACGCTGTTGGTCCTGCTGGCCCTGCTGTTGGTAGTGTGGGATCTACTAGCCATGCTGACTCAACTCGACCTACTGACCCTGTCTAAATCCCCCAAATCCCTAACTGGAATCATCAAATTGAAATCGCTTGGCAGGGTTCCCTTGATGGGAACTGTGCTCACTGTGACGGGTCTGCTCTTGGGCTGCTGGTGTCCCACCAGTACTGTTGCCCCCTGTCCGGCCCTGCTGGCTGGACTCTCCTGCTCGCATGCTTCACTGTTGATGGAAGCGATGATCCTGGCAATGCAACCGAGCGGCGTTGAGTACATCAATGTAGGTACCCAATGACAGATTACCTATGAGGTGCTGACGAATCCTCCAGGCTAATCCATCCAAGAACAGTAAAATCTTCTTCTCCTCAGTGGGTGCCTCATCCGGCGCTATAGTGAAAAGTCTCATGAAATCCTCCTCATACTCAGCAATGGTTATACTTTCCTGCTTAAGATTCAGTAATCTCTGCCTCTTCCCAGTCTGCATGGCGGATGGAAAATATTTGCGATCAAATCGCACCCAAAATGACCGAATCGACATGTTGTCCCTCTCCTCCAAGGTGATGGTGGACTCCTACAACTGCAAAGCGGACCCCTCTATCTTAAAGGATGCCAGGAACTGCCTCTGCACATCAGTGCACCCATAAATATGCAAATTTCTCTGGATGTCCTTCTTTCATTGGCTGGCGATGATAATATCGGAACCGCCTGAGAACCCATTTGATGGGCCTTCCGAAAGGAATCCCTAACCCTCTCCCATGCTGTGGGAATATGTGATGGCATTGGCGTTACTACCTAATCCTGGGGTGGAGCCTGTTGCACCACCGCTAATGCGGCATTCATCGCCTGAGTAACTGTGGCGGCTACTTCAGTTGCATTCATCATTCTTTGAGCCAAAGCTACTGGCTGCTCGGGCTGGGTATTCCTGTCTCGGGGTGCTCATCTCGGAGGCATCTAAAATGAGAAGGAAGTTTATTAGTCTACAATTTTATTATCAATCTCAAATAGCTAAAGACGTAAATTGTATAAACAAGATTACAATAGTACTGAAATAGGGATCTATATCAAGGACGCTAATCTAAAAATGCAATAAGCAGTACAGATCCTAAAGGACACTAGAACCTGATGCTCTGATACCACCTGTAACACCCTGCCTAATTAAATACTGGGTGATTAGTCCTTTATTAAATTAAAAATCAAGGTGAACGGTGTGGTTTATTCTTAGCATCACTGTCGAAATAATTTTCCATTTTAATCACCCCAAATAGTTAAGCTAAGTGTCAAAACAATTTAAAATTAATTTATTTATTAAATTTCGTTGTAAAAACCCTTTTTAAGTATAAACTAATTTATGAATAATACAAATGATAAAGATACCATTCATCCAATGAAACATGCCAACTAGATTACTCAAATCCAAATAAATAACCACAACCACTGCCAATGTGATTAAAACAATTCCAAATAAGAACAAGATACTAAAATAATAGAAGTGTATGAAATCCCTGTCAAGTCTAAATAAGAGTCTAGAAATGGGCGACACATGCCTTAACAACAAAAAGAACTAAATATAAATCAGAGGAGCCAAAAGAGGAAGCGTCTATTGCAATGACCTGCAACTCCCACACAAGTTGCAGCATATCTAGTCAAATGAATCTACACATGACGCCCTTGTGGCGGGGCACCTGTAATATATATATATATATATATATATATATATATATATATAAGAAAAGGAAAATGACAGGAAACGGGTCAGAGCCCGAGTGTAAAACAATTTTAAATTGGTTTAGCAAGTATTTAAAATGCTTACTAGATAATATAACATACATGTTAGTATACGACACTCTCTTGAGAATTCTCACCTCTCATCGAGTGTGCATGCCTATCGTACTACAAAAATAACTCAATAATCTATCTAATTCATCTCCCATAAATTCTAATTCGTGAGATCGTACGTCTATGACTTGATTTTAGATATCATTCTCTTAAGGATTATTTAAGTCGAATATGTAATTCTCAATACTGTTATGAAGTTCCCAAAACACTTATTACAATTAGGAGCATTTATTCGACTACTTATCCACTTATACACACAATAGAAGAATCTCAGGTATAGGTATATATATTAATCACTCTTACAATATATATACTAATTGAGACCCCACATAAAATCTATGGTTTTGGTAAACTCTGCTATCAAGTCCCTGTATACCTCATACAAGGGAAATACTAGTTCAGAATCACTCCCGAACTCTAGTAACACAATACACACAAAATGGAGGCGAAGCATAGTTCCAAGTTACTAAGAGGTCATCACATACCCCCACGTCTCTTAGGGCCGTCTAACTATCATTCTCAGATAGCCTATACCAAGGAATCCCATGTTTTAGGGTATGAGTCAATATCCCTCATAAAGGTCCCATCGAGATAAGGGTGTCCCGGTGCGGCAACCTCCATGATAACAAGTTGCGCGGGTATGATGGTCCACACACACACACAGACACACACACACACACACATATATACACAAAAGCAGTCGGTTATATATATATATGTTCACATCTTTCAATTAGGTTCGCTCGCGACCTATAATAATCTTTTAACCATATGTAGTACAATTTTAACCGCACACTTATACATGTATCGAGAACTATCGATCCCGATAACATTAAATACGTTCCCACACTAAATTGCTACACTTCTCCATTTATTATTCACTATATGATCATATCGTTCACCTCCTGCATACTCGATTAGGTTCGTATTAATCTCACAAAAGTTACCACTACGTATTTAGACTTTTCATAACTTATACCCAACTATTTTAATCATCATGACAACTTACTACATTAAACTGGCTACACGTGTCCGTAAACGACATGTTAAACCGAGTCCAAATGAGAAAGTTATTCACATTTAAAGTTTCTATTTAAAAAGGCCCCAAGCTCGCTAAAAAATAGGGTACCGGTCCCTGGTCAATCGCCCTTTTACGTTTTTCCTCCGAATAAAGGAAGTACATAATTCCTCTAACCCCCCGATCGAACGACCTAGGACCCCCGTTCGGCCACCATTTCTATTTTATGCCTACAAAGGAAACAGTAAAGCCCATCCCCCGTTCAGTTCTTTCACGTTTTTTACTTCTCCCATGTCTCAACTAATTTCTTACACATTTGCTCACCTTCATCAAATTCATCCTCAACGATTTTTTTGTGAATTTATCATCATACATTTCACAATGTTACTATTTCATAATTAATATACACACTTGATTAATGATTTTAACATTTCTTTAAGAGTTCATCTAGGCAAATGGGTTTCAAAAATTTCTTCAACATATATTAATAAGAACTTATGCTCACAAATCTTCTAATTTCCAGATTTGAACCACAAATTCAATTATTAACACTATTAACTATAGATCACATAAAGCAAGAAAATACCTGCCTTTTAGGATTAAATTTCGGTGATCTTTTCTCGAAAATCTCACGAAGCTTTTCCCGGAATGATATCCTCCTTCCTCTTTTCCCCTAATATTTACCCGACTGTCGCTGCTGCTGCGGTGCTCCACTAGCTCCATTCCTCAACTTTTTATTATAATAATTTAGTCCCGACACGACACATGCGTGTCCCGAATAATTTTCCATATTTTTCGTATTATTCACTCGTGGCAATTTTAATAAATTGAATTATATATATTACTTTACTCAGTAAGTAATATTCAACAAATTCCCAATAATTACTAACTCTCGTAATGCTTGTAAATATTTAATATAATTTTCGGATTAAAATTAAATTATTTTATTTTATTTTAATTTAATAAATCCCTAATTTAAAAGCCATAAAAATACTGGGTATTACAGATATTTATCCAAATTCATAGTAAAAAATAACAAATTCAAATAGTATTTTTATATTTCAAAGAAGACGGATGCATATATGGATAATGCTTGTGTCCAACATGGATAATCCATATCCGATGCGAACTCTCCATATTTACGAATATCCAAAATGGAAACTCATATCCATATCCATATATCAGATATTTTTATTTTTAGTTCAAATATCATATAGTGTATATAATCTGGACTATGCGTTTATTATACTCTCATTCAATCCTTTACTCCACTTCTCACCAACAAAAAGCCCCATTGGATGCACACGCACACGCACACGCACACGCACACGCACACCCACACACACACACACACACACAATCTTAAGTTAATTTATTCATGCAACAATTGTAAAGAGTCCTAGTTAAATAACATTGGATCCACATGAATAATCAAGAAGAGAATAATATGGAAACTCAAGGTAGCCTAAGTTCATGGACCCAATTTACATAACACCAGACATATGTTTAGTTAATCAACACTCATGTGTATTATGATTTTAACATGTATAGTAATTTTTTATATATGAGAAACTACGTGCTTGAGGTTGAGCGTATTTCATGCAAGGAGAACTTTAAGCTATTGCACACACATTGAATGTTTGTAATTATCTTTAAGGATTATTATATGTAAGTCCAATTGGGACAATTTTGAAAAAATAAGTGTCATTGCAAGTCAGCCATTAATTAAGTCCTTTTTAAAAACAATATTGTTTATAAGGACAAAATATCCCAAAGCCAAATCTCTCTCTCTCTCTCTCTCTCTCTCTCTCTCTCTCTCTCTCTCTCTCTCTCATGATTTTTGAAATCATAGTCGATACCCATGGACTCAAAACGTCATTTTTTTTATCTCGTAATGGTAAGAAACATAGATTTTTTATAGCTAAATAGTCGTGCGCATGCAGTTGGATGATGTGGGATGATGCTGTCAACGGTAGGGGTTTGGGTGGGTTATTATTTACGATCTTTTTTTTGGGTGGGGTGGGGTGATTTTAATGGCGTGGAGAGATAATGAATAGTGGGATTGAAATTATGAGTAAATATTTATAATTAATTAATTTTCTTATGATATTAAGTGTTTTGGGAATTATATGTAAAAGCCTTCAGATCATTGCGCTTTTTATCTACCATCAATGAAATCCTTCAAATCCCTATGGGTTATGCTTTGTGATCTATTTTTTTCATGGTGTAGAGTGATCGTGAATAGCGAGAACAAAATTAGCCATAAATTTGTATGGTCATTTAATTTGATTGTAATAATAAGAGTTCAAGGGCTTATTTGTAAAACCCTCCAGATAACTGCGATTTTCTTTAGACAATTACTCCCAATGAAAACATCAAGATCATTGTGGTTTTGTTTTAACAATAAATAGTTACCTAGTATAATGTGAAATCACATCAGTGTTAATCTTCCTCTTCTTGTTTTGTACTTCGATAGAAAATGTTGTTTTGTTTGTGCATTGTTGTAATATTAAATATTTACTTTGAGTTTTATATTTATTCTTCTCTACATTTCCCTTTTTGTTATCTTACTACAACAATATATACTATATGAGTAAATATTTTCTATATTTATAATATTTGTTAACACAATAAATGTTTACTACATACACAATTTATTTCTTTAGAATTTTATAATGTTCATGGATCTTATTTGATAGATCTGAGTGAGTAGGTTTAAAATTAGTAATTTTCTGAAAACGAATTTTTAAATTAAACATTATAGATTTTTGAAGGTTGAAAATGAAAGAATTTTTTTTAACCTCTAGACTCTTTCCCAATAGTTACGGAGGAGTGATTGAAAAAGGGTACTTTTTTCAAATAACACCCCCCCTAAAAAAATAGTTTGGAATAAGACATATTTAATATTTGATATATCAATGATACTAGTCACTAAAAATCCTTTCAAATAGAACAATGTAATAGTTTTTTTTATATCTTCTCCTGAACTTGAATTGTGTCTTTCTATAGTAAATTAATTTGTCTTACTTAAAATATAATTTAAAAATAATTTTGATTAAGTTATACAATTATTAAATCACTATTACATGAGTGAAAATTTCGTTTATTAAATAATGAAAATGGATAAGGATATTATCCAAATCCATGAAATTCAGGAGATTACAGATAAGGATAGTTTCACGTACTATCTAGGTAGATACGAATACATATGGTAAATTTTTACAAGAATATTTATAATGAATAAAATGTTGTCCACTCCATATTCATCCATTTTACACTCAATACACAAAAATAAGTAGTGCAAGAAACACATAAATCTGTTACAGTAAAAATGTCATTAATTTATTTTCCGTACTCCCTTCCAAGCAAAGATTTATAATTTTGAAATGAGTTTGAATTGTTATTTTGGAAGTCGTTAAGTTATGAGCAATTATGACAAATTACTTAAACTTGTAGTAAGTAATATACACAAATAGTTTTCCTGGTGTTTTGATAATTACATATAATTCCGTACTCTCCTTAACATATTACATGGAGAAAGTAATTTTGTTACATTGACCTAACATATATTGGAAAAATAAGAGAGCTAAACACACAGATTTGGGAGAAAAATTGAGAGGATAATTTTTCTATTGAACACACTCACATGATTTCAATTTCTTTGACTTTCTCCACTTCTTATCAACTAACTATATTACATAAGGTATACATAGGATACCTAATATGCATCTACGAAAATATATGTGCCTATTACTTTTAAAATGAACATCCCCTAATGACAACATTTAGACTTCTATACATTAACCTCATAATACAAGAACCAACCAAATATACGTATTAACCAAATACATACATGCCTACATTAATCTTGGACAATACAAAATTAAATCAATTCAAGTTTATTTTACAAAAAATATTTTCTCTCTCCACATGGTTCAGTTTGTGTTATGTGCTTGTATTTTACTTCTAAGTTTAAGTATAGAGTCTATAGATGTTAATAAATGTTGTTTATTTATTTTATTTTATTTATAAAATTGATAGTCTTAATTTTTAAGAGGTAATATGTTGTCTGAATCTAATTTAGAGTTGATAATAAATATAAAAATATATATTCATAATTTTTATTTAAACCGTGAGCACATATATTTTTTATTTTCGGATTTCAGAAACTTGATCTTCAGATATAAATCATAGTTAATCTGAAGCTTCAACGTTTTACTTTTCATCAGCTCCTTGTTAGTTGTTTTCTTTTTATAATTTCATTGTTAATGCATTAATATATTTGTTATATGATTTGTCATATATTGGTGCCCCAGTCATTCTTAGCCTATATAAGGTGTAGACACCTTGTTCTACTCCATGAATATGACAAAACTTAACAGTGGCTTTCCAAAGGCCCACCTGAAGTTTAAGACTCAAGACAACTCAAAATACCTCACTAAAAGGCCCAAAAGCTTAAGAGGCCCACAAATATATCACCGAAATAAAATCAATTTGGCCCAGTAACAGTCCAAATCCAAGTGAAAATGCTCTTGATCGATCGGTCTAGGGTGTACTGTACCCATTATTGACCAGTCCTTTGCCCGACAGTTTGCCTATATAAATGGGGCCTCGCCTACCATTTCAGTAAGCATTAACTATGCACTTAAATGATAGCTTTATATTTGGCATTTTTTTCTCTCTGAAAACTACCAAAAATAATATCTCCATTTATCTTCAAGACATCTGTCAAGCTTAGATCTATAGATATAACCAGTACTAACTTCTTTATCCTCACTCAAACCCCCCTAAATAAAAAAAAACTTTTGTGTCTTTCTTATTTCCTTTCTCCTTTAAAGGTACTTTATCTTAAAGTAACCCTATATCCACTCAATAAAAGGTTTATTCCAAGATAGAATGCTAACAAAACGGAAAAGAACACGTGGAACATTACAGGTACGCTGCTCCTCAACTTTATATTTTAAAGTCTTAATATAAAGGATGGTGTTATGCTACAACACCACCCCGGATACTCTTTTCTCCATACCTTTATTCTTTTAGGCTTGAGTTTTCTCTAAAGGTAATGACCACCTACTTTGACTTTTATTCCGCCTATGATGGATACATAGGTGTATTAGTGAAACCCTATCTCTAAAACGCAAGTCAAATTTTGTATAAAATCATTTTTATCATTATTCTCACAAAACACCGAAAAACCAAATAAAAAATTCCAAAATCGCGATAAGTTCTTGTGTAGGTTAGAGGATCACTAGATCCGGAGATTTTATCTATTATTTTGTTCACAATGTTGGAAGTTTGGTCATTTTTTTTATCATCAAGTGATTTTATGAGTGAATTAGTTTCATCCAACTTCTCTCATTAACACAAAACATATAGAACTTCAGATCTAGTCTTGTTTTACTCTAAAACACCTTGGAACAAAAAAAGCATAGATCTCTTGCATCGAGCCTCTATAAGAGGTAAAATACCTCTTGTTTCCTCATGAACTATCTGCACTTTGAATCTCTCTGTGCAAGTACATAGGCTCACTCGGACTGTCATCCATGGAAATAAGTCTGACTTTGTACATATATATCCCTTATCTATATTATTTACACACACTTCACACTTCACTACATAAAATATTTATATAACAATTATTTTTATTTTATTTTTTCTTTTCTTTTTACACCATAACAAGACAAAATAAATATTTTATATTGACATGTAAGACCTAAAGGGAGAAACGGGTTCCTATCACCTTCCCAATTTATAACCGAATCCCCAGAACTTTGCCTCTCTGATTAAACATGCAGATCACTTAACCTCACTAGGTCTCTAGGGAGGCCTACCCCTTCTTTTGTCTGTTTTGTGTAAAATAGACTGGAGACACTATTTTCCTTTCAAAAGAGAATTAAGCGATGACCCCATGTCACCACTCATGACCCATGTCCACCATATATCATCCCAAAAGGACTCACACGCGAGGGGGTGGGAGGATGAGAGGTACGCTACCTCATGTCCAGGTTATTACAGTGGAGAATACGCAAGGGACTATTATTATTAATATGGTTAAACTCTATTTAATATAGATTTGTATTTATTTTAATTTTTTATTCGTGTACATTCATTTATATTCAGTTTTTTTTTCTATTTGTTGTTTTTATTTTTTAGATACGTGACTAGGTTATAAAACACTGATATTTCATCCTCCTTTAGGGATAAGGATACACCCCAGGCATCCCTTAAACCTTATTTGTTACATGTATGCCAAGATACGTAATAATACCAAGTGAAAATGGTTCTTACCAAAAAATAAATGACTTATCAATAGAGGCACACTACTTCACCGTATAATATTTGCATATCACTACATACCCCATTACCCTGGGAAGCCTAGCTAAGAGACTTGGATCAAACCCATACAGTCCCTAGAGATAACTTCCTAAGACACCTCGCCTAATTAAATACCGGGTGATGTATCCTTTACCTTATTAAAGGGGATTCCCATTTGGTTTATTCTTAGCATCACTGTCGAAAACTTTATTAATTATTAATCACCTAATAGTTAATTAAGTCGGTGCCAAATTTGTATCTTTCGTTAACATGCGGAATAAAACTTTAAACCATTCATACAATAGTATAGAAGTCTGAACATCCAAGTAATAATAAATAAGTGACGAATAAACTATTGGCTCCAAAATAAATCCAAATAAATAAATCCAAGTACAAATCTGAAATGATTAAAACTGAATAATGTTATTGAGGAGTAACATGCCCAAAATAAAAACTGAGATAAGAATTATATTCTAGGAATTAATAATAGAGGCGTCTACTATAAATTCTACTTGCATCCACACATGTTGTAGCTACGCTTCCCTGGAATGAATCTTCAAGCTCGGCGTCCCTGTGGTTGGACACTTAGAAGGTTTTAAGGGAAAAGAATTTTTGCAAATGGGTCAGAACCCAAATATTTTGAAAATGTTTAGAAAGAATTTTATTGAAATAAATGAAATGCAGAGTATAAAATGTTCATAATTGATTTCATGGTCGCACTCTCTTAAGCACAACCTCACCTCTCTTCTATAGTGCACACCTATCGCATTCATTTATTCCCTCTGGTTATTTTTCAATACCAACTAGACAGTAATAGCTCTCTAATCAAGCCCGCTAATTTCTCCGTTGCAAGTAAATCATTCTATTACAATTAGTATAACATATATAACCCTCATCTATACGAATATACTAAATATCACATCAATATCTATCAATAAGTAATTACACATTATCTATAGATATGTACACATATCACTCACTACGTATATGCATAGCATCCTCACATATTGGTCTTATTATATGCATTTCTCATACATTATATCAGATTCCAGGCACATCTCGTGTCACCATTGGTCACCGAGTCGAAATCTCACCATCGAGCCCAAATGGTAAACAAATAATGGACGAGATTATATATATGTAGGCCTTAGGATCTCAATACATCTTCCTTGAAGACCTGCATAACATCCTCCTCTCATCACAATAGGAGCCACCCGAACACAATAACCTGGAGCTATAATCCAAACCCTGCTAGAATTGCGAGAGTGGGACTGCTCACTACGTGTAACCTCCTGGATAGCATCCTCGAGTAAGGGCTCATATTACATAATTTGCATTAAACTCACATGTATAGATATATATAATTCTCACACTTATACACGTATCGAGAACTATCGATCTAGATAACATTAAATACGTTCCCACACTAAATTGCTACACTCCACCATTTATTATTAACTACATGATCATATCGTTCACCTCCTGCATACTCGATTAGGTTCGTATTAGTCTCACAAAAGTTACCACTACGTTTGATTTAAATTCAGGGAAGTTCCATTACTCATTGTGACGTCAAGCGTATTTTAGACTTTTCGCAACTTATACCCAACTATTTCAATCATTATGACAACGTACTACATTAAACTGGCTACACGTGTCAGCAAACGACATGTTAAACCGAGTTCAAATGATAAAGTTATTCACATTTAAAGTTTCTATTTAAAAAGGCCCCAACCTCGCTAAAAAACAGGGTATCGGTTGACCAACCCTGGATCCCTGGTCGATCGCCCTTTTCCATTTTTCCTTCGAATAAAGGCAGTATGTAATTCCTCTGACCCCCCAATTGAACGACCTAGGACCCCCGTTCGGCCGCCGTTTCTACTTTATGCCTACAAAGGAAACAGTAAGGCCCATCCCTAGTTCAGTTCTTTCACGTTTTTTACTTCTCCCATGTCTCAACTAATTTCTTAAACATATGCTTACCTTCATCAAATTTATCCTCAATGATTTTTTTTGCCTATTTATCATCATAAATTTCATAGTGTTACTATTTCATAATTAATCTACACACTTGATTAATGATTTTAACTTTTAACCCATTTAATCAACAATCATTAATTTCACCATTAATGGATTTCTTCATTATCTTTAACCTATAGAACCCAGAATTTCTACTAATCTCTAACATGGAAATTTCTCTAAGAGTTCATCTAGAAAAATGGGTTTCAAAAATTTCTTCAACATATATTAGCAAGAATTTATACTCACAAATCTTCTAATTTCCAGATTTGAATCACAAATTCAATTATTAACACTATTAACTATAGATAAAAAAAACGCAAGAAAATACTTGCCTTTTAGGATTAAATTTCGGTGATCTCTTCTCGGAAATCAAACGAAGCTTTTCCCGAAATGATCTTCTCTTTCCTCTTTTCCACTAATATTTACCCGACTGCCACTGCTGTTGCAGTGCTCCACTAGCATCGTTCCTCCACTAACACCGTTCCCACTTGCCTTGCCGAACTGGTTCAGCTCATTCCATCTCTTTTTTCACTTCACATGGAAGCGATGGTCCTGGAAATGTAAAAGTGTTGCAATAACAACTTTCGTGTACGTGTGTAATGCGGGTTTGCCTAATAAGTGTTGCCTAATATTTCAAGTCATCCCACCCATATATCTTAATTTCTTCTTCTCTTAGGTGTTCACTTCGTCTGGTACAAAGTTGGCCAAACATGTGAATTCTTCTTTGTACTCAGCCACCGAACGGTCACCCTAAGTAAGATCAATAAATTTTCTCTTCATTTCCATCTGAACTGTCGATGAAAAGTATTTGCGATCGAACCCCACCCAAAACTCCAAAATCGACATCGAATATCTCTCATCTGAAGTGTTAATAGACTCCTACCACTGCAACGCCGCTCCCACTAGTCTAAAGATGGAAAACATTCGTTTTCGCATAAAACTAAACTCTACCATGCGCAAATGGTGTTGGATATCCTTTTTCTATTGGAAATCAAGGAGTACATCACAGCTACGCTGGAAGTCAGGCAGGTGGCCCTTTTGAAATGCCTCTCTTACCCTCTACCAAACTGACAACCCAGGTGGGCCTGAACTACGGGTGCCACTAACTGCTTTGGCTACTGGGCCTACAAAAACTGCTATGCTATGGCAGTCATGGCTGCGTTAATCACGTGTGCCACTATCTCGACCATTTGCTCGGTAGTCTTAATCCTCGATGGCGATTGTGGCTATGGTATATCTGGTGCCTCCTGAGCCTCTGTCACTTCATTCCTCGATGCTGCCCTAGCCTGGCATCCTCTTTTAGGCGACATATGAAATAAGATTGGATTGTATGAGTGTACAATCAACACAAATATAGCAGTAGAAGAACGATATATCAAACACGTAAATATGAATACAACAGTCCTAATAATAGGGCCCTACATCAAAGGACGCTTTGCCAAACTCGTAGTAAGCCGTAGAGATCCTATGGACATTAGAACCTTATGCTCTGATACCAATTGAGACATCCCACCCAATTAAATATCGGGTGATCAGTCCTTTATCTTATTAAATAGGATTCCCATCTGGTTCATTCTTAGCATCATTGCGAAAACTTTATTAATTACTAATTACCTAATAGTTAATTAAGTCAGTGACAAATTTTTATCTTTCGTTAACATGCGGAATAAAACTTTAAACCATTCACAAAAGAGTATAGAAGTCTGAAAATCCAAGTAATATGAATAAGTGTCGAATAAACCATCATCTCTAAAAAAAATTCAAATAAATAAATCCAAGTACAAATCTGAAATGATTAAAATTGAATAATGTAGTTAAGGGGAAACATACCCAAAATAAATACTGAGATAAGAATTCTAATCTAAGAATGAATAATAGAGGCGTCTAGTCCAAATTCTGCTTGCATCCACACATGTTGCAACTACACTTCCATGGAACAGATCTTCAAGCTTATCATCCCTGTGGCTGGGCACCTAAAAGGTTTTAAGCGAAAAGTATTTTTGCAAACAGGTCAGAGCCCAAATATTTTGAAAATGTTTAGCAAGCATTTTATTACAATAAATGAAATGTGTAGTATATAATGTTCATAATTGATTTCATAGTCGCACTCTTTTGAAAACAACCTCACCTTTCTTCTATAGTGCACACCTATCGCATTCATTTATTCCCTCTAGTTATTATCGAATCCCAGCTAGACAATAATATCTCTCTAATCGCCCCGTCGAATGTAAAGCATGCTATTATAATTAGTATAACATATTTAACCCTTATATATATGAATATACTAAATATGGCATCAATAGCTGTCAATAGATAATTAAATGTTATCAATAAATATATATACCCATATCACTCACTATGTGTGTGTATATATATATATATATATGGCATCCTCGTAGCTTAGTTCTACTAGATGAATTTCTCATACATGCTATCAAGTGCCATGCACATCTCGTGTCACCACTGGTCATCAGGTCAGAATCTCACCACCGAGCCCAAATCGTAAAAAAATAATAGAGATAGTTATATATACATAGGCCTTAATATTTCAACACATTTTCCTTAAAGACATGCGTGACACCTCCTCTCATCATGGTAGGAGCCACCCAAGCACTATAACCTGGAGCTATAATCCAAACCCTGTTGGAATTGCCAGAGTGGGATCACTCACTATGCACAACCTCTCGGATAACATCCTCGAGTAAGGGTTCATATTACACAATTTTCATTAAACTCACATGCACACATATATATAATCCACACACTTATATATGTATCGAGAACTGCCGAGCCCGACCGCTATAAATACATTCCCACACTAAATAGCTACACTCTACCATTTATTATAAACTATAGGATCGTATCGTTCACCTCCTATATGCTCAATTAGGTTTGTGTTAGTCTCACAAAAGTTCCCACTATGTCTGATTTATATTTGGGGAAGTTCCATCACTAATTGTAATTTCAATGTCATTTTAGACTTCTCATAACTTCGACGCAACTACTTTAATCATCATGACAACATACTAAATTAAACTAGATACGTGTGGCCATAAATGGCACCTCAAACCGAGTCCGGATGGGTAAGTGATTCACATCTAAGGTTTTTATTCAAAAAGGCCCCATCCTTGCTAAAAAATAGGGTACCGGTCAACCGGCCCTGGACCCTCGGTCGATCGCCCCTTCGCTTTTGCCTTCAAATCAAGGCAGTACGCAATTCCTCTGACCCCCCGATCGACTGACCTAGGACCCCCATCCGATCGACCTTTCTATTTTATGTCTATAAAGGAAACAGTAAGGCTCATCCTTGAACAGTCGGTTGACCGGCCTGGGAGCCGTGGTCGATCGGGCCTACCTCTTCAGCCTAATTTAGTTCATTCACATTTTTCCCTTCTCCCATGTCTTAACTAATTTGTTAAGCATTTGATTGCCTTCATCAAATTCATCCTCAATGATTTTTTCGCGTATTTATCATCATTAATTTCACAATGTTACTATCTTATAATTAATCTACATACTTGATTAATGATTTCAACTTTTAACCCATTTTATCAATAATCATTAATTTCACCATTAATGGATTTCTTCATTATCTTCAACCATTAGAACTGAGAATTTCTACTAATCTCTAGCATGGAAATTTCTCTGAGAGTTCATCTGGGCAAATGGCTTTTAACAATTTCTTCAACATAAATATTAGCAAGATTTATTCTCACAAGTCTTCTAATTTCCAGATTTGGCGATCTCTTCTCGGAAATCTCACGAAGCTTTGCTCGGAATGATCTTCTCCTTCCTATTTTCTTCTTCTTCTTCTTCTTCTTCTTCTTCTTCTTCTTCTTCTTCTTCTTCTTCTTTCTCCTTTCTCTTTTCTCTCAAGCTTTTGTGATTAGGGATGACTAATTTCTTCCCAACTCTCTTAGAAATCGGTTAAGTTTCCCTAATTCCAAAATTAAGCCTATGGGCCAAACCCAACAGACCAAAATACGGCCGTATAGACCCTGTTATGTCTAAAAAGGCCTCGAGACCCAATTACTACCCCCGGGTACACTATTCTAACTATCTCGTCCTATCTGAAGCCAACCGTGACCTTAAAATCGCCATCTGAGTCACTCTATAATGATTTCCTATCTCTACCCCCAAATAGTCTACACACTACTATCGGTTGAGATAAAGTAATGCTTCATCACTATTACTATCTATGACGTAAAATAATAATTACTATTCACTTAGTAATTATACTCGATCGATATTAATCATTGTCGCATTTGATTAATATTTTTAATAGTCATTTACTAATTAATCCCCTTAAATTATGATGCACTTGCAATTTTAAAATAGTCGAATTAATTACATCAATATTACTCAGAAATACGGGGTGTTACTCTTCTTAGCCTCATACCCTCAACATATACAGAGTGGTATGTTATCGGTGAACATCACTCATATACCTCAAATATATCAAGTCATCTCTCCCACGTACTATATCCACAAGGTATATCGGGAGGCTCAATTCACGTACATTCAGGTATATCGAAATAATCCTTTTAGACATACCCCTGAGGTATATTATGAAGAGTCATAGACAAAGAAATGAGCCTTTAGCCTCAAGGAAAGACTTGCATAACCTCATCCAGTGGAATTTTAGGACACAACCATAAATAAATAACCCAAGAGATTTTGCAAAATGATCGAATCTCAAAAAAGGGTTTTGCATCCCCTAGGAAAGTTTCCAAAAATAGGAAGGGACTCCAGGATTCAAAAAATCCACTTACTTTTCTGGAATAGGGGTTGCGAGCTAAGCGAGGAGTACGTTAGGGAATGGATCATCACCCGAGATTACCATGCTTTCTTAAACTCACGCTTATTTTTCTTAAGATAATACTCAGGTAAAAATCCTAATTCCAAGATTTCATATAACATTACAATCACCGTTGCATATCTTGAATTGTGACATCCCATTGCCTTGACAACATGCAGAATGAAGAAGGAGTGTCACTAGATGACGTTCTGGACATCCTAACCTCCCGTAAGAGTGAAATGTCAATTATGGGATAGGATAAGATCTCTTTTTGAAACCGATAGGAGAATACTAAGGGGTGGGTAGCAAACCCACACTGTTCAAATATTGTACCCCCATTAGCAACGGTCCAAGATACCAATAAGACCCATGTTGTGACTAATGAAAGTATAGCTGTGTCTAACACAGTCGAGGCTCCAACGGATCTTGGATGCCTCTTAATGGAGATCCAAATAGTTTGGGAGAATTTGTGGTCGGTCCGAGTGATACTGGCAATAAAAGGAATGTTCTTCAGTACATAAACAGAAGAAATAACAAACCTGACACAAGTGTTGTCAACGTTATTCAGGCCTCGATGCCCGTATATGCACCTTATAATACTAAAAGATTCCAATGAACATTCCACCCCATGTATGATCCCATTGGTACCATTTATCAAGCCCCTACGAAAAAGTCTTTTAAAACCCCGAGATCCCAGACCGTTACTCGATCCCTTTCCAGAAGGCTTCACAAACAACCTTTACTACGAGTATCATAAGTTGATGGGTTATATCTTGAAGGATGTCGACCCGTCAAGTTCATTGTCCATGAGTTGATTGACCAAGGAAAGATTATTTCACTAACTAAATCGAAACCTAATGTTAACAATGTTCCTCTACCCATCTATGGTTCTGGGGTGAATTCCCTCACTGCAAAAGATGAATATGGAGATCCATCCCTTTTGATAAAGCCTATCAACTCAACTAAAGAAATAGAACATCTAAGCCTCAGAAGTATCGTTAAAAAAAAATTAGTGTTAATAACACAAACCTACGTGGATTAAATGGTTCAAATGCTGGGAGCTTTAAAGGCCACCAATCAAGATCGCCTAGAAGTAAACTTGTACCAGATATGTACCTGATGTTTCAAAAGAATTCAAATCTACTTTTCTCAAACACCATTCACAAACACAAAAACTCTATGAGAACTAGGAAGTGATTTATGGTGAGACATAACAAGATGCGGGATGCGTAAGTGGATAGGATAGTCGAGAAATTATCCTTACTGGCTACAATTAAAAATTTGAAACAAAAGATAGTCAAGGTTCATGGGAATGGTTGTCACTAAATAATTTAACAATAGAGTTATCAGCCGAGGAAAGCCTGATATTCTATTTTGATGATTTGATTATTTACCCTCCTCGAGATGATGATGATTATGTTTACACTATGGAACTTCAATGAAATATTAGCAAAATTTCTCACCATAGATTGGGAGTCTTTGGAAGTCGACCATGTCACCCGATATGGGAGAATTTATAAGGGAACAATCCTCGAACCCATTCCTTTTGGTGTGAGGGAAAAAAAGGAAATCAATTACTCGAGGAAGACTCGTCGTGAGAAATTGAAGAAAATTGAGTTCTAGATCAATTGGAAAAAGACACGGGACAACATCTCTATATGGGGACTCCTCATGTCTTCCTAGCCCATAGGATTTTCAGTCGGAAATAGTTCTCTCAGAAAGTGATACTCATTTCCTTTAGTCTCGAAGAACTTATGGAGATAGCCAAAATCTTAAACCTTACAAAGACCATATCATTCGCAAACATGGAATTCCGTAATACAGGACCATGTCACAGAATGGCCATAAACATCACAGTGAATGTCCAATGATAAAGGATTCATATGGTGCTTGTTAATAATGTATCTGCCCCTAATTGTCTAACCATTAAGAATCACCAAATGTCTATCGATTAAGCATGAAAATCTAACGCCTACCACTTAAGTTGTGGGAGCCTATGATAATACTCGAAGTGGAGTGATGGTTTCAATTAAACACAGTCTTGGAATCGACCCACTTGACAATCGTATCGAATTTTAAGTAATTGACATACATGCTTCTTTTAATATACTTATGGGAAGATTATGACTCCATGATATCAGAGGTGTTTCTTCATCGCTACATCAGAAACTAAAATTCTTCTGTGGAGAAAATGTGATCACAATATCCATAGATTTTAGTTTACTCATAGGGGAGGGGTACAACACCCAAGTTCCGAAAATCCAGCACGAAAGAGGGGGAATATACATCAAATGTTTTTAGCTAGATCCCCATGTACAAACTATTTCATCCGAAATAAAGGAACATATCCCACTACCATATTCAGAACATGGTTGTTGTAATGTTACCCATATAATGAAAAAAATGAGATTTCTACTAGGAGTGAGACTCGAGAAAAATTGATAAGGGATCAGCGAACCCATTAAGGTACCTCAATAGTCTAACTACATACAACACATTCTAGGACCCCCTAAGTCTATCCTTAGGTCCCTAGCACCTCCCCATCTCACTAGAAACCCAAGGTCGCACTCCGATTATCGATCTAGAGGCCACTGGGGCCCTCGGGCCCCGTTTGACTCCGATCAACTCTATCGTCAGAGTGAAATATCTTTGAATATTTGAAGGGCTATGAATACCCTTTCCAATGTTCTAACCCGTGCATGAATTGACAAAATGGTTCGGACGATCGACCCTTTTTACTACTGAAAATCGATTCGGAGGCAACCGGGCACTCCCGGACCCCGAATTACCCTATAAACTTCACCATCAGAGCGAAAGCTCTTTGAATATTCAAATGGAATTGAAACCCCTTTTTGACGATCCGCCCCGTGCATAAAATGGCATAACCATTAAGACGAATGATCAATTTTCCCCCAAAAATTGATCCGAAGGCCACCGGGCGCTCCCGAGCTATGCTTGAGTAAAGTTAACTCTTCAGATCGAAAGAGACTGGATGAATCTCTAAAGGTAATCAAATACCCTTTCAAACGGTCCCACCTTATGTGCAATTTTGACCTACAGTAAGGATGAACGATATGTTTTACTCCGAGAGGTCCTCGGGTGCTTTCGAGCCCCGATTGACCAAGGT
This sequence comes from Sambucus nigra, assembly GCA_949130495.1. Lineage (NCBI taxonomy): Eukaryota > Viridiplantae > Streptophyta > Magnoliopsida > Dipsacales > Adoxaceae > Sambucus > Sambucus nigra. The sequence goes on from OX422224.1 coordinate 278,315,273, forward strand.
CAACCTTTTGAACCGAGCGAAACTATTTGAAGTGTCAAAGTAAATCTCCTAAATTTTCCAACGGTCCACCCCTTGTGCTATTTTTACTTACCATGCACATGAATAATCTGTTTCCATTCGACGATCTTCCGTCCAAAACATTGATGTGTGCTTCAAAGCCATATTTGACCCAACGTCATCTCCTGGACCCAAGAGAGGTCCAATTACTCTTGAAGGTCTTTGAATTACCTTTCTAACAACATGCTCCATGCACGATTAAGATCAACGATTTGCGTTCTATGACCATTTTTCTAGAAACACCAACACGAGACTACCAATTGACAGGTTTATATCCCTTCCTATCATCACAGTGTCAAGGATCACCTGCCGATAGGCACTCCCTAGGGTAGGCCGATCGTTACCCCCTTGGACCTATAAATAGATGCCATGACCTCACTACCATGACATAACAGAACCATCAACATCAATGGTCTTAGTAACATTCCCTTGAAATCAGCGTAGTTCCTCATGTGAAGTTCCATTCAAGCTTACATTCCCATCCCTTTCATACCCAATTTGGCAAAACATCATTCTCATTCATCAACACTTAAGGGATTTCATCCAAGATCAAAGATCAAGCTTCAAATAAGGTCCAATTCCTTCCCTCTCTCTTTCAATTCCTTATTTTTTTTGCATAATATACATTAGGATTCATAATCTAGTTCCTAGTTTAGTTCATACACATTAATATCTACATTTTTATTAGTATATTGCACGTACTTTAATTTTTATAAAAAAAACAAAACAAAAAGAGGGGTATACCCGTAAATTCCGAATGGAATTATCCATCACACCTTTTTCCAAAACCAAAAAACACATTTTATACACATACACATAAAATAAATTTCGTTCGAATCTATGGGATAAACTCCACCCTATACTACATTTGAACTACATGGACTTTGATACCTTTATGGGCTACGTAAGTTTCTCGGATTAAAATTCGAGACTCGAGTCCAATATGCCAATTTTCTCAATTTCCCAAATTTCCTAATTTTCTAAAATCTGCCATTTTCATATATATATATATATATATATATATATATATATAATGCTTGTTTGTGTTTCATCCAACACGTATTATTGTATCCTAATAACTATCAATATCGTGATAAACGCACAAATCATACTTTCTGCATATGTTATTTTGGGAACATTCCTATGGATGACCTCACTCTACATTGTCCCTGGTATAAGTTGAATGATTCCGATCTCCATTATATAAATACGCATACACACTTCACAGGGATTGAAAGGAAAATAATAACACTAGCCCATGAGAGACCGAAAGGGAGGGATGGGTGGCTAACACCTTCCCATTCCGTAACTTAGCGCCTGAACCTTCGAACTATTGGTTTCGTATGCATCAGTTTGTCCTTGATGCCTCTCTCTCGAAGTGGAAACATGTTCGTTTTCCTATTTTGTGCAAAATATCCTGGCGACTCCATCTCTTCACATTTACCCCCACACCGACGACGACCGAAGCACCTTTTGAAGAGGGGTGTGAGATCGCGGCGCAGTCTTCTCGAGGGATATCTTCCCCCGACGCCACCAAGGATGGCCATAGTGGCGAATCCATAGGGGACTATTTTTAAGAGGTCTAGACTTTGTTTGCATGGGTGTTTTATTTTCTTGTATATCCCCCTATTTCCATATTCCCCTTATTATTCCCTGTACATATGTATCTCATGATTATGCCACCGTTCACACGCTTGTAGAAATTTTCCATGTACACTTCACACCACGTGCACCTAGGATCACGTATATCCACATGTTGCACACGCCACATAGAAATGCATGCTTAGGTGTCACTAACATACTCCTCTACTTATGCTCATCACACACTCACTTGTAGATAATTACACATCAGCCACTCTCACTTGTTATCCCTGCTCTATTGTTTATACTTGTACCTTATTCTCGGCTAGGCATGATCAAGAAAGATACTCTCACCATAAGATACTAATCAAAGAATCATGAACGATACACACAACATCACTAAAGAGCATTGATATTGACCAAATTTTGTCCTGTAACTGGGGAGTCACTTCGTGATGGGCATTGGTCCGGCAGGTCGCAGTTAGCCTAAGCGTTATGACTCTCACCTTCTATTGGCCAAGTACCTTCGACGTATATTGAATGGTTCCCCCTCATCGTACCTCTTGATCGAAGTTTTGACGGGATGTATATCGCAGGAAACTCGTTCATGTATGTCGAGTATATTGAATTATCTCTCACACGTACCGTCCCCACGAGGTATATAGTGATGAAATTCACGTACACTCAGGTATATCAAATGTCTTGATCACACGTACCGATTTCCCTCAAAAGCAAGATGTATACCGTGGAAGTCACGCTAAAGGGGGGAACACCTTCCAATTAAAAAAAAACTGCATACCCGCATATAGATGTCAAGCCTAGGACACACATATTAGATTGTCGATTTTGACCCGAAACTCTGCCAAAATTCCGAGTCGGCATGTCGCCCAAATTTTCACGCAATTTTTAAAATGGGACCCTTCCCGTGAGCTTGGTAACAAGTCCAACCCTAGTTTTTACATATATTGAAAACCCAATTTTTTTAGGCTCGGGTCCCATCCGATATTTCTTTTTTGCATCTAGGCAACCTTAATACAAGTGAGAATTTAATAAACATAATAATCATGCTGCGACCCGTTTGTCATCTTTTTCTTTCTTTTTTCAAAAGTGTCTAAAAACATTTTTCCTCTTTTATTCAAAAATACCAAAAGCATTTTCTTTTCCTACAAAAAAATATATTTTTGTCCTCATATTTTCCAAGAATGTCAAAAAATATTTTCTTCCTTTCCTAAAAATAATAAATTTCCTTTTTTTTTTCTTTTTCGAAAATAAATCCCAATTTTTCTCCTTAATTTGATCACATACCCTTGATGTGGCTCCCTATTGGCTTCGGTCTTCAGTCGAACCGCCCCGAAGTTCTTTCAGTCCCCTTACTTCTTTCGAGTCCGATATTACCCGTCTTCCATGGAGAACACGGATCAAGTGCCAAATGTATAATAACATTTATTGACGGTTCTAGCTCAACTCACTACCAAAATTGACAACCTTCATATGGAGGTTAATGATATGCAAAGAAATCGGGTTCCTGTCCCCCAAAGAGACCGAGGTCCTTTTCCCCCACACTATGGGTTTTCCTTCACCCGAGCCTATTTGGGTTCCCGAGGAATACCAGCATGCTCCTCGTGCTCCTCCTGCTAATGGGCCACCTCCAGCCCAACTTCCTATCCCAAACCTTGCTTAGGTAGGGGCTAACTTACCCATGACTATTGACCCCAAAGAGGAAGAAACAAGGTCAAGGAAGACCTCAAGATGTTGACCAAGAAGTTCGATCAAGTCAGACTCTCTGGGAACTACATGGGCTACACCCACATGTCTCCCTATCCTAAAGCCATGTTATCGAAAAAATTCGAGATGCCCAATATCGAGAAGTTCGTAGAAAGTGGACCCCCGATCATTCACCTCTGTAGTTATTACCGAGCCATGACTCTCCTAGGGGCTTCTAAAGAAATAATGGCACAAATGTTCCAGAAGACCTTGAAAAATAGCGTTCTCCATTGGTTCCTATCCCTTCAGCTTTCCATAATTCGTAGTTAGGAAGATGTTGCTCGCGAGTTCATTTCACAATACAAGTACAATGAGGAGCTAGAAGTTACCTGCCCTGACTTAGAGCTACTTACACAGGAATCAGTCAGCAACTTCATAGCAAGGTGGAGAAATAAAGAAACTACCATGACCAATCGACCTTACGAAGAATATTAGGTCAGTATCGTAAAGAAAAAATTCCTACCTCATGTCCGAGTAATAATGAGAGGACAGTATTACCCTCACTTTTGAGCCCTTCGAGGAGTAGGAGTGGAGATCGAAGATAGTCTTGCCAAGATAAAAGTTGAACCGAGGAAAAACTCTCGATAGTTTTCTCCTATGAAGTTTGAAAAACCTTCTAGTACCACGGTTTCTACCATCAGCAACATCTCTCAGCCTCTTGCTTCATGGGCACTAGAAAGTCGCCCAAACCCAGTCCGAAAGGAATACACCGAGCTTCACACTCCTATCTACAAAGTCTACCAGGCCCTCTTGAGCCGAAATATTATCAAACCATTGGATCCCCGTCCATTACCAAACCCACTTCCGAAAAACTTTAAACCTGATGCCCATTGTGAGTTTCACCAAACTGCTGGCCATACAACCGACCAATGTCTCCATCTCCAAAATATGATCCAATACCTGATTGATCGGGGTGTCATCTCCCCATCAACTAATCTCAAACCAAACACTACCCGTAATCCATTCCTGAATCATACAAATGCCATCTGCCCAGAAGAAAACTCAAAAATTAACCCATCCACCCAAATCATGCTGAGTAAATCACCGATCATACCCATATACTTTTCTAAACCTCTCCAAACATGCCCATATTTCCTCTTACACCCTACCATCTTTGCCGATCAAGACTTATCCCTCGTCACGAGAGCATACATCGTTATTCGCACCCATTTTAGAGGTAAAGATATGGAACTGTCAGAAGTGCTGAACCAACTCTTAGAGTTTGGGAAGAAATTTCCCTCCTAGATGACCACTGACTATCAGAAATTCAGTGGGTTGTTAAAATGGTCTCGAGAGTCAGACAACTGAGTAGTGCCAATCGACAAAGTTAGTCTAGATGACGTGGTCCAGGTCATGACAGATTTATTTCGATAGACTAGTGATATTTATAGTGTATCCGAGGTACTCAATTCTTTGAAATTATAAGGGCGCCTGATCCCTTCAGTTCTGCATTTCCCCACCGAATGGGATGAATTATATGATGAGGTCATGGAAGTTATGGAGTTCATTGACTTTTCATGGAAATACAATATCATTGCCACCGTATGGGGGGATAATTTTGAAGATTCAGATGAAGAGAAAGATTCAGAAAGACTAGTTTGATAGCCAATATATGCAGGATGATATCATTCGAGGAGCTGCTAGGAAAAATTAACAAGGTCGCTGAACAAACTGATATCGATGAAGAAATAAGATTTCTATTTTTCCCTCCTTTTGTGAAACACTTGACTAGGCCAGGAAGACATTACCAAATCCCAAGCCTACAACCATCAGCAAGCAATAAAGGAAAGGGTGTCGAGAATCTCCCTATGCCAAAAATGACCCTCGAAGAAAGTAAGGTCGTTCATCAACTGAAGAAAACCCAAGCCAACATCACTTTATGGGGGATTTTTATGTCTTCCCAACTGCACCGAAATGCCTTAATCAAGCTACTCAGAGGACCCACAGTTCCTCCCTCAACCACGCCAGAAGAAGCGGTGAACCTAGTCGAATCCTTGACCTCTACTCGAATGCTCTCCTTTTCTAAAGAAAAAGTCCCCAAGACTGGTACCAACCACAATCATGCTCTCGATATCTCTGTGGAGGTCATGGGAAAATTTATCCCCCCCTCTCTCATCGAAAACGAATTGGCTCGGAACATTTTTTTGTTAACAACTCAAAATTATTTAGGATTGAAAGTGAGCGACCTCGCTCCAACCTCTGCTGCCGTACGTGCCTTTGACAATTCCCATTGAAAAGTAATGGGATCTATCAAGATTGCAATAGGGGATGGCCCTATAAACCCCATTGTGGAATTATAAGTCATTTCCATCCCAACCTGTTTCAATCAGCTTCTCGGACGACCGTGGCTCCATAGCATCAAAGGGGTGTCCTCTTCCCTTCATCAGAAATTGAAGTTCTTCACCAACGAACAAGTTATCACCATCTTGGGCGACGAGGACAACACCGAGAATGCCAGTATCGGTAATCCAGTACTTGAGGTACAATACGGGGTGAACGATGTGCTACTATCAGGATTCCAAGGCGAACCACTCCTACTCCCAGTAGGGGATGACTTTAAAGACATGGTTTGTCCAGAATATGACCCCCATAGAAACGATAATGTAATCCAAATGTTTAAGAACATGCACTTCATGCCCGGACTGGGGATAGGGCAAAGATAGCAAGGGATAATTGAACCTATTGTGTTAAAGGAGGCCTTTTCTTCCTGTGGCTTGGGCTATCAGCCGTCAAAAGAAGAACTCAGATTGATCCGTTAGCCTCGATTGAAGAGGAGGTTGGAATGTGTCAGAATTGTCCCGGAAGATTACTTAAATGGAAGATTCATCAGATAAGGTGAATATTTCCCCTTTCTCGGCTTCCCTGAACCTTGGTATGACCATGTAGATAAGAGGATTAAATCAGGAATTGAGATCTTCTTTCAAGACAGTTACCCATGGGATGAGAGTTCCCAGCACCATGCATAACCACTCACTGAAGGGACCATAGATGATATCGAGGATTCTGAAGGCAGTGGCTCCGAGGATTATTTTAATTACAGACACTGGGGCTGACACTCTATATGATCCACTCAGGGGCTTCATCATCAAATCCATCCTACCTCATCAAAGATGCTGATGCATCTCTTCTCAGTTGGCATGCTGCACCTGTGCCGCCTGCTAATGTTCAACCTAACCCCGATGTTTACCCCCTTTCCCTTTAGTTATTTCCCCTCACTCTGATGTAATCGAGACCTCCTTTGATGAGGTTCACAATGTTGTTTTTCATATCAATGAAATAAATGAATACTTTGAGTATCTTGTTGTGCCTTACATTAATTGTCTTGATTTTAATCAAACTCTTGATGATGATGATTTTACAAATGAACAATTCTTAAATGATCTAAATAAGGTTAATAATAAACAACATAATCGCATTCAAGTTAATGAAGATGAAAGTGTTGTTATTAATCTCGATTCTAGTAGCTAAATGCCCGAGACTAGTATAGGGGCCACCCTCAATGAGCATGAATGCACGCTACTTGAGGAATTACTGAAGAAATTTATGATTTTTTTTTATGGTTCTACGATGACATGCCCGGTATCGACCCTGAGATATCTCAGCACGAAATTCTAACTCATTCTAAATGAAAACCGGTCAAACATAAACTGGAAAATCTCCACACCGAATGGTCACTTAAAGTTAAAGAAGAAGTAGTTAAGAAACTGAACGTGGGCTTCATTCGTGTGATCGAATATCCCACATGGCTATCAAATGTCGTACCTGTCCTGAAATCAAGAGGGAATGTCCGCATGTGTGTCGACTACCGAGACTTGAACAAGGCCTCTCTAAAGGATGATTACCCACTACCCAATATCAACATAATTGTGGACAATACGGACAGTCATGCTCTCAAGTCATTCGTTAATGGGTTTGTTGGATATAATCAGATCAAGATGCACCCAGATCACTAAGAGAAAATCGCATTCATCACCCCTTGGGGAAACTTTTGCTACATTATCATTCCATTTGGTATCAAAATGCAAGGGCTACCTACCGAAGGGATGCCACAACCATTCTACATGATCTGATACACAAGGAAGTCGAGGTCTATATAGATGACATGTTTATCAAGTCCAAGACTAGGTAAGGCCTTATTCTCGCTATCCGAAAGTTCATCAAAAGACTGTGACATTACCAGATGTGGCTTAACCCATAGAAATGTGTCTTCAGGCATTGCTTAAGGAAAACTCTTTGGATTCATGGTTAGTGAGAAAGGGATAGAAGCAGATCTTGCCAAGTTGAAAGCCATACTTGAGATGCCACCACCTCGAACGGAGAAGGAAGTTCGAGGGTTCCTTTGGAAATTACATTACATCACCAATTGACTTCCATCTGTGAACCCATCTTCAAACTCCTTCGAAATGACTCAACCAATGTCTGGAATGAAGCTTGCCAAGAATCCTTTAACCGAATCAAGCAATACCTAACCCAACCTCCAATACTCATTCCACCGCAACCTAGTCTTCCCTTACTCGCATACCTAACCGTAACCGATACTGTAGCTGAGGCTTTGCTTGCCTAATACCTTAAGGAAACCCGTAAGGAGAGAACTATTTACTATGACAGTTGAAAGTTATTCGGTTACGAAGTTAACTACACCCCCTTGGAAAAAGCATTTTGTCACTCTTGTCTGGGTTACTAAAAGTTTTTTCACTACATACTCGCCTTCCCCATCAATCTTGTATCCCGAATGGATCCCATTAAGTACTTACTCAAGAAGCCCGCTATATCCAGTCGAATGGCCTTCTAGTTGATGCTCCTAGCCGAATTTGATATTACCTATGTCACACTGAAATCCATAAAAGGAAGGGCCATCTATGACTACCTTGCTGACTATCCTATGGAAGAGGACGATGTCTGGATTTATGAGTTCCCCGATGAGAATATCCTTTATGCCTCCCAAGAAGACCTTCGATGGTAAATGTTCTTTGACGGCGCTGCCAACAAAAAAGGTTATGGCATTGGGATACTACTAATTTCCCCTGATGACTCTCACACTCCCATTGCCATCAAGTTGGATTTTCAATGCACCAATAACATGACTAAATAAGAGGCGTGCATGGTAGGCCTCAAAGTTGCCCTAAAAAAAAGAATTTGATAACTCGATGTCTACGCGGATTTAACCCTCAGCATCGGTCAAGTACTTAGAAAATGGAAAGTCAAGCACGAGAAACTCTTACCCTTCCATGCCCACCTAGAAGAGCTAGCTTCCCAATTCCAATAAATCATCTCCACTACCTGCCCCGAGCAAAGAATAACCTAGCCAACATACTTGCTACCTTAACCTCCATTTTTTGACATGCTGGAGGGAATAACCATGGCCTTTTTCCTTGTCCAAAAATAAGACTAACCAACCCACTGCTACCACATTGAGCTTGGCAAAAAGAAAGATCCTGAGATAGACGATTGCTGGTACTATGACATTTGGCGCCTCCTCAAACATGGTAAGTATCCCCAAGTATCTGACAAGAAAGACCAAGTAACACTCTGCAGACTAGATGCCCAGTACATTGTTTGTGATAAAGCACTATTTAAGAGAAACTTCGATGGAAACCATTTGCACTGCATCATAGGGCTGACATTGAAGAAATGATGTAAAAAATCCACAGCAGGGAATGCGAACCCCACATTATTGGCCATATGCCAGCTAAGAAGATCATCCGATAAGGATATTACTAGACTACCATGGTTCAAGATTGCAAAGCCTACGTTCGAAGATGCCTCAAATTCTAACAGTTTTCCAACCTACAACACTTGCCTTCGCATAAATTGTACAACATGACTTCTCCCTGGTCGTTCTTCATATGGGGCATCATAGGGAAAGTTACACTGAATGCATCTAATGGGCATGAGTTCATCCTAGTCGCCATTGACTACATCACCAAATGGGTCGAAGCTGAGTCATATGCAGTTCTGAATGCTAATAAAGTGGACAAGTTCATCAATAAAAACATCATTTGACGATATGGGGTCCCGCACTAGCTGGTATCAGACAACGGGTTACACTTCGAGGCAGAAGTTATAGAGGTGGTCGACGAGTATGGGATTCAAAGACATAATTCTTATCCATAATGACCTCAAACCAACAGAGAAGTTAAAGTAGCTAATAAGAACCTCAAAACCATTACCAACAAAATGACCGCGAGTTACCGAGATTAGGCTGATAAGATCCCTTATGCCCTCTGGGGCTACCACACTTTAGTTCGAGTTTCTACTGGGGCTACTCCTTACTCTCTAGTCTACGACATGGAAGCAGTCCTACCCGTGGAGCTAGAAATCCCATTGCTATGCGTCATGCTAGAAAGTAAGGTCAATGAGGAAGACTGGCACCAAAGTCGTCTTGATGAGCTATCCCTCGTGGATGAAAGAAGTCTGAGAGCTCTATATCACATACAATGGTACCATCGTCATATAGCGCGATCATTCAACAAGAGAGTCAAGGACAGTGGGGTACGAGAAGGGGACTTAGACCTAAAAGAAATAGTAGATCCCATTTGGGAGCCAGAGGGAAATTCAAGCCCAATTGAAGAGGCCCATACATCGTGCATAATATCCTGTCTGGCGGCACCGTTGTGCTCACCGACCTTGATGGAGAAGAAATGGTGCATCTTGTCAACCTGAACCGTCTCAAGAAATTCTACCCTTAGTCTAAAATCTTGACGTGCTACGACTATTATCATCTCCCTTCTATTATAAAAAAATCAATCTTCATTTCCCACTAATCAGAACTACACGGGCCTTGATCCTTTAAAAATATTTTTCAATTTTTTTTTCAAACCTTCAGAGGTACGCAGACAACTCATCCGTTTACATGAGCATGACCCCCTTATTTTTCAAAAAATGTTGTTCTTTTCTTATCACCGAGAATGACAGTTCATTTCAACAAATACATGAAGAAAAGGATTATGTATGCCTTAGCGATTGGTATAGATAATTCAAAATGCAAAACTCATCAAGAGGCACAACTAGATAATCAAAAACTCCTTTATTTCATTATTCGAAATTTCGGCATGATTCCATCGGCATACGGAGTCAAATGACTTCCCTTGTCAACCTAATCCTACCTTCCTAAAAATAAAAAAATAAAAATAAGCCCCACTGCTCCTAAGAATCACCCTCTAATTATTCCCACAAACATAACCACACCCATTACAAAAGCTTCATAAAATCCTACCCGCAGCTGCTAGAGGAACTAGCCCCGTCATCACCCACATCCTGGGGTCCGTCAAACTTCCCCTGCCTAAATGGAGTGTCGCAGAATCTTCATGGAATGGTAAGATCGGACTAGCTTGGGTAAAACCACAACGCCTCCCTCCAGGGTCTCAGATATGGCAAACCATCGTTTCCCAGTCTCCGCAGCCAGCATCTTAGCCACTAACTTCTTCCATAACCACTTCATGTAGTCCCCAGAGACGTACTAGACTCTACCCATAGATTAGGAGGGATGAGATAATTGATGACGATTCTCCCATAGAGAACCAAGCCGCATGCGCATACGCTCTGTCAGGTCCTCCACAGGAAAGAAGTTCAGTGTCGGCGGTGGCACAATTTGCTCCCAACCAAATTAGCAGAGTAAACGCCAGGGAAATTAGAAATAGGTATGCCTGAGGCCTTCTAATCGGACATATCGGTACTCCTCGAGTTATAGAATGGGTAGAACCTCCCCCCACCAAGGCACTGACCAATGCAAGCCACAAGCCCCATGCTCTACGAATAAGTTATCCCAGCTCTCAATGTCGAGGCCTAAGCTAATAAAATAGCGTGAAAAGAAGTTTGACACAGCTGACAAAGGATACTTAGGTGGGACCACCATACAAAACCTCTCTGACATACACATGAACATCATTATAGGGCTACCCCTAAGAAATTAGGAACGACCTTCCCATCAGGCATCCAGATCATTCAAAGTCTCCGCCAGTATCACCGATGCAGGATTGCGATGGTACGACATCCAAGAAGCAATAGCCACAAGTTAGGGTTCCACTAGAGTTTCTCCCGTCACCAACAATAGTTTTGAAACCAAGTCTAGAATAATGGCCCCAGCGTGACCAACATCGCTGACATCCTCTACAATTGTATAGACCGCAGCACCACAGAAAGATAAATCATTCCTCCCGTGACCAATGACCTGGATTCCAATGGAGACATATGGAGAAGTTCAGTCAATAAATCCCTAGGAGAATGGGAAAACTCAGGCAACGTCACAACAACGCTAGGATTTATACCCAACATGGAAAAAAAATCCTCATAGGTAGGACAAATTTCATCCAACCTCAAGCGAAAGACATGATCTTCGAGGTACCAGAATTCCACGGCTGTCATCAGCATATTCCACTCTATGGGCCGATTGTACCATAAAGAAACTCGTCGTATGTTGAAAGCATCATAGTCAACATTGTAGTAACACATTGCTTTCAAGGTTTCAAGGTAGATCGCAAACTCAATAGTACCAGGGAGAGCCATATCACAAAAGAAGAAGAAAGTGAGCAAAGAAGGATGTAAAGGAAAAAGAATGTGGAAGTATGAAGAAAAGCTCCATCCACACCCCTATTTATACTTGAAAACTCTCAAGCAAAGATGAGAAACCATGCAGAAATTGGAGGAAAACTTGCCCCACCAAGTACCAAGTAATTGAAGAATGTGTAATCAAAGCCTTGGGTTGATTGGACTGGACTGATATGCCTATAGGTAGGATAGGGGTCATGTCGATCTACAACCACCTATTTTTGGGAAATCCCTTTTTTCATCTTTTGTAAAAATCAAAAAACCTAATAAAAATAATTTTTATTTTAAGGGAATTCCGAATTTCCTTATCGTTATGCATTTACTTATCCAATTTTAAAATAAAATCCTTCTCAAATAAATTTTCAAATTATTTTGACGATCTCAGCTGCAAAGTAAAAAGATAATGTGCTTAATCATAAAAAAAGAAATTAACAAAAAAAGGTCCACTCCATTTGCATATATTTTTGATGTATTACATTGATATCTTATAGGAAAAAAAAAAAAAAAACGGGACGCAGCACAAACCCAGTTTTCCTTCTCTCTCTCTCTCTCTCTCTCTCTCTCCACTTACAAAATATCTTCTTTCTCTCTCTTATCTCTATAACTCTCTAAGAGTCTCCCTCCCTATGGCTTTCCCTCTTCCCCCTGTGGCGAGCCGATGTGCCACCACTCCCAGAGCCCGACCCTTCCTCGAACGAGGAAGACGACACCAAAAAAGGAGTCAGAATCACATCTTTAATGTGGACAGTCGCCGAAGATATCCAATTCCTAATATCCCTCAGTCAAGTGGTGGAGACCCGAATGTGCTGCAAAAGAAAACATAAAATAGCAAATCAGTCAGTCTGAGGTAAAAGAAAGGAATCAGGAAATAGAAAGACAAAGAAACATAAAGTATACCTCAGGTCGAAGGACCTCCTCTGTCAAGCCTAACTCCTCCGGGTGCATCGAATTAGGAAATCGTAGAATATGAATCGGTTCTCCATCAGCTCGCCGGAAGTTGTAACCGAGCGAGTGCAGTCACATAAAAGGAGCCTCTGAAAATGTCATCGCCACTGATGTCGTCGCACCGCCTGCACTGTGGGAGAACCCCACCTGCCGACTTGAACCCGCTCGAAGAAGAGGCATCACATCGTATATATTGGGAGGCATCAGCCTGCTCAACACAAAATCCATGTAGTCATACATCACCGTTGTGTAGGTATATAATGAATACGGATCTCCCATCATCTTCGCCACCCGGGCATCCTCTGACATCTCTCGCACTCGCCTCATAAACATAGGGGCTTCCCCAACGGCACAACAATCTCCTTCTCCATGATCTGTCCAACTTCCCTCTCCCCGAGGTACCAAGAGTAGCCAAACTCATGCGTTAGCAGACGCCGCATCTGCGCATGTATCCTAGTCGACCCAGTGTGCTGAATGGCTATCCCCCAAGGATAAAAGGTCACTTGCAAGTCCCCTAGAAAGAGAAAAAGATCAACATCAATAAAAAAACCATTAAAGAAAAGGACAATCTCAAGATAAAATAAGGCTTACTTGCTCGCTCGTCAGGCCATTGAAGACCTGATGCACCGTATCCAGAGACCGGTACATCCGATAGAAGTCCCCAACAGAGATATCCTTCAAAGATATCAACTGGGTGTTTAACCCAATCACCTCATAAAACCACGTCTGCAAAGGATCGCATTCAAGAAATCAAGAATAAGGCGCATGAAGGAAAATGTGAATGCGTAAAAGAAAAATGCAAAAAAAGAAAGAATACTTCTAGAGATATGTGGATCAAGTAAAAGTCTGCCGACAGTACCGGCTGAATGAATTAAGGGAATAATAAAGGGTTGCCAAATACAGGCTCCCCAAATATGAAGACGGATGTTCAAAAACACCCCCAAAAATGGCAAAAACCACAAGTGGAGGACGTCGCCACTCATCACCACCAGAAAACCTCCCAACACCAACAAAATAAACAAGTGGGGCATCTGACGTACTTGCTACCTGTCGCTCTCATCTATCCTCCTCCTCAACAACAGGTCCCTCAATAAATACAAATGAATAGAGTACCCAGAAACCACCCTCTCCACATCACCTAATATCATCGTCACTGCCTCCGGTATCACCCTCAGTGTCCTATCCACCTCAATCTGCATACCCTTGCAATCCAGCCCCAGCAACTGCTGCACTTCAATTTGAGTCACCATCATCTCCCTGAAGCCAAGATGGAAGGTGTGGGTAGTGTCCCACCACCTTTCCCCCAAAAAATATAGAACAACCGTGGAGCGAGGCGTCTTGTCCAAAATAGACGCCAACTTCCCAAAGGCGACTGATGACACCATCCAGCGCACCACATGTGGAAGGTGCTCCCAAACATCCATAAGCCCCATTGCCCCTCGAGCATGTATACTCGACATGGAGACGTCAGAGTGTCGAAGAAACAAAGAAAACCATTTATTAATTTCAAGAAGTAAAGCAATCTCGTCAAGAAAAAGGAAAAAAATGCCAAAGGTCGTTCAATACTTACATAGCCTCCAGGGTTCACCACCCTAGAAGAGCGATGATGAGAAGGCTCGCACAAAATAGTCTGATCATCTACCACCGGCTCAAATGAGTCGAATGAGTTATCACTGCCTAGTTCAAGGGGAACCCTATCCCTCCACTCCAACCCTGCCCAATCGTCGGTATTAAACCATGCTATGTGAGTAGCGCTGCTTGAGAAATCGACCATTTTGAACGTTTGAATGATTTACAGAAGAAGGGAGGTCAGAAAAATGTAAAAATGAGGAGAACCTGCCCTCTTTTTATACGAGGCTAAGGGGCATGTCGATCAACGTCTCCTTTCCACCCACCAATCGTCACTGACCCTCCACCTGTTCGAGGCACCCCAAAAGACCATGTCACTACCATTTGGCACCCCTCCATCTATGCCGATCGACACCCCCTTTAAAGTTTTGTACAAAAAGTCCAAAAAAATAATAAAAAATTCCTTAAATTACCAGATTGATTTTAGAACCTTTTTCTACATTGCTAGTGAAATTCCAGAAAATAATTCTCCCCAACAATGTCTTGAGAGGACACTCCAAAATTCTAAAAATTCCCCAGCAAAAAAATCTTCGGATCATTCCCTCTTCCCCAGCGAAACTTAAAATAAAATGCTTCCCCCAAATCCCCATAGAAGGATTACACATCCGCAGTAGAGTCCCCAAATAAGCCCACAGAATTGGGTTTGACCCTCAAAATTGGTCACCCTAACTTTAGCCCACGAAATTGGCTTTGACCCTCAGAATTGGTCGCTTATACATAAGCTCGCAGAATTGGTCACCTATGCCTTAAGCCCACAGATTAGCTTTGACCCGCAGAATTGGTCATCCTTACTTAAGCCCTCAGAATTGGCTTTGACCCGCAGAAATGGTCACCCCTACTTAAGCCCTGAGAATAGGCTTCGACCCTCAGAATAGGTCACCCTAACTTAAGCCCGCATAATTGGTTTCGACCCTTAGAATTGATCACCCTAACTTAAGCCCGGGGAATTGGCTTTGACCCGAAGAATTGGTCACCTCTATCTTAAGCCCTTAGAATTGGCTTTGACCCTCACAATTGGTCACCCTAACTTAAGCCCGTAGAATTGGCTTCGACCCTCAGAATTGGTCATTTCTACATAAGCCCATAAAATTGATTTTGACCCGCAGAATAAGCCCTCATAATTGGCCACCTCTATATTAAGCCCGTAGAATTATATTTGACCCGCAAAATTGGTCACCCTGACTTAAGCCCGGAGAATTGGGTTCGACCCTCAGAATTGGTCACTTTTACATAAGCCCACAGAATTGGATTTGACCCACAGAATTGGTCACCTCTATCTTAAGCCTGCAAAATTGGCTTTGAACCGTAGAATTGGTCACCCCTATCTTAAGCCCTAAGAATTGGCTTTGACCCTCATAATTGGTCACCCCTATCTTAAGCCCTCAGAATTGGATTTGACCCACAGAAATGGTCACCCCTAATAAGCCCGCAGAATTGGCTTTGACCTTCAGAATTGGTTTCGACCCTCAGAATTGGCTTGGACCCTCAGAATTGGTCACCCTAACTTAAACCCGTAGAATGGCTTCGACCCTCAGAATTGGCCGCTTCTACATAATCCCGCATAATTATCTTTGACCCATATCATTGTCCACCTCTATCTTAAGACCGAAAAATTGGCTTTGTCCCGCAGAATTGGTCACCCCTATCTTAAGCCCTAAGAATTGGCTTTGACCCTAAACATTGGGTACCCCTATCTTAACCCTTCAAAATTGGCTTTGACCCACAGAACTGATCACCCTAAATAAGCTCGTAGAATTGTCTTCGACTCGCAGAATTGGTCAACCTTAACTTAAGCCTACAAAATTGTCTTCGACCAGCAAAATTGGTTGCTTTTACATAAGCCCTCGAAATTGGATTTGACCTGCAGAATTGGACATCCCTATCTTAAGCCCTTAGAATTGGTGCCTAATTGACCTTGACCTACAGAATCGGTCGCTTATACTTAAGCCCAGAAAATTGGCCTTAACCCGCATAATTAGCCACCTCCCTACTCATCACCTCCTTTATATTCTCAGAATCGACCACCCCTAACATCACCTTAGGTCCTTAGCATCGACTTGACCCTCTGAATTAGTCATCCTTATCTCTTAGGTCCACAGAATCGACCTCAATCATATGGTGTCTATTCGATGGCTATCACTTATTCCAATCTCACCCGTCGAGGGTATCTATAGACACCACATTCTAGTACTCCCCTAAGTCTCCCCTTAGGTCCCTAGCACCTCCCCATCTCACTGCAAATCCTAGGTCGCACTCCGAGTACCGATCTAGAGGCCTCGGGGAGCCATTTGACTATGGTCAACTCTATTATCAGAGCAAAAGATCTTTAAATCTTTATAGGGCTCTGAATACCCTTTTCAACAGTCCTCCCCATGCACAAATCGGCATAACGGTTCGGATGAACAGACCATTTTACTACCAAAAATCGATTCGGAGGACACCGAGCACTCTCGGGCCCCGAATTAACCCTAATCAACATCACCATCAGAGCGAAATCTCTTTGAATCTTCAAAGGGAAATGAACCTCCTTTCCAACGATTCATCACGTGCGCAAAATGGCATAACCATTTGGATGAATTATCAGTTTTCCCCTAAAAATTGATATAGAGGCTACCGAGCGCTCCCGGGCTCCGTTTGACCAAATTCAACTCTGTAGATCGAATGAGACTAAATGAATCTCCGAAGGGAACTGAATACCCTTTCCAACCCCATGCACGATTCTGACCGACAGTACGAACGAACAATCTGTTTTACTCTGAAAGGTCCCTGGGCGCTTTTGAGACCCGATTGACCATGGTCAACTATACGAACTGAGCAAAACTCTTTGGAATGTTGAAGTACATTTCCTAACCTTTCTAAATTTTTGGCCCGTGCGTGATTTTGACTTACCATACGTATGAACGATTCATTTTCTTTCGATGATCTCCCATCCAAAAGATCGATGTGCGCTTTCAACCACATTTGACCCAAAGTCAAATCCCGGACCCGGGAGCGGTTCAAAGGACTCTTGAATATCTCTGAAGTACCTTTCTAATAGTATGCCCCGTGCACGATTCTGATCAGCATTTTGCATTCTACTACCATTTTTCCAGGAAAACCTGCATGAGACTGCCAATTGGCAGGTCCAGATCCCTGCCTATGAGCATAATGTCAAGGATCACCTACCGATAAGCACTCCCTGGGGTAGGCCTATCGGCACCCCCTTGGCCTTATAAATAGAGGCCATGACCTCACTACCAAGACAGAACAAATCCATCAGCATCAGTGATCTCAGCAACATTCCCTCGAATTCAATGTATTTCTTCATGTGAAGTTCCATTCAAACTTACATTTCCATCCCTTTCATACCCAATTTTTCAAAATATCCGTCTCTTTCATCAACATTCATCAACACTCAAGGGAGTTCATCCAAGATCAAAGATCAAGCTTCAAAGAAGGTCTAATTCCATCACCCTCTCTTTAAATTCCTTATTTGTTTGTATAATATACATTAGATACATAATTTAGTTCCTACTTTAGTTCATACACATTAATATCTAGATTTTTATTATTATATTGCACGTAATTAATTTTCTACGAAAATAGGGTTATGCCCGTAAATTCCGAACGGAATTATCCATCACACCTTTTTTCAAAACCAAAAAACAAATTTTCTACACATACACATAAAGTAAAATTTTGTTCGAATCTATGGGATAAACCCCACCCCTACGCTACATTCGAACTACGTAGACTTTGATGCCTTTATAGGCTACATAAGCGTCTCGGATTAAAATTCAAGACTCGAGTCCAAATCTCCAATTTTCTAAATTTTCCAAATTCCCTAATTTTCTAAAATCTCCCATTTTCACACCCACACCCACCCACCCACCCACCCCCCCCCCCCCCACACACACACACATATATATATATATATATATATATATATATATATATATATATCATGCTTGTTTGCGTTTTATCCAACACGTATTATCGTTTCCTAATAACGATCAATATCGTGATAAACGCGCATATCACACTTTCTACATATGTTATTTTGGGAACATTCCTATGGATGACCTCACTCTACCTTGTCCCATGTATGAGTTGAATCATTCCGATCTCCATTATATAAAAATGCACACACACTTCATGGGGATATAAAGGAAAATAATAACACTATCCCATGAGATACCGAAAGGGCGGGATGGGTGCCTAACACCTTCCCATTATGTAACTCAGTCCCCTAACCATCGAACTTTTGGTTTCAGATGCATTGGTTTGTCCTTGATGCCGTTCTCTCAAACTGGAAACATGTTATTTTTCCTGTTTTGTGCAAAATAGGCTGGCGACTCCATCTTTTCACATTTACTCCCACATCATGACGACCGAAGTACCTTTTGAAAAGGGATGCGAGATCGCGATGCATACTTCTCAAGGGATCTCTCCGCTCGACGCTGCCCGAGATGGCCACACTAACACTAAGGCATTGGGTTAAAAATAGAAGAGTGGTAATCTTGCCTCCAAGGCACTAAAAGTCTAGGGAAAAGAATATAAAAATCCAAGGGTTGCGCTTGCTCCTATGTTTTCTAGCCTCAATGAACGCTTTATCAAGGAGGGGGAAATTTTCCCTTGTGTGCATTTCCCGAACCATGGACAAATGCAAACTCCAAAAAACCGATTCCATGGGGGAAAATATTCTTTGAAGAATGCCCCATATGGATAGAGGAAGAACTGAAAGAGATAGCGAACCTGATTGAAAATATCGGTATGTACTCTTTAAGTTGGGATCCCCTTGAGGATTCGAAGAACACCAAAATTTTTCTAGAAGTAATGCTGGAAGATGAAAATAATTGGACTTTTTGCAACTACTAATGACTATGAAACCATTTGAAGATGAAATTGCCTACATGATCCATGAAAAAACTTTGATTACTCTCTGTAACATCCCTTTTAAGGAGAAGGTCCCTGCAGTAAACTACTTTGATGTACTCAATCATGTCAACCCTTTCATCGATGAAATATATATTAACTTTGAGTATCCTTGTTTGCAAAATATTGATGATTATGAATGTTCTAAACAAAGTAATGAACTTAATTTACCTAATGAGGAATTAAAATACCACATAAAAGGGCTTAATGATGAACAAACCAGTCATGCACAACCTGTTGATGAAATGACAACAATTAACTTAGGCTCTTCAGATGAGATAAAAGAAATTGAACTAGGTTCTTATTTAAACGATCTAGAAAAGTCTGAACTCATCCAACTCCTCCAAAGAATACATCAATATGTTTGGCTGGTCTTACGTCGATATGTCGGGAATTGATCCCGAAATCATTTTCTATTAAATACCAATGTATCACAAGTCCAAGCTTGTCAAGTATAAACTTAGAAATCTCATAACATAATGGTTCTTCAAGGTCGAAGAGAAGATAATGAAATAACTCCACATAATCTTGTTGCGGGTAGTCGAATACCCTATATGGCTATCTAACAACCTACTTATCCCAAGAACAAGAAAAAAGTAAGGATGTGCATGGATTATAGGGATTTGAACAAATATTGACCCAAAGGTGATTATCCATTTGTAAACAGAAATGTGATCATCGGTAGCACCACTAACTAAGACCTAAAGTCTTTTATTGATGGCTTCGTCGAATACAATGAAATCGAGATGCACCATGAAACACAAAGATAAAATGATTTTGAGTACCCTTTATGGAACCTTTTATTACACATTGATGTCATTTCGACTCAAGGATTCTGGTGCAGCTTGCCAATGCGGTTATTATTATATGCATGTCATGATCCACAAAGAGGTTGAAGTATATGTGGATAACATGATCAGTAAGTCCAAGACAAGAGAAGGTAAGGTTTTGGCAATAACGAAGTTCTTCAAAAGACTGAGAATGTATCAGATGTGACTAAATCCCTAAAAATGTTTCTTCAGATTCATTAAAGGAAAACTAGTAGGATTCTTGATGAACGAAAAAGATATCGAATTAGAACTGACCAAATTCAAGGCCATTTTGGAGATTCCACCCCCATGCACAAAAAATGAAGCTAGGGGTTCCTAGGAAAGCTCTAGTATATCAATAGGTTCATCTCTTAGATGATCTCTATATGTGAGCCGATCTTTAAACTACTTTACAATGACTCTATCAATGTTTAGAACTCTTCCTACCATGATGCCTTTGATAGTATCAAGTTGTATCTAATTAACCCTCTTATAATGGATCCACCTCGATCCGAACATCCTTTTCTCGTGTATCTCACGATTACTAACACTGTAACGGGAGACATATTGGCTCAGTATATTGAGGAACCTCAAAATAACAAGACATATATTATTCTAGTCAAAAGCTCAATGCTTGTGAATAACAGTACACGACCTTGGAGAAATGTTGATTATCTTTGGTATGGGAAACACAAAAATCATGGCACTACATGGTGGCTTTTGAAATCAAGATGATCTCCCAAATAGAACCTTTAAAATACTTACTTAAAAAACATGCATTGACAAGAAGAATATCTAAGTAGCTATTCTTTCTTATTTTATTTAACATCAAGTACGTACATAAAAAGGCCATTAAAGTCCAAGGAATTGAAGATTACTTGGTCGAATATACTATAAAAGAACAAGATGAGATTGTTGCACACTTTCCAGATGGAGACAATCTGGTAACTGAAAGTCAAGAAGAGTACATATGGCAACTATATTTCGCTGGAACCACAAACAAGAGAGGGTTTGGCATTGGGATGTCATTTATTTCTTCAAATGGAAGGCATCAGGCATCAGGCATCAGGCCAAGAGCATAAATCTAAAATTTAATTATACTAATAACATCTCTAAATACGAATCTTGCTTTGTAAGGATGAAGATAGCCAATGAAAAGGGAATACAAAAAATCGATGTATATGGAGACTTTACCCTCATCATTTGAAAATCCTGGGATGTTGGAAAATTAGGGAGGGAAATTTATTTCCCTATCATGAATACTTAGAAGAAACAACTTCCCTATTCGATAATGTTAAATTATTTTATCTCCCCAGATTTCAGAATAGCTTCACTGATGGTTTGGCCACTCTAGCCTCTATGGTGGAAATCTTTGAAAACGTGGATAAAGTATAAATAAAGGTAGGTAAGAAAGAGAGACTTGGGTTCATGTATGAAATTTGCATAACCAAGGACATTAACGAAGGGCCATGGTATCAGGACATAAATGAGTTTTTTCAAAATGGAAAATATCCTTCGAAATGTCTAAGAAAGAAAAGATGGCACTCAGACGATGGTCTGCTCAATTCGTTATGTGTGTCAGACATTTATAGAAGAGACATCTTGATGGAACCCATTTGCAATGTCGTGATATGAGTGAATAAGAAAAGGTGGGTGAAGAAAACCACAATGGAGAATGTGTTCCTCACATGAATGTCAACATGCTAGCCAAAAAAATTATTCTCTAAGTTTATTAGTGGAGAACCCTTCAATATAAATGTAGCAAATATGTCCAAAGGTGTTCGAAATGCCAACGATTCGTGAACTTACAAAATTTGCCCCCGAGGGACCTGTATAATATGACATCACCATAGGACATTTTGTCCTAGGGAATCGATATCATTGGGAAGGTAACTTTAAAAGCATGAATTGGCCATGAATTCATCCTAGTATCCATAGATCACTTCACTAATTGGGTGGTCGATGCAGAATCATATATTGTACCAAATACAAAGAAAGTGGCCTAATTTGTACGAAAGAACATCATTTCCAAATGTTCCATGCCATTTGAGTTGATATATAATAATGGAATGAACTTAGAGGAAGAAGTCACAGATCTTATTGCGAAATACGAAATTCAAAGACACAAGTCATCTCCATTCCATCCAAGAACTAATGGTACTGTAAAATTAGAAAATAAGACCTTAAAAGTGACGTTGAATAAGCTGATAGAAGGATATCGAGATTGGGCTGATCATATTTAATATGCACTGTAGGGATATAGAACTACTGTCAAAATGCCTACTCGAGCATGCTCGTATATTAGATGGAGGCAATGTTGCCAATCAAAATTGAATTCCACTCCCTAAGGGTTCTATTAGAAAACCAAATCTCTTAGGCTAACTAGGTAAAAATTAGATACAAAAAGCTTGCACTATTGGATGAACGATGACTACTGTCACATTATCATATGCAAGGATGACACAGGTGAATTGCCAGGGCATTTAATAAGAAAGTGAAAAATAGAGGAGTAAAGTATGTATACATGGTGCTAAAAGAAGTCGCGAATCCCATATGGGATCCCCATGTTAATATTTATCCAACTGTATAAACCATATGTGGTAAACAAGATCATGTCAGGAGGCGTGACTCTCCTATTTTATCTCGATGGAATAAAATTATCCAAACTGACTAATCTTGATCATCTCAAGAAATTCAACATGTTAAGAAAGAAAGACACTTAACAACCAACAAGATTTACATATGACCTAATCCTCCATAAATGAAAGAAAATTTATCAAAAGCATCACACAGTAAATTCCACCATAAATCGAGGTACGTAGGCAACCTTTAGAGGTTCGATAAACTAAACGCACCCCTCTAGGGGGTGAGGTCTTTATGTTATCATTTTCTTCTCATCTTTTAGACTTGTAAAGAAACCATTTGTAGTCATTAGGATGACAAAGAAAGTTTTGGCGATCGGGAGGGGGGGGGGGGGGGGGGGGGGCTCATTTTTAATTAAGAGAAAATATTTTTCTTTCAAAAAATACACTCATTATCATTAAAATAAACAAGTTAAGTAAATATACTTAAAGGGACTTGATGCCCACAATATTAAAAGATTCATAGTCATCCATCTCTTCCTCCGAGATGCGCATCTCCCTTGAACCTTTATTTATTTCCATATCGTCAAAGGAATTTGCATCCCTTCTTTGTAGCAGAGGAATCTCGCAAACATATTCAGATCCAAAGAAGTTTAATCCAAAGAGCCAACACAGGCTTGTCTCCCTCAACCCTATAACATCTTTAACTTTCTACCAAAACCGAATAAGGTATTTCTAAGATAAAATCATTAGTATACCTCCGAATAAACTAGGAAGAACAAGAAAAATAATGGAACATAATTTCTCAAGAGATCAGAAATTATGCTCACTAAGTAAGGGGATAAAGGCTCTATTGGATGCAACTAACCCAAAGGAGGTGGGATTTATTGCCATCTTCCATATTGATTCATAACGTATCGAGGAAAATAAAAAGGATGTAAAAATTAAAGTAAACAAATGGATATAGAGAAACGGTCACATGGATAAGTGCGGCACTAGAACCGGTCTCCAAGGAAAATACTAGTGAATATAAGAATGCCCAGACTCCAAATGCCAATAGACCCACTCTCCTTAAGTCTCCATAAAGTGAATAAGTGGATCTCTTAAAGCAAATTTAGCTGGTCAATAAGGAAAAGTTGGATGGCCCACGATCAAACTCAACTGTTCTAAAAGCCACGTGTATAAAAGCAAGGGGCTTCTTCGAAGATAAGAACATTCACAGGAACGGTAAGCGGAAAGATCATTAATGGTTTCACCTAAAATTTGAGGCACTATACTCTTACCTTCCTTCATCTGAAGAACTACGTCCTCCAAATGAATGTCAGCATACGTTGGCAACGTAATTGGAAAATATTGGGACACCATTGCCAAAGATAAGTCACATTTTGGTTTTCCCATGTGCCTTTTATCTGGAACGTAATAAAGGAAAAAAGAAATTACCACGATAAAATGAATCCCTTATTTAGTAAGAAATTCGTGTGCAATGATAAGATCCACTTTTAATAGCTCAACTAGAGAAAATATTCCTCTTTGGCTCTAATACGACTCTGCAATGGGATATTCTAAGTCATACCAAGTTGGAGAATAATAATATTCCAAGGTCGGGTAAACCTGCTCCAAATAAAAATGAAAGAGATAGTCCTCCGGATACTAGAAATGAGTGACAACTTGCAAGAAGGCCCAATTAATTGTGATATGTCTCGAACAAAATAAAGGGTATAGACCACAACAATCTAGGACCAAAAGAGACCAATTATTGAACTAGGGATTGAAGGTTCTATTTGATGACTAATAACATCATGATAATTAGAATTTGGGAGAGCCATCTTGAGAAGGGAGCTAAGAAAATAATGCAGTGTATAGACTATGAGAAGAGGAAAATAGGAGGTGTGAGCTTACAAGGCCAAAACTCATTTCCATTTATAGGGAGGAAGAGTTGACCGATTAATCCTCTCATAGATCGATTGATCCTTTTGTCAAAATCATAATATTATGGTTGTCCATACAGACCCATGGGATGAAAATTCATTTGAAATGACCCACTATGAGAAATGAAACTATAATAGATCTGACGACATGGAAATAGGATTTTTTCCACTTCTAGACCTTAGCTATATTTTGTGCATATCCATCTCATGTGCTTATCATCATTAGTATGGAATAAACTAAAAAATTCAAAAATAAAAATCATTTCCTATAATAAAAATATGTTTCACACATAATGTTTTAGGAATAAAGGAAAATCCCCTTTAATCCTCAAGTACAAAAATACAAAAATATTAAAAGTACAAAATATACATAAAAATGGTTAAAAATGGTCATGAGTTCCTATGAAATACAAGTCATCATCGTCCTCCTCCTCCTCCTCATCAGAGTCAGAAAAATCCACCCGCATCACAACACCCTCTCTGATCATTGGACCTCCCTAGGGAGCTATGGGAGAGGTAGGCCCATGATACCCAGGTCACACCCATCAAGGAGTCTCGATAACATCCGTCATGTGAGCTACCTGAATGCCAAAAGTAAAGGAACTAGAATTATCCTCGATCATCGGGCATCTGTGACCCAAGTCCATCATCGTCCTTCGAATGAAAGCCAACTATGAGCCCATCATCTGCGACATCTTCTCCATCACAATCCGAGGGATAGTAAAATCTTGCAATAAAATATTGATATATCACAATTTGATCTCAAGAAAATAAATACAGCACAAAATATAGATAGAATAAAAAATGTTAAATACGTCAACTCCCATGGGCATGGAAAAATCAGAGTTAAAGGAAGGCATTGACCATGTTCCATGTGGAAGCGGGAAAATGATCGTACCATGTCCCGTAAGAGAGAAGGAAAATGCTCGTTAGTCCATAAAGTCCCCACCCGCTTAGGGAAATCCTTAATCCTAAAACGGGCAGCGCAATTTTCCTGAGCTATCATAATGATATGTGCAAAAAAATAATTACAGTAAATAAAGGAAACATTGCAGTGATACATTCTAATGGAGGAATGAAATCATAACACGGGTGAAACGCCACATAAAGAAAAATAATCAAATGCCTACCCGATCGTTGTGCACTGCACAGTGGTGGAGGGATGAGTGGCAAGCTCTCGCAGAAGAATAGTATGCTCCCCAAGTCGAGACATGTGTTAGTGCACACCTATAGTGCACACCTATATCCCTCACCACTGGCTCCATGTAAACCACCATATCGACCATATCATCGGGCTCTCCAGCCTTTGGGTGAGGCTAGCATTCATGAGATCGCCCAAAAGGATCCATAATAACTCCCCAACCTCTCTCTCGACTATAGCAGATGACTCAAGATGAAAGACCTAAAAAATCTTGAGAGAATTCGAAACATTCTTAAAAATCAAGAAAATCAAAGAGATATGGAAGCTAAAGAGTGAGTGAAATTGCGAGAAATGAGGAAAATGGGAATTTTCCCATTTATGTAAAAGGTCCAAGCGCTTAATCAAGCGAGTGCTTGCCCGATCGGTCACTCATGACCAATGCTTCGCCGATTGTTCCTGCTCCTTAAGTCAGCTAATAAATCCTCTTTCTGACCAATCAATCCCTCAATAAAATTCAAAAATTCAAAAACCAAATCCGAAAATTCATTATTCTCCTCAATAAATTTAATTTCCGTAGTAGATTTCAGAAAAATTAAAAATCATCGTCAAGATTAAAACAAAAATTCCTTATTTCCAACCCAATTCTCCCCTTACCTAAACCTCGTCTCATACAGATGGTTTTCAGTCAACCTAGTACTTTATCAAAAACCTGATCTCATGCGGATAGTTGGTGTATCGTCAAACTCCCCATTTCATGCACATGGTTTTCAATCGATCTGGTGTTTCTTCAAACACCCACTCTCATGTAGACGTTTTACTCGATTTGTTGTATTGTTAAACACCCTACATTATACAAATAGTTTCCAATCGTTCTAGTGTTTCTTTAGAAACCTCATCTCATGCAGAAAATTTTCAATGAGTTCGGTATTTGTTTAAACAACCTATCTCATGCAGATCATTTTCAATCAATCTGATGTATTATCAAACACCCTGTGTATAGTGGACGGTTTTCAATTGATATTATGTATCATCAAACACCCCATATCATGCGGATGGTTTCAATAGATATCATCAAACACCATCTCAAGAGGATATTTTTTAACCAGTCTAGCGTTTCTTGAAACACTCCTCTCATGCGAATGATTTTGAATCGATCTTGTTTATCATCTAACACCGTTCCCCATGAAGATGGTTTTTACTCAGTCTGGTGTTTCTTAAAACACCCCATCTCCTGTGAACGGTTTTCAATCCATCTTCTGTTTCTTTAAACACCTCATCTCATGTGGAAATTTTTTAATCCATCCCGTGTAGCGTCAAAACACCCTGTCTCATGCGGATAATTTTCAACTATTCTGGTATTTCTTTAAACACCCAATCTCATGCGGATGAGTTTCAATCGATCTGGTGTTTCTTCAAACACCCCATCTCATGCAAATGATTTTTAATCATTACAGTCTTTTTTCAAACAACCCATCTTATATGGACGATTTTTAATGAGTTTGATGTTTCTTCAAACACCGTGTCTTATGCAGATGATTTTCAATTAGTCTGACGTTTCTTCAAACACCCCATTTTATGCAGATTATTTTTAATCAATATGGTGTATCATCAAACACCCCGTCTCATGCGGACAATTTTTAATCGATCTGATGTATCATTAAATACCCTATTTCATGCGAATGGTTTTCAATCGATATGTTGTATCATCAAAAATTGTATCAAGCGAATAGTTTTCAATTGATCTGGCATTCATTAAAACACCACATCTGTCACGAACAATTTTTAATCAATCTTGTGTATCGCCAAACACCCTATCTTATATAGACGACTTTTAATCAGTCTAGTGTTTCATAAAACATCCAGTCTCATGTGAACGGTTTTCAATCCATCTGGTGTTTCTTCAAACACCCCATCTCATGCGAATGATTTTTAATCCATCTGGTTTATCGTTAAACAACTCATCTCATCTAGTTGACTTTTAATTAGTCTTGTGTTTCTTTAAACACCCTATCTCATGTGGACGGTTTTCAATCTATCGGGTGTTTATTCAAAAACTCCATCTCATGCGATGATTTTTAATCAGTATGGTATTTTTTCAACCACCCCGTCTCATGAGGATGATTTTAAATGAGTTTGATGTTTTTTCAGACACCCCGTATCGTGCGGATGATTTTTAATTAGTCTAGCATTTCTTCAAACACCCTATCCTATGCATATTGTTTTTTATCGATCTGTTGTACCATAAAACACCTATCTCATGCAGACAGTTTTCAATCGATCTTATGTATCATAAAACACCCTGTCTTATTCAGATGGGTTCCAATAGATATGGTGTATCATCAAACATCATCTCAAGGGGATGATTTTCAATTGATATGTTATTTCCTAAAATACTTGTCTCGTGCGAATGATTTCTAATCGATCTTGTGTATCATCAAACACCCCATCTCATACAAAGAGTTTTAATCGGTGTGGTGTTTCTTAAAAGACCTCATCTCATGCAGAGGGGTTTCAATCCATATGGTGTTTCTTCGAAACCCCATCCCATGTAGACAATTTTCAATCCATTTAGTATGTTGTTAAATAAATCATCTCATGCAGACGGCTTTCAATCAGTCTTTGGTTTCTTTAAACGGTCCATCTCATGCGAACGGTTTTCAATCTATTTGTTGTTTCTTCAGACACCCCATCTCTTGAAGATGGTTTTTAATAAGTATGGTGTTTTTTCAAACACCCCGTTTAATACAGACAATTTTCAATGAGTTTATTATCTCTTCCGATAACCCATCTCATGCAGACAATTTTCAATCAGTGTGATGTTTCTTCAAACACGTCATCTCAGGCAAATTATTTTCAATTGATCTGGTGTATCATCAAACACCCATCTCATACGGATGATTTTCATTTGATCTGATGTGTCATCAAACATTCCATCTCAAACGAAAGGTTTTCAATCGATATGGTGTTCCTTCAAACATCTCGTCTCATCCAGATGAATGTCAATCGATCTGGTGTATCGTCAAACACCCAGTCTCATGAGGACGCTTTTCACTCGATCTGGTGCAACGTAAAACACGTCATCTCATGCAAACACTTTTTAATTAATATTGGGTTTTTCAAACAAACCGTCTTATGAGTATGGTTTTTAATCTATTTGGAGTATCATCAAACACCCCATCTCACATGGGTCGTTTTCAATGATTTAGATGTTTCTTCAAAAACCCTATCTCATGCGAATGGTTTTTAATCAGTTTGGTGTTTCTTCAAATACCTTATCCCGTGTGGATGGTTTTTAATCGATCTGATGTTTCTGCAAAAGCCTTGTCTCATGCGATCGGTTTTCAACCGATATGGTATATCATCAAATAGCTCATCTCACGCGATCGGTATTTAATCAATATAGTGTTTCTTCAAACACCCCATCTCATGCGGATGGTTTTTAATCGATCTCATGTTTCTTCAAACACCTCATCCCATGCGAACAATTTTTAATTAATTTTGTGTTTCTTTAAGCATCCGATCTGATGCAAATAATTTTTAATCAGTTCGGTGTTTCTTCAAACACCTTGTCTCATAAGGAAAATTTTCAATCAATCAAGTGTATCATCAAAAGTCCCGTCTTCTGCGGGCAATTTTTAATCAATCTGTGTATCGTTAAACACTTTGTATCATGCGGATTACTCCAATCCACACAGGGTTTTGTAAATATATTCCATCTTATGCAAACGATTTCAGTCAATCTAGGATTTCTTCAAACACCACATCTTATGGGAATGATTTTCATTAAAGTTGGTTTATTTTCAAACACCCAATCTCATACAAATAGTTTTCAATCAATCTGGTTTATCGTCAAACACCTCATCTCATGTAATAGGGTTTCAATCAATCGGGTGTATCATCACGCATCCCGCCTCATGCAGATAATTTCTAATCAATCCAGTGTATCATTAAACACTTCGCATCATGCGGATGGATCAAATCAACATAGTGTACTGTAAAAACACCACGTCTCACACAGACATTAATAAAGATCACAGGAAATCATTAAGATAGTCATACAAAGTTTGCAATCTTTCAAGATAATCTCAAGGTAACATTCATCGAAATGAACCCTTCAAAGGAGCGTAATCCTGAATTTTCCACCAAAAAATCCATTTCTCGGCATTCGCAAAATGAGTGTCTTTGTTTACAACAACGTTCGCCCCAAAATGAACTCCTTTGTTGAGGGGCTTTGTAGACGACGCATTCTTCTCCATGAATATAACACAACATATCAATGGCCTACCAAAGGCCAAAATGAAATTCAAGCTTAAAGATAACACAAAATACCTCGCTAAAAGGCCCAAAAGCAAAAATAAATCACCCACATAAAATCAATCTGGCTTAGAACCAGATTAATGGCCAAGTGAAAATGTGCTCAACCGATCGGTCCAGGGTGTACAGTACCCATAATCAATCAGTCCTCACGCCTCAAACTGTACATCACATTTATATATCAATTATTTTTATTTTATTACTTCTTTTCATTTTATACCATAATATGCTAAAATAAATATTGTATATCTAGATTTGAGACCAAAAGGGCGGAGAGGGTAACTAACACCTTCCCAATCCTAAACCCACTCCCCGTAGCTTTGATTCTCTGGTTTAACACAAAGATCACCTACCATCACTAGGTCTCTACGGAAGCTTACCCTTTCCTTTGTCATGTGTGCGCATGCACCGCGCGGGGGGGGGGGGGGGGGGGGAGGATGAGAGGTTGTCACCCTGGGTTTGAGTTTGGGTTCTCACATAAGGTTCATGTATATTTTCATCAATACAATAAATTATTTATCTACTTACCTCCCTAGTTTCACATGGCATGAGAGGCTATAATCTAGGCTTCATAGTCTCCCACTCGAACCGATGAGTGAAAATTTGTGTCACAAGCCATACCACTTGTCAACCACCAAATCATCATTATTACCTCACCTAAAAGCACCACTTCTATTCCATTTACAAAATCCATCGTAGGACCATTAACCAATCGCCTTCTTCACCAACCAAAATTTACACATCCTAATTTTCTCATAAATGTAATATCTTGACCAAATCACCTAAGTCATCTCCACATTAAAAATTTTGATCTTCGGTGAACTTCACCAGCCTTAATGAACCTCGATATTCGGCTTCACCAATACCTTTCTAAGCCCTTTGTTTTGAACGCCATCAAATCAGATTGCACATCACCACCTATCTTCGTCTTCCCACTGCAATCAATCTCCAAATCCATTGTTGAATCAACCCCATTCTAAACCATGCAGATAGACAACAACCATTACTCAATCACCCTCTTTACACACATTATTCTGTCAGCAAATCAGATCGAAAATATGGGTGGTGGTCGCTTTGCCCGCCTCTTTCTTAACCACCTCTCGTTGGGACCCTTTGTCTCCCCTCCACACCGTGGCCACCCAACTCTCTCACTCCTCCATAAATCACCTTTTAATCACCAATATTTCCTCGCTTCCTTAACCATACAAACACCATCACTCTATTCTCATTGTTATAACAGAAATCATAACCACTATCACCATCCAACAACCACCTCCGTCGTTGAGATGTTACTCCCATTGGTGATGAAGAAATGTTTTATTTTGCCATTTGACTTCAATATTATTGGCATCTATAATTAACCAATCTTCATTTTTGTTTGTCGCCTCTATCATCTCCAACCACCAAACACCTCTCCGCACAAAACACCATCTTTGTCAAACCTCATGTTGAGTTTTTCCGCCTGGGGGAGAGGGGTAAGACGTCTTATGTGTTTTCTCAAACCTCTATCAGTTCTCTTCTTCTCCTCTTGCTTTTCCATATTCATAGTTATTTTCATCTTGCTTCTACAACATATTCTTTTTTTATTCTTTTCTTTTATGAAAATGGTTTATACTCTTCATGATAATAACTTGGAGGATTTTAGAACAACTTAGTCCATCCCTTCTTGGGTCATAATTGAGTGTCCCCCCATGCCAGAAATTGCATTGTGATTGATGGGGGCCACTAGATTCACACTCTATCAGTAGTTTAGAGGGGAATAAATTTTCTCCCAAATCAACTTTTACTAGAATTTTATGAATTTTTTGATGTTGTTCCCCCCTAATGTGCTCCCGATATATGGAATATTGTCAATGGGGTCCATAGAATTAACGAAATATATGGGACCAACCTAGGGATCCCAAAAATTAGATATTGTTATTCCTAATCGCACACGAAAGATGGTATTTTGTACCTGAAGGCGAGCAAGGCTGATAAATTATTGGTAGTTAACCTTCCTAATTCTAATAAGGGATGCTAGGATCAGGTTTTTATTAATCGTAATTGGAAATGTCCTCCTCTCCTAGATGGAGAAAGGTACCATGGGTTTCTATGCCTAAAACGGGGAAGTGATATTGGTTAACATTTTGCCCATATGTCTTTCATGAATTTTCTTTTGATTGTGCGGTGACTGATAATGTTTCTTCTTTTCTTTGGTTGAGCAGCTCGATCGAAGAAGAAGTATCCCTCTCTCATCCATATAAAAAAGGAAGAGTTATTGAAAGTTTGGAAATTGATGGAACCCCTAGTTCCAGGTGGTGACCATCCTCGCTCCACCTCTTTCCTGCTCGAATACAAAAACTCTACTGGAAACTTAGTATTTCACCCAATAGACATCATTCTCGATCATCCACTTCCTTCATTAAAGGAGGAAGCTTTTATCTCTTCTTTCTTTGAATCTTTAAAAGTCGAGTCCATTCTTGTCAAGGAAGAAGGTTTAATGGCCCCTAGGAAGAGAATTTTGTTGATTTTTTATGATGATGTTGGTGCCTTTTTTCCCAAGACCAAGTCCTTAAATGGGACTGAGCAAGAAGGCCTTTTGGCCACTGTCTCGAACTTAATAGTCCGAGAGAAAAATAAGAAGGGCAAGGCCCCCATGCCCCCGTAACCCTCCAAAAAAGGGGTATGGCCCACACATCTATGAGGACCTCACAGGTGTTGTCCGTGGCTAAGAATCCTTCGTTGGCCTATGATTTATTGAATGGAACTGTGCTCGCCACTAACTGCGAGCATGACAAATATCTATCTTACGAGAAGCTTTCATCCCATTCCGCTCAGTCATTATCCCTAATAATCTAGAAACTTTTTTTCTGCTCTAAGGTTATTGAATTCCTGTTTTGTGTTCTTGATATGTTTATTGTTTTCTAGTTTACTGTCTGTGGATGATTTTATCTCCATCCTCGAAAGCCACTTTGAGGAGTCCAAAATTGAGAAGGGTAAAAAATGTGATCTAAAAGTTCTGATACCAATTTGTCAATTGCAAAATACCAAGGTGGTTCTAAACAAAGTTTGAAACTCCAATTTTTATGCGAAAGATAATTTTAAATACTTATTTTATCTTTTTACCCAAAATTGAGAAGGGTAAAAAATGTGATCTAAAAGTTCAGATACCAATTTTTCAAGTGCAAAATTCGAAGGTGGTTCCAAAAAACGTTTGCAACACCAATTTTTATGCGAAAGCTAATTTTAAATACTTTATTTATTTTTTTATCCTAAACATGCATCTATTCTGATAAAACTGATAAATCATTCAAGCATTTAACAAAGGACAAGTTCAAAGGAAAAAACCTTTCAAGTAAAAATTTATTCACTTAGAAATCTACAAGAGAGTCGACTTACAAACTACTTGATAACTGCCACAAGTATAAAGCACTTTTTTCACAAATATCTAGTGAACAACTATGATTCTCCCAAGAATCAAATGACAGCAGTCCTCTATTAGCCTCAGCTTTTGTCTTCAGTAGTGAATCCCCACAGGTATCACAAGTCAATAATGGAGATCCTCTACACAAAAGGTGTATGCAAAGATACAAAACTTTTTATGGTTCTAAACTAATTCACATGAACAATATTACAGGATGTTTTGTTTTGAATTAAACAAGCCAAAGGTGAAGAACTTTCGCAAAAGTTGAGCAATTTCGAATCTGGAAAAAGTCTTAAACATCTGAATCACGAAACATGTATTTATACAAAACTTAAGGCAACGCATCGTTTAAACGAGTTGAGTAGGTCGTTGAAACGACATAGGGATGTCGTTCGAACGAGATATCATCTCGCTTCTAATGACCTAAATAAAATCAAACCAGTAGCATGTCATTTGATCCAAAATAGAACCAAACTTCAAACAAGAGATCTAATGACTTGGTGATGTCGTTTGAATGAGATAAACGATTTTTTTTTAACACTCCTCCTATAGTATCTCAGAAAACATAATTTTGAAAACAAAAAGTTCACATTAGTTTTTACTAAAAATAAACATCCCAAAATATTCTTACCTATATTAATTCAAGGTGTAAATTGTTTTATACCTTATCGTGATGTCGGGAAGTCTTGAAACTTGGAGATACTTAAGCTCGATTCGTCTTGACGGTGCTCGACGATTTGTAACAGAATATGCCAAACTAGCCTAAAGCTATGCTATGAACAATCCTAAAAATTTCTTCTTACAAATCTCCCCCTTTGGCTATTTTGGTACAAAACAAAAAAAATTACCGAACAACAAATTAAAATAAAAAATATCCAACACCCTTCCTGGGCCTAGAACGAAAGGGCATGAGTCTCTTTGTCTTCAAACTTCTCATTCTTCTATTTTCCAACCTTTTTCTTCTTCTCTTTTCCAAAATTTTTCTTCATCCGTGTGTCTTGAATTCTACTTTTAGTTACCTACACACATGAGACAACAAACATATACCCTCGTGACGCATCAAGTTTGAGACACAATAAAACTCATAAATCAAATAAATTAAATAAATTATCCTCAATAATTCAAACATATTTTAATTTTCTCTCCCCCTTTGTTTTTATCAAAATAGATAAATAGACAAAGAAGTAGAAACATAAACATGAAATACAAAGCATCACGATGAAGATAAGATATCATCACAAACGATATTAATCAAGCACATGTAATGATTATCTCAAAGGCAAACACAACCAACTATTTTTGAAATTTTTTAATTTTTCTCAAAAAATTTAAAACTTACAAAAATATCATACAATACCATATATAAGATATGAAAAATATATCAACGCAAATCCAGCACACATATATAGGTATAAATGACCACGAAACATGACACAAAATACATAAGCTTTACACACCAACATAGTATCGATATATCTAAACATGTGCGATGGAGTAAATGGGTGTGAACTAGTAACAAAAGACTTATAACCTAACTACTCAAATTTGTTCAAGAAGTACTAATTGATCGCAAAACTTTATTAAACTAAGCTTACCCTCAAGTGACAAGTAAAGTTTAACTTAATGATGAAAACAAGCACAATTCACACAAGCTACAATATTAACGATTCTAAAAATCAATAGCGTCATGACAAAATAAGCATAACTAGGATTCATTGTCATTTTGCAAACCCATTGATTATTTCCATCCAAACACCCTCAAAATAT
Source organism: Sambucus nigra (assembly GCA_949130495.1). Taxonomy (NCBI): domain Eukaryota; kingdom Viridiplantae; phylum Streptophyta; class Magnoliopsida; order Dipsacales; family Adoxaceae; genus Sambucus; species Sambucus nigra. The sequence continues at coordinate 278,350,654 of OX422224.1, forward strand.
AAACATTATCATATTTTATATTATATTCTCTTCTTTTGAATGATCATATCAAACTAAACTATGTGACCCCTTTTTGGCATATTTTTTTATTGCCTTAATGTTTTCTTTGGCACTTTTCAAACGGTGGCTTTCACGATGAGTTCATTATACGCTCACAGCCCTTTCTCATGCACACTCATCATTTTTTTAATACTAAACAAATCCTCACAGGCAATGGGTCGTACATGTACAAATCCTCCTTAGTCAAATAAGCATGTAGATGACAAGATTGATAGGAGAACATCTCACTAAGCTCAAATATACATCATGAAGTCAAAATCAAATAAGCTCGCGCATATATGTGTGGAGGCATATACAAAGTTGAATCCATAAAGCAAGTCAAGTTCGAAATAACTCCTTAAACATGGTTAAGAACAATATAAGCATCTAAAGTCATAACCAAATGTCCTAGCCATATGAAAATTGCGAAATGAATGGGATTCAAACACACCAATATGCCACACCAAATGTGTAAAACAAAAATACACAAAGAACCGAAAATCTTTTTGGATTTTTCAAAAAATAAAATCTTTTCGTATTTAAAAAAAATATATATATACCAAAAATATTTTTGTATTTTTCAATATGACTTAATAAAAGAAAAATATAATACAAAAAGTACACATGTCATAACACTAGCAAACATATATCATGAAGCACAACTAGTGTATTGCAAATAAACCATGAAAGAAATCAACGATATGAAATAACATGTGACGCATCATGTGCAAGCATGTGAGAATCAATCAACCTACACTACACCAAAAAGGCTAAATTGGCACCTTTTAACCGGTCAGCCTTGTCACGATCATTGACCGTTACAAAAAAAAACACGCATTTTTTTCACGGTCATTGACCGTGACAAGGTCGTGACAAAGGATTGTCACGATCATTGACCGTGACAAGTCCGTGATAACTGTACTTATCACGATCAATGACCGTGACAATAGTATTAACTTATCACGATCAATGACCATGACATGTCCGTGAAAATTTCTTCAATAAAAAAAACCCTACGCTTTTTTTTCCCACCCTTTTGATTTTCCCTCTCTTTCTCTCTCTAAGAAATTTCAAGCTCTCTCTCTCTCTCTCTCTCTCTCTCTCTCTAAGGTATGTTTTTTCCTCTCTTTCTCTTTCATTTCTATATGTGTGTGCATGTGTGTGTGGTGGGGGGAGGGGGTGGTGTGGGGTGTGTGTACGTGTGTGTGTGCGTGCATGTGTGGTGGGGTGGGGGGGGAGGGACATGGGGGCTGGGTGTGGTGGTGGTGGTGTGTGTGTGTGTGTGTAGGTGTGTGTGGTGGGGTGAGGGGTGAGGGGGTGGTGGGGTGTATATGTGTGTGTGTGCAGGTGTGTGTGGTGGGGGGAGGGGGCAGGGCGTGGGGTGGGGTGTGTGTGTGGTGGGGAAATCTCAACAATTGAAATATACAAATTGATTAATAAAATATGTATTGCCCCTTTCATATGCAAGTAGGATTTCCCCTCATTAATAGATAATTGTTGAGATACGAAATAACTTTAATTGTATAGCTTTAAGAAAATAAATTGTACAACTTCAATTTTGACTTTAATTGTATAGTTTTATGTGAAAGTAAATTAATAATTAGTGCCTATTTCATATGAAAGTAGGATTGCCCCTCATTGTTAGTTTAATTGATGAAAATAATTAATTGAGTAGATGAATTAGAAAGAGTACGGAATACACATTTGTTGTAGACATTGTTGTTGGATTATAGTGGATCGATGTTGGGTTGGTTAGTTTTAAAAGTGGCATGTCCAGTGGATTATTGTCCATATGGGGGTCGGATTTTTTAACTTTTTTTGAAAATTACTTTGTATATTGAACAATATATATATAGTATGATAATTAAATGAAACATACTTGAAATTAAATGAAACATACTTGAACTCACCCTTTAGAGGAGATGGAGGAGATGGGGGGGGGGGGGGTGGGAGGTAGGGGGCTGCGTTTGTGTGTGTGAATGTGCGCAGGTGTGTGTGTGTGTATGTGTGTGTAGTGTGCATGTTTTTGCGTAATGTCCCTTGTAAACGAATTGATTTGTTATTAATTTTTTAGTAAATTAATATATGATTGCCCCTCATTGTAAATTAGTAAATTAATATATGATTAATTATGAAAGTAGGATTGCCCCTCATTGTAAATTAGTAAATTAATAATTGTATACTTTAATTGTTAGTTTATTTGCATGTCTTCTTTTAATTCATTTTGATATGTACTAATAACATTTTTTTACAGCAAATGTCTCCTTCAGGTATTAAGGCTAGGATGATGATGCTTGTTATGATGATGTCGTCTGGGCTCGGTGGTAGTGTAGGCGATGAGGGATCCTCGTCCCCTAGGCTCCCCAAATATGGCAAATTGGGGATGGCCACCGAGAACAAGTCGGGGCTATTAGCGAGATCCCTCGAGTTGGTAAAGGCGATCATCGTCCCGGGGTACATTAGTTGGAAGGAGGTGCCATATTAGCTCAAGTTAGTTGTTTGGGTGGCACTACAGGTAAAGTATTTATATTTATATTTATATTTATATTCATATGAATATTTCAATTTCGATTTCAATTTCATTTAATATTTATATTTAAATTTATTTGCAACTAACATTGTATTTGTTGGACAGGAACAATTCAGCCTGGATCCAAAGCTACGCGATTTCGTCTTGGAGCAGTTGAGGGAGCAACACAAGACGTGGAAGAAAAATATATGGACCCGGTACTTTGGGAAGACACGAGAGTCCATTACCCAAAGGCGTGAATCCGTCCAGCCGAAGGAGCTGATATCATTGGCACAATGGCAAAAGTTCATTGACAATGAGATCGGGGAACGAAAATTGGCATCTCGCCAATCAGGGAGGGAAAGTCGGGCAAAAAATACATACGTGCACTACTCCGGTCGAATGTCTTACGCCGAGGTGGAGCATAGGATGATGGTAAGATTTAATTTTTCTAGAACTACAAAAATCTATTATTCTGCATTATTTTAATTTGCGGGGTTGATACTCATTTTACTTTATTTTATTTCAGGGGACAGGGAGTGGCCTTGTGGGTAGGCCACATAGGCTCGATACATAAGTGGATCTTTGGACGAAGAAGGGGAAGGACAAGGAGGTGTCCTCGAGCGTCGCGGCCACGATTGTAAGTAATCTGACAGTTTACTTTTTGTTAATTACGTTATAATTTTTTAATTTACTTATTTTACTAATCATGTGCTTTTTGTCATTTCAGGCAAAGCTTTAGGAAGTGCATGAGTCACAGTCCGATGCCGACAAGGAATCTTTATCCACAGATGCACTCAGCCAAGTGCTTGGCTCTTATCGTAAGGGGAGGACAAGTGGGGTGATCTCGCGGGTGGCTAAATCTAGGATCGTCGGATTGGAGACGAGCGACACTGGGTTGGCTAGAACGGTGGACTCATATGACGCAAAGTTGTCCCGTTTGGAGGCGACGGTCCAAGATATGTTCTCATTCATAAAGCATTCATTGGGCGGTGGAAAATGCAAGGGGAAAGGGAAGGAGAAGGTGGTGCGGAAGGATGGGTTGCGGGAGGACGTGGTGTAGGATGATGAGGATGTGGACCTCGCTGCTTCATCGCCGACACGTGCGGACTTTGATGATCCACTAAACTATTTGTCTCCCTTCGGCCGACCGATGTCGACGCTTGGTTGGTCGAGTGTGTTTATACTGAACATATTTGATGGCCAACGAATAGGGAAGGGGATGAGGGACCCGAATATCGTCCAAGGTGGACTAGTTCATGGACGTGAGGTTCAAGACATCGAGTCCAAGGTGCTAGTCACGCAAGTGATACCCGAGAAGGAAAACTCCCCGTTGTGGTTGTGTGAACAATGCGACACGATGTATATCAGTGGGTGTGTCAATTCGGATATCATGTGGCCTACTCACCTCCTCGGATTTAACCTTACCCAAGACATGTAGTGACATTATTTGAATTGAATTGTATTATATTTGAGTTGGTACATTTGAATTGCTTTTAAGTTGGTACATTTGAATTATATTTGGATTATATCGTGATGCATATTTCCTCTATTTCGAATATATATTTGCACTATCCCTATTTCATTTGGATATATAATGTTTGAACAAGTACAACGTTGCTATAACATGTACAAATATACTGCTGGGCAGTGGCAGTGGCCATACTGCCTAGCAGATTTTTTTTAATTATGTCCAGAATTGGCACGGTCATTGGCCATGATAAGTCCTTGACAAAGAAACTTGTCACGAACTTGTCACGGTCATTGGCCGTGATAATTTTTTAACCATTGTCACGGGATTGTCACGGTCCTTAATCGTGACAAACTTGTCAAGGCCAAGGACCGTGAAAATTCTAACGAACTTGTCATGGTCAATGACCGTGACAAGTCCATGATAAAAAATATTATCTCACCCAGAATTGTCACGGTCATTGACCTTGACAAGTTGAACTTGTCAAGGTCAATGATCGTGATAATTCGGCAGATTTGGTGTAATGCTAACATTTAGCGTATCCAAAATAGATTTCCTAACCCAAACAGGTGTATACCTAACTCGAGGGGTTATGGGAATCGACGGGACAATATCCTTAAATTTCCTAAGACCTCTTCCTAGATCAAAACGAAAATGCCTAAGGTTACTTTTCCTATCACAATGTGAACATGTGTAGATGGGAGGAATATTACCTATGGGTTGACCTTTTCTAACGTCCTTGATTTTGGTTGACCATCTAAAACAAACTATGGTTTTGGATTTAACACTCGAAGCATTAAAAACATGTGAGCCACTACCATCACTACTCAAACTACTCAAGTCTTTTAAATCATCTTTTAACTTAAATTTTTTTTACTAAAGCAAAGAGTTAGACTCTTCTAATTTTAGGGACTCATTCTTCATATTTTCAATCATTCCTAGAAGGTTATCTCACTCTCCCTCAATGAGAGTAAACTTATCCCTAAGTGTCTTATCACGTGCCTTATAATCATTAATCAAAATATTTTTATCCTCTTTAGTAAAACACAAACCCTAGAATTTTTCAAGTCCTCTAATTCTATTTCTAAAGCAAGGACTCTATCATCACTCTCCTTATTGGAAACTTTTAATGATTTAAAGTCATCATAAAAATCTCCAAATTTCCCACGAATGATATCTCTTTGATTTTGAACAGTTTTCAAAAGTTTCAAAACATTTTTAAAACGATTTTCAAGAAATTAAATTCTTTCGGCAAACTTCAAATTTAAATGAGAATCCATCGAGAGAGAAAAAATAAGCACATGAGATTATGGATGAATAACCACCCAAAAATCAAGTAAACATGATCAAACATAATAACTTAGTGCAACCTGCTCTGAGACCAATTTATAAATAATAAAAATCCCGGCTAAGATTTGATACCAATTTGTAAAGTTAAAAATCCTAAGGTGGTTCCAAACAAGGATTGCAATGCCAATTTTTATGCAAAACCTATTTTTAAAATAGATTTTATCTCTTTATCCTAAACATGCATCTAAAAATGATAAATTAGTCAAGAATTCAACAAAGGCCAAGTTTGAGGAAAAAATCCCTTATGGATAAAACCTTTATTCATTTAGAAATCTATAAGAGAGGTGACTTACAAACTACTTGATAACCGCCACAAGTATAAAGCGCTATTCTTCATAAATCTCTAGTGAAAAACTATGATCCTCGAAAGAATCACATGACCGCAGTCCTCCGCCAGCTTCAACCTTCGTCTTTAGCAGTGAATCCCCACATATAGCATAAGTCAGCAATGGAGATCCTCTCCAAAAAAGTTGCATGCAAAGATACAAAACTTTTTAGGGTTCTAAACTAATTCACACTAACAATATTATAGGATGTTTTGTTGTGAATTAAAAAAGTGGTTTTCATCACAAAAAGTGAAGAACTTTCGCAAAAGTTAAGCAATTTTGAATCTGGAAAAGTCTTAAACATCTGAATCACAAAATAGTTATTTATACAAAACTTAGTGTGGTTCGTCGTTCAAACGAGTTGAGCAGGTTGTTCAAATGACATAGGGATGTCATTCAAACCAAATGCCATCTCGCTTCTAATGACCTAAATAAAATCAAACCAGTAGCATGTCGTTTGATTCTAAATAGAACCAAACTTCAAACGAGGGATCTAATGACTTGGTGATGTCATTTCAACGACAGTAATGAAAAATTAGAATTTTTAAAAACTCCGCCTACAGTATCTCGAAAAACATAATATTGAAAACAAAAAGTTCTTATTAGTTTTAATAAAAATAAATATCCCAAAATATAATTCCGTAAATTAATTTAAACTCTAAATTATTTTATACCTTAGTGGTATCTCAGAAAGTCTTCAAACCTTGAGATGCTTGAGGTCAGTTCGTCTTGACGGTGCATGACGATTTGTAACGGGATATGCCAAACTAGCCTAAAGCTATGTTATGAACAATCCTAGAAAAATTGTTCTTACAAATTAACTACGATATTAATGTGGCCTTACAAAAATACCAAGAGACCCTTGCTTCTTCTAAGAGGGCCTATGATAAAGAGAGGAAATCTACCAGTGATGCCATGCACAGATTAAATAGCAATGATGACCAGCTGAAGGTCGATAATGACCAGCTGAAGGTCGGGCGTGATCACTTGAAGAAATAATGTGAAGGCCTTTCCTCGGCTAACGAGGCTAATTATAATAAGTGCTATACTGAGGCCTTTGAGGATTCTAGGAGCTAGTTGTCCTTTATTAGAAAATCCAGCTTTAAAAAGGGCTGGGATGCTTCTTTTGGGAGGAAGAATGTCCCAACTGACTCAAAATTCTTTGGCGAGCATCACCCTGGTTCTCCCCCAAAGTCTAATGAGAATAGACCACTAATGCAGTTGCCAATGGAAAGTACCCATAGAGAGAGGATAAGGTGAAGAGAAAAAGGTTAGTCTAGGACTTATTAATCTCACATGCTCTTGTATATCCCTTTTGATCTCTGTTTGTAAGGTCTTTTACCACTTTTAGTGTTATTAATGAAAACTCCTTTTTTTGAATTGTAATATTATTCAGACTTTTTTCTAAATATATCATATTTGCCTTTTACTTTCTATAATTTGCAATGGTTTTTGAGGACATTCCTTCTTTTACTAGAAACTTAGATGCCCTTCTAAGTCGGGATGAAAGTGCCCAGGCTCGTCGGGCATTTATCTATGTTCGCAAGGCCCTTAAGAAAATGACTAGTGACTACAATGACCAGTCTACCTTGGTGTCCAAGTTAAAAGATGATGTGGAGGACTTGGGGGATGTAGGTACCCTCATGAAGGATAAGGCGAATTCATTGACGCCCCGGGTGGATAGGGCAACAGACATTAGAGATGTAAGGCCCCTTCTCCAAACTTAAAATGATGACCTTAAAAAGAAACTCTCTGAAATAGAGAACATCAACTGAAGAGCCCTCGTTATGATGATGGGCCTTAGTCGTGATATTATTAGGTTGCATTATCTATTCAGAATGGTTCATCGAGCAACATAGTTGGCTGGTTATGAAAAGGGTTGGGCTGATTCCCCTGCTAGGCTGGAGGAAGCAAATAACATGGCATATAAGTATGGTTGACTGAATGCCTTAGGAGTTTTTGCAATTCCCAAGGACTCTCAATTTTGATATATGTATCAAGTTGATTTCCCTATTTATCATTATCCACCATTTGGTAGTGAAGAGAGCTTAGTGACTTTAGATGCCATTCCTCTTCATCTAGCCAAGAGTTATATGTCCTCTCACAATAGTGATGAAAATTTTCGACCAGACACTAATGAGAGCCAACGAAGAGCTATTGCATCTGTTCTCGCCAACCGATTATTACATGCTCATATGTTTTGGACTTTTACCTTTATAAATGATATTTATGTAACCTGTGACTTTTATTGTAACAAGTTATCCGTTTAATATAAATCTTTCATATTTCTCTATTCCATTATGCCGAGCATGTGTTTTATTGTTTTATATTACCTTTCAGGTTGTGTCGTCCCACCACCTTAGGCCTAGAATAGATTATGAAAAAAATGCACCAAGTATAAGGACCATCCACCCGTTAAGGATTTTATCTAACCAAAGTCGGGTTCATTCAATGCCTAAGAATCCATCATAGGTCTTTTGTTTGCCTGAGAAATTCCTAAGGTCTTTGTGTTTTTTATGATAACGACCTAGAGACCTTAGGTTTCATTGTAATTAACAAATTCGTAATTGTAATTAAGCTAAGGTAATATTGATCGGTGTTTCGATCATCAATGTAAAATGTAAGCCTGTCATTGTGGCATAATGTTAAGTAATTGACTGAATCACTTAGGCTTTTATTAAAGATGTCAAAAAAAACTGTGACCATCATACGTTCTGAAATAAAAAATTTGCAAAAACTAAATATGCTAGAAATAAATTCAAAAGAAAAATTTCTTGAGATTAGGTACATTCGAAGCTCTAGGTATTTCCATGCCCTCCATTGTTTACAAATGATGGGATCTCTATAGATCGTCTCTGGTCACCTTGAATGGTCCCTCCATGTTCAGTCCTAACATGTCTTTCAAAGGTTTTTGGGCACCTTCGAGGACCTTTCTAAGGACATAATCGTTTGTATGGTATTTTTTCGGATGGACCCCTTGTTATACTTCTTGGCTAATGGCTGTTGGTAGGAGGTCAATTTTATCATGTCATGTTTCCTCCGTTCTTCTGCGAGGTCAAGTTCAGCGCTTATAGCTTCGTCATTCCAACATTGCTCAGTAATGATGGATCTCGTGGTTGGGAGACCAGTTTCCAAGGGGAATTACAGATTCCATCCCATAAGTTAGAGCGAAGGCGTTTTTGTAATACCCTGTATTTCGGCGTATTTAGAATTTAATTAATTAGGTAATTAAATAGAAAATACGTTTTAATTTACATTACATGAGTAGAGTAATTTATTATGATTTAATAATAATTATGATTATTAAGCGTAAATAATAATTGTGATTATTAAATATTAATCGAGAGATAGATAATGATTAATATTATGATTCATATTTACTAAGTATGAATAGTAAATGTTGATAGATAAATTGTACGACATAGCGAGTGATATGGACGTACTTGATTATACCTCAACCGAGTGCTGCATGTAGACTACATTGAGGATGAGATGGGCATTTTTTTTTATTGACTCAAATGTTAATTTAGAGGTCACGGATGATTCTGAATGGGTCGAATTAGTCAAAATAGTATACCCGGGGGTACTAGTCGGGTACCGGGGTATTTTTAGGCTAAACTGGGATCGTACGGGGGCGTTTTAGTCTTTTGGCATATGGGGGTGAGGAGTCCTACGAATTTTGGAGTGTTTTATCAGCTGATTAAAAGTGGGGTTAGGGTTAGAAACCTCATAACACAAAGGAAATACACTAGAGAGAGAAAAGAGATTATTCTCAAGGCTTAAGGAAGAATTGGAGGATTCAAAGGATTCTTGCACCACAAACTAGTTGGGAAGGAAGATTGGAGGAGAAAGACAATCAAGCACCAACACCAATCACGAAATCAGATCATATCTGAAACAGGAAAGTGGTTATTTGCAAAATTATTTTGAGTTATAATATCCATGCGTAGGATTTTCAAATAATTAATTTTTGATGAATATTCTTGGAGAAAAAGGAATTGATTAATTGCTTGTTTGGGTAGAAATCACATGTAGTTAAATTGATATTTATAGAGGATTGAAAATCAGAGGAATTATGATTGTCAATACGAATTAAAATCTGGGTTTATGATTTAAAAGATGGGAAGAACATATTTTTAGGGTTCTTGAATAATTAGTGGATTTGTATTATTCTGGGTTAAATTCGTGAAGATTCATCATGTTTAAATTGTTGGAAATCATCCTAGATCACGTTGGAATGGTTAGGAATCATTGGTTTCAAGTTTGGTGTCTTATCATGTAAGTTGGAAAATTGATAATGGTGAGAAAAAGTATGAGGAAGACGAACTACACCTACAACTTCTCGATCGATCGATCGATGGTCCTGGTCGATTGATCGACCCAGGCTGATTATGGGTCCTTTTGTTGGTTGAGTTCCATTCATTTGCCAATGATTATGAGAAACTTTAGGGATGATGTTATACCTATGTAGGGACTTAGAGAGTACCTGCAGGTGTATAGTGGAGTTCTGTTATAATCATAATGTGCAAGATTGGAAGTGATGTGATGACGAGGATAAATTGATCGAGTAGTATATCGAAAATTCGGGATGTGAGTTACGAAGATAGTAAACGAAATTCCAAGGGGTATATCAGTAGGTTAGAGATAGCTTAACTACTGATATATATATAGGGGTACTAGGGACCTTAGAGTTGTGTGAATACTCAATTAAAATTATGATAGTGAGATAATTCATAAATAAATATGTACGATGAATATCGAAGATCAAATATTACGTACGAACACTATTATTAGGTTGTGTGTATACCTACTGAATTATATAGATACTTAGGTGGTTTGAATACCTAAAGTATAATTGCCTATATTAGGGTCAAGGTAGGATTCCGAACTAATATATATAAATAGTAAGTTGGGGTCGTGACGAAAGAGTTCCAAACCAATCTATGTATAAATTTCATTAGTGGGGTCGAGGTGATTATTCCGAACCACTTCAGGAATTCAATTTTGGGTCGAAGTGATATTCCGAACCAAACTCTTACTTGGTGTCGATGGACCATTCCGAACCAAGAGTCCTTGATGTGTGTTAAGAGGACATATTAGGAAAATATATTTATAAGTATATGTTGTGTGTAAAATATATAGTGTATTAATAATCTACTTATACGAGTTAGTAGATAATGAGATGCCGCGAATACATCTGAAAGAAAATTAAGTAGGAAGACTTATTTATAAAACAATGAAAGATAACCAGGAGTGAAAAGTTATCTAAGTATATAAATCATGAGATATGATTACTATTACGTACTAAGTGGGCGGAATGGGAACTTATTAGTATAGATGAGTTAGTTGAATACCATAGTTCAGTTAGCTTGAGTTGTATAGCTAGGTGGGCTAGGTACGAGACGTTAGGCATTCACGATAGATGATGGGTGAGGTAACTTAAGAGAGTGTACGTGAAATCTTAACATGTGTAATCAATAACTCATCTTATTGTGATAATAACTTGCAAAATATTTTTAAAACATTTTGAGTACTAAATCTTGCTATTAAAATATTTTCGAAACCTTTTAGGTGTCCAGCCACGGGGACGCCAGACTTGAAGATTATGTCTAGGGACTCGTAGCTGCAGCTTTGTGCAGGCTGGCAGGACTTTGCATAAACTCTTCATCTATTCAGATCTAGTGTACGATCTCATTACAGTATTCTCTAGTGGGAAATGTTATCCAAAGTCTCTATTTCAGATTTCAGTTCTGGATGATGTGGATTTTATTTAGAAGTTTTTGGTTTTTAGTCAAATGTTGACTCGACAAGATTTTATCCTTTATATTGCTACATGATTTGATTCATTGCTCATGGTGAATGTTTATCTATTACTTTTGCATGAGTAATTTATCTTGGGTTAATGAAAGAAATTTTTTGGCACCGGTCTATTTTCACGTAGGTGATTAGTAATTAAAAAGTTTTTCAACAGTGATACTAAGAATGAACCATATGAGAAACCTGTTTTAATTTAATTTAGGATTGATCACTCGGGATTTAATTAGGTAGGGTGCAACAGATGGTATCAGAGCATCAGGTTCTAGTGTCCATAGGATATGAGCGGCTTACTACGATTTCAGCGTTTCGTTCTTTGATGTAGATCCCTATTTAAGGACTGTTGCTTGTGTCCTTATGTGTTTAAAATATCGTACTTATGTTATTAGATTTTGTATAAATTGCATACTTATACAATTCGATTTACTTTCAGATGCCACCGAGGAGATAACAAGCAGAGAGGGCCGAGGCCAGAGATGAGGTGAGGGAGGCTCATCAGGAGTCACAGGCACCGCCACTCCACCCCTACTCAAGTTGATTTCTACTACTCAGGTGGCAGTGATAGTGGCTCAGGCAGTTGAGAAAGCCATGAGGGCTATGGCAGCCCATTTTCCTCAGCCCCAGGTACAGCCTCCAATGGTACCATTAGTTCAGGCCTCGGCAGGGCCACCTTCTTGGCAGCGAGTCAGGGAGACTTTTCAGAAGGGCCATCCGCCCGAGTTTTAGGAAAGTACTGACGTGGTAGAGGATTAAAAGTAGAAGAAGAACATACAACGCCATCTACGCATGCTTGAGTGTACTAAGGTGGATAAGCAGATGCTTGCTAATTTTCGTCTATCGGGAGCAGCTTTACAGTGGTGGGAGCCAGTTATCACCACAAAGGAGAAAGACTTTATGACGATTTATGAGTTTTGAGTGCGATTTGACCGCAATTACTTCCCGCATGTAGTAGAGTCAGAGATGAGGAAAAAATTTAGTGAGGTGTTCCAGGGTGATAGATCAGTGGCTGATTATAAGGAGGAGTTCACCCGTCTAGCTTATTTTGTGTGAGACTAGGTGAGCAATGAGGAGTAAAAAAAGTCTAAGTTTATGGATGGTTTGACCTAGAAGATCTGGCAATATTTGATCGGTAACCTAGCATTGTTGACTTATACAAACTTCGTCAACTCTGCACTAGTACACTGTCAGGATCATCACTTCTATGTGAAGGGAAGCAAGAGGGGTGAGCCCAGCCAGCCGGGCAGGGAAAATGGAGGTAGTGATAGCAGCACATCGCAGCAGTAGACAACGGGTCAGCAGGGGAAAGATTCCTTATAGGGGAACTCTGCCAAGAGATTTAGGTATGGGCGACATCGATCTAATAGGCAGGGACAATAGGGTTCCTAGCCACAGGCTCTGTAGGGACATCAGGGCCAAGGGTAAATACAGTTCCAGGGTAGTGTTTCACATATAGCCAGCTGGGTCACAAGAGTAAGACTTGTCCACAGGGAGATAGGGCACAACAGAAGGGTTCCCAACAGGGGCAGTAGGATCCGTTATCCCTAGAACCAGTACAGGCCCCATAGCAACAGTCGGGCCAGATGCACTACGAGCATGTGTACAATGTTCGAGACATGCCTTTTCAGCCATCACCTCCGGCACCGCCGGTAGTCATGGATACGTTTCCTATCCATGCGTGTGAGGGTAGTATTCTATTTGATATGGGTGCGACACATTCTTTTATTTCCACTAGATTTTCACGAGCAGCCGTCCTTTTAGAGACAACCGACACTCATCTTATGTGTGTTGAGTCACCGATGAGTAGTGGGTCTCTTATACACTCGATCTGTAAGGGTGTGAACATTATGATCGAGAGTTTGAGTCTAGCGGCAGATCTTCTACTATAGTGTTCACCATTAGAGGACAGGACATGTTGTGATGCCTCTTCCCATGGGATAATCGCGCACTCATTTGTATTACACTGAAGAGGAGACCTCATAGGAGGTGGTTATTTCTCTAGACTCAATCCCAGTCGTGAGGGATTTTGAGGATGTCTTCCAGGGGATACTAGGGTTATCACCCAGCAGGGAGATTGAGTTTGTTATCGACTTAGCACCGGGGATGAGATCGATTGCCAAAGCACCGTATTACATGGCCCTTTAGAAAATGCGAGAGTCGAGAGAGAAGATTCAGCAGATCTTGGGACAGGGTTTCATTCGGCGGAGTACATCATCGTGGGGTGCGCTGATGTTATTTGTGAAGAAAAGGAATGGTTCACTCCATTTATGTGTCGACTACAGGGAGCTGAACAAGGTGACGATACGTAACAAGTATCTGTTACCTAGAATTGACGACTTATTTGATCAGTTGAGACGGGATACGTACTTCTCAAAAATCGATTCGAGGTTAGGTTACCATCAGTTGCACATTCGAGAGGTGGATGTACTTAAGACCTCCTTCTTGTCGCGGTACAAGTCGTACGAGTTTAGAGTGATGCTATTTGGGCTCATTAATGCGCCTGTAGTGTTTATGGACCTCATGAACATGGTATTCATGGAGTTTTTGGACCATCTTTTGATCGTATTCATCAACGATATTCTAGTTTACTCTCTCACAAAGGAAGAGCACACTGAGCATTTATGCATGGTTCTTCAGACGTTACGGCACCATCAACTATACGCCAAATTCGAAAAGTGTGGATTTTAGCTTCAGGAGGTGTAGCTTCTTGGTCTTCTTGTGTCAAACAAAGGCATTGTCATTGATCTGTGTAAGGTATTAGCGGTGAGGGGAGTGAGGACAAACCACGACACCAATCGAAGTTCCAAGCTTTTGGGGATTTGCTGGTTACCATCGTCGCTTCATCAAGGGGTTCTCAAAGAGTGTTGTTCCTTTGATGAACTTGACTCGTAAGGTTGTACCATTCATGTGGAGAGACTACTATCAGTTAGCGTTTGATGAGCTAAAGGACAGGTTGCCATCAACACTCGTACTTGCATTACCAAGGAGTGGATTGGAGTACCAGGTCTATAGTGACGCATCCTTGCAGGAACTTTACAGCAGGAGTAAAGGGCTATATCTTATGCACCTTGAAAGCTAAAGCCACATGAGAAGAATTACCCCACCCTCGACCTCGAGCTGGCAGCGGTCATCTTTGCTTTAAGGATATGGAGACATTATCTTCTGGAAGAGTAGTTTTATCTATTCACGGATCATAAGTCACTTCAGTATCACTTCACCCAGAAGGATCTGAACATGATGAAGAGGAGGTGTCTTGAATTCATAAAGGACTACCAGTTTGATATACAATATCATTCTGGCAAGGACAACATGGCGACAGACGCGTTGAGCCAAAGACTCATAGGAGAGTTAGCAGAGGGTTGAAAAAAGAAGTGGAGCGAACTTCGATATGAGGATGAGGTAGCTCGAGCATACATGGAAATTTTATCTATCACCCCTAAGAGTGTTATACGGGTGGAGAGGGCATAGGCATAGGGCCCATTTTGTCAGGGTAGAGTACAACAGTTACTAGCCGAGGGGATAGAGTCCCACTCCATCAGCTTAGAGGGAGGATTTCAATTTAATGGGAGATGAGTAGTACTCGAGGATGAAGATTTAAAACATGCCGTTATGACAGAGTCATGTGAGTTGAAGTTTACGATACATCCCTACGGGGATAAGATGTACCAGGATATGCGACGAAAGTATTGGTAGTCGGGTATGAAGCGAAACATAGCAGAGTTTGTCTCGAAGTGTGCTACGTTATAACTTGTGAAGGTTGACCATCAGAGACCTTCAGGAATGCTACAGCCACTGGGGATTCCTGTGTGGAAGTGGGAGAGCATTTGTATGGACTTTATTACCTGACTACCGACATTACAGAAGGGTCACGATTCCATATGGGTGATAGTGGATCGACTGATCAAGGTAACCCATTTCTTACCGATTCGTACAGATTTTGATACGATGCAGTACGCACAACTATTCATTTCAGAGATCGTTAATCTGCACAGAGTTATGATTAATATTATGTTGGACAAAGACAAATTTTTTGTGTCATGTTTTTGGCAGAGTTTTCAGGAGGCCATGGGCACAGATTTATGGCTGAGTACGACGTATCACATGCAGACAGACGGGCAGACTGAAAGGGTGAATCAGATGCTTGAGGATATGTTGAGGATGTGTATCCTATATTTTTGGGGAGGATGGGAGCGATACCTCCCTTTGGTAGAGTTTTTGTATAACAACTCTTACCAATTCACAATCGGTATGGCTCGTTTTGAGGCACTTTATGGGAGGCCTTGTCAGTTATCTTTCGGTTGGTTAGAGGTAGGGGACAACAAGCTATTGGGGTCGGAGATGATACAGGAGACTTATTCCAAGATAGAGTTTATTCTAGGACGTATTCGAATAGCCTAGGATAGGCAGAAGAGTTATGCTGACGCCGGTAGGAGACACGTGGAACTAGAGGTGGGCGACCAGGTGTTGATTCGAGTATCTCCTCTGGTGGGGATTCTGAGGTTTAAAAATAAGGGGAAGTTAGCATCGAGATATGTGGGACCGTTCCCTACTCTTGAGAGGATGGGATTAGTAGCATACAGATTGGGACTCCCAGAGCATCTTCAGCGGATACACGACGTGTTCCATGTGGGGTCACTAAAGAAATACAGGAGGAGCGAGAGAGACTTCTGGCACGTCCCACTTGAGGAGATTGATTTGCAGCCGGATGTCTCATATGAGGTGAGACCCATGGCTATCCTGGATTATAGCGAGCATAAGCTTTGATCCAAGGTGGTACCGTTGGTATGAGTAAGTAGGGACACCATAATGTTGATAAGTCAACATGGGAGTGAAAGGAGGATATGCGAGAGAGGTATCCCGAGTTATTCACCGCATGTATATCCAAATTTTGAGGACAAAATTCCTTTGTATGGGGGAAGTATGTAATACCCCGTATTTCTGCATATTTAGAATTTAATTAATTGGGTCATTAAGTAGAAAATACGTTATAATTTAAATTACGTGAGTAGAGTAATTTAATAATAATTATGATTATTAAGCGTAAATAATAATTGTGATTATTAAATATTAATCTAGAGATAGATACTGATTAATATTATGATTCAAATTTACTAAGTGTGAATGGTAAATGTTGATAGTTAAATTGTACTACATAGCGAGAGATATGGACGTACTTGATTATACCTCAACCGAGTGTCGCGTGTAAACTAAATTGAGGATGAGATGGAATAAATATTTTTTACTGACTCAAATGATATTTTAGAGTTCACGGATGATTCCTAATGGGTCGAATTAGTAAAAATAGTATACCTAGGGGTACTAGTCGGGTACTGGGGCATTTTTAGGCTAAATCAGGACTTTACGGGGGCATTTTAGTCTTTTGGCATATGGGAGTGTGGATACCTACGAATTTTGGAGTGTTTTATCAGCTGATTAAAAGTGGGGTTAGCGTTAGAAACCTCATAACACAAAGGAAAGACACTATAGAGAGAAGAGAGATTATTCTCAAAGCTTAAAGAAGAATTGGTGAAGGATTCAAAGGGCACCTAAAATAGAATCAATAAATTTGGAAAGTCTGAGGAGTAAGGCTGATACGTCAACAGTCCCATAATACCTATCTAGGAGCACCCGGGGGGATAAAGCATTTAAATTTGGGTCAGCGCCTTAGATTTGTAAGAATTAACTTATTTAATTTAAAGTGCAATAAGTACAGTCTATTCAAAGTAAATATCCCACATCGTCACTCACATGCGATCAGCATCTCACCCCTCGGCTAAGTGTGATATTACCCGCATCCAAACAATTCCCAAAATAATATATGACAACCTTTCCAATTGATATCAAATGCATTCACTATAGACAATATGCTAAAATGTAACCATCTACATTCATATTATTAATGCCCAACGTACCCCAGTCTCATATATCTCGTGAAGTGACATAAACATCTATTATGCACAATATAGTACGGGTCTATAATTTACTCTCTATGTTCTTAGACCATTTGATAAATCTTAATTAATCTAGGTAATTTATATATATGTCCTTTCATATATGCGACACGCGAAGGCATCTACCAGTGGTGTCTCCTTTGTTCTCTATCGGCAAGTCCAAAGGAAATCTCTACCCAAGTCAGACATCACAAAACACACATAAGTGGGGTGGTCCCTTTGCAGTACACCAGTTCACGGCCCATACCCAGCGGTGACAAAGGATCCCAGCATCTTCACCCACCTCTTGTATATGGCTCTGCTATGTAGTACCTATAAAAATAACTTACACAACGTCTAACCTACCTGTGCCGACGTGTGCTACGGTCCCGAACGCGTGAAAGCGCAAGCCCATAGGATCGTCGATGAATATTGGTATGTTTACACAAATAAATATAAATACATATTATTATTCCCATATAATATGTGTAGGTAATTACTACGTAATTACCTAAATTATCCCACATGATGTCCAAAAATATTCATCCATCAACAATTGACCCTCTAGTTAATTATTAATCCATTCTTCTTTAAAATATTATTTAATCATCTAGTTAAATATAATTTCCCAATTAATATGTGTGCCACATTTGGAATTTTAATAAATTCAACGTTCACCCAAACACCGTCCCACTAAGTCGTATGGACTTCTAAAAAATACCCTGAAACTAACCTCGGTCCCAACTTAACCTGACCCAATGGCCGAATCTATCCGCCCTTTCGCCGAATCGATTCCCCCAATAGACGAATCGATTAGCCTCTTGGTAAAATAGATTCGGACCTTGGAAGAAGCGCAGATCTGCTACATTTTTTCATTACGGGATTTCTTAATTCTTTCTCAAAATCAATTCCAATGGTTAATTCCTTTACATAATCATATCAACAAGTTCCTACTACTTAGTTACTCATCTTAGAACAATGAACTTTATATATTAACATCGATTTCTTTCTCCAAATCCCCGAATTCATATGAATAAATCAAGACCCTTAGCCCAGTTTTTCTACCACAATATCAACTATGTATAAATCAGATTTTGGGGCATATAACATGGGTTCAAAGTCACTAATTTCCGATCATAAACATGCATAAAAAACTTTTACATGTGATTCCAATTCTTCAAATTTATCCCAAGAACCCTAAGGCATCTATCATCCAATTCAAGATTTCGATTATCCTAGATTTCTGGGATAACAACCGATATTCCAATTAATCCTCTACATGCATAAGATAAATCCCTAACATTAAATTATCAAATTACAAACTAAAACCCATAAATCATATGGGGTTTACTACGATGAATCATGAAGAACATTGAAGGTTAAACTAAGCAAAAAAATTGTTGCCTGGATACGTTGTTGATGAATTTCCCTTTGAATTCCTTGTTCCTTCTCCTTTTTGGCCCTTATTCTATTCTCTCTTGAGGTGGGGCTGTTAGGGTTATGTATTTGTTAAGTATGGGGAGTTTGAATCTTCCCCTTAATATTTTATTAGTCCTAAATCCATAGTTGGGTTTATTTCCCAAGTTCTGACCCCCAAATGGGCCCGAACCCATAATTAGACTAGCTCAAAAGTCTCTCAACTTATAAACCTATACCTCGGGACCATTTATAAAGGTTTAAAACACCTAAAAGAGCTCATCTGACTTTCCAAAATGTGTCCAAATTATTTTTTATCCATAACTATATTTATAATAGAGTCACACGTTATGCATTAATTATCTACTACACATGAAATTATTTTTTATTGTAATTATTAGCATAAAAATATCAATCACACATGATTATGATGTAATAAAATTTTACTTGTTCATAATTTATAAATTAAATTCACCGATTTAATTCAGTTTCCACGAATTTTATTTTATTCCAAAAATATAGTTTTATTTATTCAAGAAAAAAATACAAGGTATTACATTCTCCCCCCGACAACGGGATTCTATCCTTTGAATCTAAAAGAGTACATTCCTAGCTAGTAGTGTTTAAGAAATTTCATGTGCATGTCGTACTCCCTCTTCCAGGTCGACTCGTCTCCCAATGGTGTCCCCACTGCACCTGAACTAAAGGAATAACCTTGGATCGAAGTTGGCGCTCTCGACGCTCCAAAATGGCTACAGGTCTCTCCTCGTAAGTAGCATCTGGATAGAGCTCCATCTCATCAATGTCGATGTTCTGGTATGCTATCTCATCGCGAAGGAACCACCACAATGTAGATATATAAAATGTCGTTCATCCGATGCAAGTGGTTCAATAATCCTAACTGATATGCCACGGGCCCGATCCTCTTAAGAATAGGGAAAGGTCCCACATATTGGGGAGCCAACTTCCCTTTCTCCCTAAACCTCATCACTCCCTTCATGGGAGACACTTTAATCAACACATGATCTATAACATTAAAGTCTAAGTGTCCAAGGACCGCATCAACATAGCTCTTTTGTCTATCCTGGGCAGTCTAAGCTGTAATATGTTCATATCAGTAAAAAGTGAGCCACCTTCATCAATCTTTCTACGATCACCTAAATGGAATCGTGCCCCCTCTATGATGTAGGTATCCCAGTGATAAAGTCCATGGATTTGCTCTCCCATTTACAAACCGAGATCTCCAAAGGCTGTAACACTCTTTTCGGACGCTAATGGTCCACCTTCACTAGCTAAAATGTTGCACACTTAGACATAAAATTTGTTATGTCCCTCTTCATCCCCGCCCACCAAGACTGACGTCCCATATCATGGTACATCATATCCCTTTCGAGATATGCCGTAAAGCATGAGCCTCAAACATAACGGCTCGCCTTAACTCCTCATTATCTAGGATAACTAATCTACCCTGGAATCTCAATCCACCATCCGACCCAATAGAATAATGATCCGCTCCCTTGACTAACAGCTATCTAAATCGCTCCTGGAAATACTGATCTACTTCCTATGCCTTCACCACCTGAATAATGATCTTGGGTGTGATGGTGAGAACTGCTATAAATGCACGGGTCAAGTCATCATCCCCATGAAGTGATTTCTACTTCTCCTTCCACATTATCGTTAACTCCAACATCGGCTTGCGATTCAAAGCATCCGCTAACTCCAACATCGGCTTGCGATTCAAAGCATCCACTAATACATTCTCTAATACATCCGCTAATACATCGGCTCGTAGTATTTCATAATCTCTAGCCATCTCCTCTGCCTCATGTTCAACTCCCGCTTTGTGGGCAAATATAGTAGGCTTTTATGGTTTGTGAATAGCTGGAACTTCTCACCCAGGAGATAATGCCTCCACACTCGTAGTGAAAATACAACTACATCTAACTCCAAGTCATGGGTGGAATAATGTCCCTCATGAGGCTTTAGCTTCTGTGAAGCATAAGGTATCGGCCTATCCTCTTACATCAACACCTCTCTAAGTCCCCTCAAGGACGCATTTGTAAAGACTTTATTATCTATCCCTACCCAAGGTAATGCCAAAACTGGCATTGTAGTTAATCTTGTCTTTAGCTCATCAAACGCCTATTGGCACACATCATCCTATACAAACTTCACTCCTTTCCTTGTCAAATTCTTTAGGGTCCCTTTTATCTTGGAGAACCCCTGAATATATCGACGGTAGTACCCAGCCAGTCCTAAAAAGCCGCGTACCTCGGCTGGTGTAGTGGGTTGTCCCCACTCCATCACTACAGAAACCTTCCCCAGGTCCACTGTTATCCCCCTATCACACACAATGTGGCCCAAGAACTACACATCTCTCAACCAAAAATTGCATTTCTCGAACTTAGCATACAACTGGTGGTCCGGTAGTGTTTGTAAGACTACCCATAAATATTGTGCATGGTCCTCCGCAGTTCGAGAATAAATCAGGATGTCTTCAGTAAACATTGTGACGAACTGATCCAAATAAACTCTGAATACTCAATTCGTCAAATCCATGAACACCGTCAGTGTGTTGGTTAGCTGAAAAGGCATAATAAAAATCTTGTACGACCCATATTTCATAAGAAATGTCGTCTTTGAGATGTCCTGCTCCCAGACTCTCAACTGATGATAACCTGATCTCAAGTCAATCTTAGAGAAATACGCAGCACCCCTCACTTGGTCAGACATATCATCAATCCAGGGTAACGGATATTTATTCTGTATGTTGACCTTGTTTAACTCCTTGTAGTTGATACAAAGTCGCAATGATTCGTCCTTCTTCTTGACGAATAAAAATAGAGCACCCCACAATAATGTACTCCTCCTAATGAACCTCTAACCAATAATTGCTCAATTTGATGCCGAAGGTCCCTTATCTCCAAAGTATCCATCCGATACGGTGTACATACAATGGGCCTCGTACTCAAAATCAAATAAATCAGGAAGTCTATCTCCTGACTAGGTGTCAACCTTGGGATCTCCCCAAACACATTCAAAAATTCGCTAACCACAGAGATGGAATCTAGTGACACTATGACCCCCAAAGAAGTTTCCTCCTTGATATAGTATAACTGCGTGCTCAACCCACACTTAGGGTGCGGCATCGCAACCAGGTACATCTCCTTCCCCAGAATGGCGAAGAAGATGGACCTCTCATAACAGTCGATAAATGCTCTATATGTAGCTATCTAGTCCATCCATAAGATAACATCTTACTCGTCCATATCAAGTACCAGTAAGTCCACTATAAAAGTGAGTCTCCCTATCTCAATCCCTATACCCTGACATACCAAACATATGGGTGCCCTTCTACCCACCGGTGAATCTATGTGTAGTACAATATCGGAAGTAAAATCTAACATCCCAGTCGCCCATGCAAAAACCATGCTAAAAAATGAGTGAGATTCCCTCATATCAAATAAAATACAACCCACGTGTCCAAAGATAGGGAACATGCCCTCAACTTCCTGAGCTGGCGATGTCCCCTCTACTGGTGTAATGTGATAAACTCGTCCGTACTATAGTGGTGTCTATCCCTGAGGTGGGCCAGTGGGTACTGGAGTGGCTAGTGAAGAAATTATAATAGCTAGTAATGGTGGGCTTTGACCCTATGTCTCTTGATGTCCCCTCTGACCTCCCTTCTCTTCAGATGCCTAGTTACCCCGAGGAGAACGCCTCAACGTATGGCCCCTCTCTCCACAAGTGAAATAATTTCTGTAAAATGGGGGTCATTCTGCATGTCGTCCCTACTGGCCTCGAGCCTGCTGACCTTGGCCCTTATGGCCTCTGTACTGCTGTCCCTACTAGCTTTGACCCAACTGTCCCTGTCCCGACTGCCCCTAGCCCTGATGGAACTGCCAATTTCGATCATCGAAACCCCTAAATCTCTTATGTTGATCTACGAATGAAGTACCCCTGAAATGTTGGGTACTGAATCCGCTACCCCCACTAATCTTGCCCTATTGGCTCGACGAGTCGGATCCATGTCAATTCTCTACCTTATTATTCTGGAAGGACTTATGATCCTGACAGTGGAGAAGCACGACGTTCACCATTTTATTATACGTTATAAAGGAAGAGTTACCTAAAAGAGCCTTCCTAATGTGAAAAGATAACCCCTCTATGAATTTGTATACACTCCTTTGTTCATTATTCACATCTTCGTTTACAAAAATACGAAAGGGCAGTAAACTCCTCCTTGTACTCAGTTACGGTACGTCCCTCCTGCCTGAGCTCCATAAATCTACTCCTCATCTTAGACTGCATATCCTGGGGATATTACATCCCCTCAAATATCTCCTAGAATCATCAATCGTCAAGATATCTCTCTCTGCAACCGACGTAACTGACTCCCACCACTGGAGCGCCGCCCCAACTAGATGAAAAGAAGCTAACATCTGCTTTTTTACTGGTGTGCACTCTACCATTCGTAAATGTCACTGTATATCTTTCTTCCACCTCCTTGTTATAAGAATATCTGGACTGCTTGAAAACTCTGGAGGTTCATGAAGGCCTCCCTTGCCCTGTCCTAAACTAACCCCGGTGCTTGGGCTGGTACGGCCACCTACTCTGGCGGAGGTGGTGGCTGTTGCTGAGCCTATGGTGGTGGGAAATGCTAGAGCATGGCCTCCATGGCAGTAGAAACTGCTGAGGTCACAATAGTTGCGATCTCTGCTGGAGTAAACAATCGTGGGGCTGGTGGGACCTATGACTGTAGTTGTGGATTCGACTGAGACTCCTCCTCTGTAGAAGGTGCGACTACACTCCTAGGTTTACCTTTCCATCCATTTGCTATCTGAAAGAAAATAAGGTTCGAGTTAGTACAAATCGCCAGGATACAATTAACCCTAAGCATAGGCTCTACATATCAAAGGATGAAATTCATAACATAATGAACGCAACACGGATCCTAAGGACACTAGAACTGTGATCTTATACCAACTGTAATAACCCCCATTTTCTCACGTAAAGATTGGCCAGACACGATATGCCGAAGATGGGGCTTGTTTGTCAATTAATACAATTCTGAACATCAACCATATAAAACACGTATTGATAAGATGTAATTGAGTTTAAATTATTACTCCAATAATAATGAAAATCCAATCATATGATAAATCCAACATAAAAGTAAACATCTCAAACTGACATGAAGTAAATAAATCC
The DNA here is from genome assembly GCA_949130495.1 of Sambucus nigra. NCBI lineage: Eukaryota > Viridiplantae > Streptophyta > Magnoliopsida > Dipsacales > Adoxaceae > Sambucus > Sambucus nigra. The sequence continues at coordinate 278,374,720 of OX422224.1, forward strand.
TGAGCTTATGCCCATAAAAATAAATCCAATATATGAAATAAATAACTGAAGCCGAATAGTACCTAAACTAGAAATAATAAATCTGGAAAGTCTGAGGAGAAAAAGGAGACTGCAAGGCTGATCAACAGTCCTGCTATCCCTGTCTAGGGGAACCTAGGGCGAGAAAATGTTTAAATTTGGGTCAGCACCCTAGATTCGAAAGAATTAACTTATTTAATTTAAAGTGTAATAAATATAGTCGATTCAAAGTAAATATCCCCCATCTTTACGGGATAAACGTCTCACCCCTCAGGTAAGTGTGATATTACCCGAATCCAAACAAGTCCCGAAATAATATATAACAACCTTGCCAATTCATATCAAATGCATTAACTATAGTCAACATGCTAAAATGTAACCATCTACATTCATATTATCAATGCCCAACGTACCCCAGTCTCATATATCTCATGAAGTCACATAAATGTCTATTATGCATAATATAGTATGGGTTTGTCGTTTACTATTTATGTTCTTATACTATTTGATAAATCTTAATTAATTAGGGTAATATATATATATATATATATGTGTGTGTGTGTGTGTGTGTACTTTCATATATGCGACACGCGAAAGCATCTACCAGTGGTGTCTCCTTCGTGCTTTATCGACAAGTCCAAAGGAAATCTCTATCCAAGTCATACATCACAAAACACACATAAGTGGGGTGGTCCCTATGCAGTACACCAGTTCACGGCCTATACCCAGCGGTGACAAAGAATCCCAGCATATACATCCGCCTCTTGTAGATGGCGCTGCTACGTACTACCCATAAAAATTACTTACACAACGTATAGCCCACCTATGCCGATGTGTGCTACGGTCCCGAACGCGTGAAAACCCAAGCCGATAGGACCGTCCACGAATATTGGTATGTACACACAAATAAATATAAATAAAAAAACTATTCCCATAAAATATTTGTAGGTAATTACTCTATAATTACCTAATCCCACATGATGCCCACAAATCATCATCCATTAATAATTGACCCTCTAGTTAATTATTAGTCCCTTCTTCTTTAAAAGATTATTTAACCATCTAGTTAAATATAATTTTCTAATTAATATTTGTGCCACATTTGCATTTAAAATAAATTCATCGTTGACATAAACATCGTCCCACCAACTCTTATAGATTCTAAAAATACCTCGGAACTAACCCTAGTCCCAACTCAACCTGTCCCGGGGGCCAAATCGATCCGCCCAACAGCCGAATCGATTCGTACATGGTCAGAAGCCCAGATCTGCTACATTTTCCCATTACGTTATTTATTATTTATTTCCCAAAATCCATTCCAATTGTTAATTCCTTTACATAATCATATGAATAGGTCCCTACTACTTAGTTACTCATCTTAGAACAATAAATTTCATATATTAACATTGATTTCTTTCCCCAAATCCCATAATTCATATGAATCAAGACCATTAGCCTAGATTTTCTAACATAATATCAATTGTGGAAAATCAAATATTGAACATATAACATGGGTTCAAAGTCACTTATTTCCAAATCATAAACATGCATAAAAAACTTCTACATGTGATTCCAATTCTCCAAATTTATCCAAAGAACCCTAAGTCATCTATCATCCAATTCAAGATTTTGATTATCTTAGATTTATGGGTTAGCAACCTATATTCCAATCAATCCTATTAAATCCCTAACATTAAATCATCAAATTACAAACTAAAACTAGAAATCACATGGAGTTTACTACGATGAATCAAGAAGCACATTGAACGTTAAATTAAGCGAGAAAATTTTTTCCTGGATACATGGTTAATGAATTTCCCTTTGAATTCCTTATTCCTTATCCTTTTTTGCCTTTGTTTTATTCTCTCTTGACGTGGGTATGTTAGGGTTAGGTATTTGATTAAGTGTGGGGAGTGTTAGTCTTTCCCTTAATCTTTTATTAGTCCCAAATCCCGAGTTGGATTTATTTCCCAAGTTTTGGACCCCCCAAATGGGCCTGAACCCATAATTAGATTAGATCAAAAGTCTCCCAACTTATATACCTATACCTCGGGACCATTACTAAAGGTTTAAAACACGAAAACAAGCCCATATGACTTCCCGGAATGTGTCCCAATTAATTTTTTTCACAATTATATTTATAATCAAGTCGTACATTATACAATAATTATCTACTACACATGAAATTATTTTCCATTGTAATTATTAGCATAAAATATCAATCACACATGTTTATGACGTACTAAAATTTACTTGTTCACAATTAATAATTTAAATTCACCGAATTAATTCAATTTCCACGAATTTTATTTTATTCCAAAAATATAGTTTTATTTATTCTGGAAAAAAATACGGGGTATTACACCAATTGAATCTAGTTAGAAGCCGTTTTACTTGCTATATGTGAAATCATACCAGGAGTGTGTTTTGTGCTCATTTGTAACCTACTAGTAGGAATTTTATAGGGCACTTATGACATTGACCACACATGGTATTCCCGTTGATAGAGACGGGATCTATAAATGTCCTATTTACCCTGATCCTATGTGTTGAGTTACCTTCTCCTGAGGTTGGACAATAGGGCTTAATCCTCTTGTATAACCTTGGCCATAGGGTCATATGTTTTGTGTGATGGCATAGTAATTTTCCTTGTTGTTTCCGTTTTGAGGATAAATGGTCGGGACGTCCTACATATATAGATAGTAGTGTCAGGGGTGATCTTCAAAGTCAATAGGGATAGGCCTTCACATTTTGTTTTCAGGCTGTAGGTGGCCCCATATTATTTGATTTATGTTGAGAATATTCACAGGCATTCTAGATTGTGTGATTATCAACTAGCTTATATTTTAAGACGATTAAATATTATTTATACTAGATATGTATACATATGAGACGATGACTTGGGAGTTTTAAAATAATATATAATAGATACATATATACAAAACTCGGACTCTGGAATAGTGCAGTTTGATGCACTACAGATGTATATCTAGAAATATAATTATAGAATACTGTTAAATAAATGAAAACAGTATAAGCATGTGAATACTATTATAGGAAGAGTTATTAAAAACTTAATTAAGATGAACTCTAAGAATGAAAATACCTTTCGGGACAGGGATTAATACTGCATGTTTATTTATATTGTTTGGGTTGGGATAACTTAAAACCATCTTAAATACTGAAGGAAGATATTTTATAATTATTTGGCCCATATGTATTTATATCCTTATGTATTGTAGATGTCTTAGGTTTAATCCTCTCCGTGGGATTTTTTTTATAGGTTTAAGGTCGTAATCACCATCGAAGACTTGAGCTATTCATTGGAGGAGATTCTTCAACATCAATTTTATATATCATTTCCTATGATGTAGGTGTCGAGCATTGTAACTCATTTACATTCTCGTATTCTTTTATATTTCAGTTTATTCGGAGAGTTTTATTTATTCAGATTTGCCGAGTCAGAGAATTGTATGTAATGTATTGAATATAGATTATTATTATTATTGAGAGTTAAATTTTGAGACATTGAGATATGTGATATTCCAAATATGGAGTTTTAGTCTATTGTCGTTCAAATTGTATCATATTTACAGTTTACTTATAAATGTTATTATATTCAACATTTTCGTATTATTATTATTTATCTCGTTCATGCTTATAATGTTACTAATTTTTTTTACTCCCATGATTTTTATTATAACTGATCAATCTATTAATGGATTTTATAGGGTGTCACAGTTACTGTCAGAGAATTCCAGTATCTAGTGTCCTATAGTTGAGTGAGTCCACCACTTTTTGATGTAGCATTCCTTGACTTTTTTAAAGATATATCATTAGGATCTGTAATCTGAATAATGATAACTGCTTAAGGAGCTTCATGCCATTGGTTTTGATCAATGACTCTACTAGACCAAAGTTTATCAGGATGATTCCCTATTTGGATTTCATTCGTTAGATATCCCATGCATGGTTTTAATTTAATCAGGAGTTAAGGCCTATTGAGTATGAGGCTTTTATTGTGTACTTAGAAAATGGTTTTAGGGAAGGTTTTTCCACTTTCCATTAGTAAAAGTATAAGAAGAAAGTTCATGAAACCTTATCAAGGCAACCGAGTGGTACCTCGGTATAAGGGGAAGTTCAACTCTTTTTCTCTTTTGCACCAAAAGAGAAGAAGATGGATTGCGATATCAAAAACCTTACGTGAAGCATTCAACAGGTTTATTGGTTAACCCGTCCTTCACCATTTGTGCTCATATGGTGGAAGTTATCCTCCTCCATCGCCCGGATCATCTTGACTATCAAAAGGACAAAGTTCCTAAGAAAGAGAAGATCGGGGATGGACTAGGTCCAAAATATTAGAGACGATGGAGAGTCTGAGGAGGCCCTCACCAACAAAAGTGTGTTGACATTGCTGGAGAAGACCCTAAGAGGTTCTAAGAAGCGAATAGCCATAAACATCAGGGATACTATGGCTACGAAAAATAGAGACAAGGCCGACAAAGCCTGAATAAATAGGACCGACCACAGAGACATGGTCAGTAAGTCTATCATTTTAATGGTTTCTTTAGAGGAAAGTGTTACACTTGTTGCGAGTGGGACCACTTAGTTAGGATATGCCTTAGGGGAACCAGTATTTATAGAGATAATATTGGGAAATTGTTATGTTTATGGATCATGTGCACTAGTCTTATTTTGACATCGACTTGGGTCTTATTCTTTTATTAGTTTTACATTCACTATGATATTAGGACATATAGATACTTGCCATCAAGTTTTCTTTACACGTGGACACTGCAGTGGTTAGGGGTGCTTCTTTACATCGTGTTTGTAGAGACATAGAAATTGCGATTGGCCGAATTATATTTCTACCAATTTACTAATTTTAGACATGATCTCGTATAATTTTATTATTGGGAAACGATTGGTTATCTATGTGTTATGCTTTAATAGAATGAAGCCATAAGTCCAATGAGTTTTCCATTCTCAGGCATGAGATGATTCTTATAGTTATTCTTAGGCTCGAGGGAGGGTCTAACACATGCTTATATTATATAGATATGGGGATATGTGGAGGTTACGGTTCCTTAGAGATATTATCGATAGTTAAGGATTCTTCCAATTGTATTTGAGGTGATACCGGGGCTACCTCCTACACGTGAGATTGATTTTGTCTTAGTATTGACATCAACATCAAGACCGTAGCGAGGTCACATTATATAATGACTTCGTTGGAGATGTAAGAGTCTTGGGATTAGGAACAATTAATTTTTATATAAGGGTTTATTCAAAGGAGTACGTCATCATGGAGAAGCTCTCTCATTGCTAAAAGATGGACAGTTCACTACGTTTATGTGTGGACCACCTGGAGATCAACAAGGTCATGATACGAAACAATTATTCATTATAGTATATCATGACTTGTTTGATCATTTGAGGGGAGCATTTTTCTTTTTGAGGATTGAATTGCACTCGACTTATCACCAGTTGTGGATTCGGGATGAGAATATGCCAAAGACATGATCATCCATATTTTAGTTCATGCCAACTGGGTTGAACAATGTTCTAGCCATGTTCATAAAGTTAATGTATGGAGTATTCCAACTGTACATGGACCAGTTCATTATTACATTTATAGACGACATCTTGGTCTACCCAGGATTCAAGTATGGACATGTACTGCATCTGAGGAAAATTTTACAGATGCTTCGAGAAGACAAGTTGCATGCTAAGTTTCTCTAAGTGTGGAATTTAGGTATGGGAAGTACAGTTTAGGGCATGTTTCATAGGAGACTGAGATTTTTATGGATCCTAACAAGGTGTCGCCAATGATGAAATGGGGACAACCTATGACACGTATTGAAATCAGGATTTTTTTTTCGGGTTAAGCAAAGTACTATAAGAGGGTCATTAAGAGTTTCTTAAAGATTGTGCAACCACTAACCCACCTTACTACAAAGGGGGTATCATTCATTTGGGACAAGCGTTGTTGTGGACTTTTGAGGAGTTTAAGGAGAGGCTAACAACCAAATTTTTGCTCTTTGTGTTTATAGACATTACTTTTGGCTAGAAAGATTCACATTATTCTCTGGGAAGAGTGATTCAAGTTATTCTCGGGCCACATGAGCCTTTAGTATATATTCACTCAGTGGGAGTTGAACATGAGTCAAAAAGAGGTGGTTGGAGTTTGTGAAGTAATGCCACTTCTCATTTCGATATCTTTCGGGAAAAAGGCAAATATGGTAGAAGATGCCTAGAGCCTTTAAGCAATAGTTAGGATATCATCTTTAAGGGTATAATACTGGGATACTTTGCGTACAATTGATGAAACATAGGCATATTTAAAAACAATGGCCATTGCACCCGATATTAAATCCCGTGTAATTCATGCCCAATCATTAGACTCTTTTTGTTAAGAGAAGGTATCAGAACATTTTTTGGAAGGATTTCCATTTAATTATATTTTTGTCTCAAACATAGGCTGGTTTTCAAGGTATATTAATTATACCTGAGGGTCCCAAACTACAGAAGGTAGTTTCGGTCGAGGTGTATGGTTCATGGTTCACCGTACATCAGAGAGGTGACAAGATGTAATCAGTATTGGTGGTCACGTTCGAAGAAAGTTATATCGGAGTTTTTGTCTGAGTGTATTACATGCCAATAGTAAAGGTAGAGTATTAAAGACATTTATCGAGATGCAGTTGTTAGATATACCAATGAGGAAGTGGGAGAGTATATCACGTCAGATTGAATAAATTTAAAGAGATGCAGTTGGTTCATAGTCCAAAAAGGGATGTGATGGAATTTGGTTCATCAACGTCAGATTGAATACATTTGATTAGAGACCTGGGATGAATAGTTATTTGGGCCATTTTGTGCTCAAGAAACCTCAAATGGAGTGGTGCTTATCAGATAGCATATGAGAACTTCCTAGAGTAGGAAGAAGAATGAGGGAGAGATGAGGAAGCATAGATTAGAGTCATAAGTGGGAGACCAAGTGATTTTGAAGGTCTCCTCGGCTAAGGTAGTTATGAGGCTCATGTCCAAGGAGACATTGGCGCCCCTATACATAGGTCTTTTCACTATATTGGATTCGTCGAGCCTTACCTAATCACCTTCATCATGTACACGGCGTTTTCAATGTGTTTTTCATGAAAAGGTTTCTAAGGGATGAATACCTCCGCATATATTATGTCAAGGGGAGAGAAAAGTCTAATTACTAGCGAGAGGATGTCATGTAGGAGAGATATTCTCAATCTTCAAGTTAGGAATATAAAAGAATCCAATTTTGAGGAACAAAATTTCTTGTTTAATGGGGGAGGAATGTAATACCTCCTTTTTATAGCATTTATTTAATCGTTAAATTAATTATTGGATATTGATGAATTTTTATTTCATATGACATGCAATATGTCTTTTTGTGATTTGAGATGTTGGACTTTCGATATGTCACTTAGTGGTTTGAGATGTTACATATATTGTGTTTCACAATTGAGTTACGTGTTTATTGGACTGATATTTTTCTAAATATTAGCAAACTCATAATAATTCATTAAGATAAATAATTAACAAACTTAGTATTATGGGTGGCTATGGAATCGTTAGCTTTCAAGGGTTCCCTTGTCTAGATTATTCCCTCTTAAACGGGTCCCGCCAAATATTAAGTAGGTTCTTATAATAGCGAATCATAATTTAAATAATTAATAATTAAGATTTAAACTTTTACAATATGTTCATTTTGGAGTTGTTTCGTGGGACATTTAGAAAGTCTTGTTTGGGTTTTAAATAATGGATTTTTTGTCTATTGGATTGGTATATGGGTTGTGCCAAGTTTTAGTCCATTTAGATCTTGTTTTAGGCTCTTTGTTGGAGGTCATTTTGAGGTCTAACCCTACTTTTGGGTTTTCTTATTCTAATAACCTAATTAAAATAACCTAAAACGCTTATAGCATATTGGCAGAGCCCTGACTTTTAATGAAAAAGAGGAGGAAACCCTTACATGGAGAAATTGGGGATATGGCATTGGAGATTTGGGGGAATTGAAGATTTATCCTATAATCATCCCAATACAAGTCTATTTTACATAAGAATATAATTAGGTTTGTGTCGGAATAATACTAATATGTTGGAATCTGTGAAAATAATCTAAGAATACTATTTTAGTTCGTAATTAAGAATAAGATGGTAACCTTAGTTACATATTGAAGAACTCGTGTAAGTTAATTTTTAAATCAACAAATTAAGGCTTGAATTATTGTAATTAGACTTAGAAATTGTTAGATGTAAATCATACTTGTTCTAATTTGTAAAAAAATCCTAACATAATATGTTAATTAGTGAGAATTTGTAGGGTGATTGGATAATTCATGTGTAGAACATAAACGTAGCATTTCTTTTATAAAATCTGATATTAAATTTTTAAATGAGCTGTCAATCATCTAAAACTTATAGAAACATGTTTATAACACTTATGTTGCTTGTGTATGGAGGAGATGAACTAATTTTGAGGTATAGAGGTTGTAGGAGTTGAGGGTATTTAGCTATGGGCGTAAAATAAGAAAGCAATAAGAAGAACCCCTCATAGGGCCCGTATGGGGCTAGGCCTAGTGTGCGTCACTTTGGGGATTTTGCAATGGGTTTTAGGGGTAGGTTAGTTTGGTGCTCTAAATCATGATAAACATAAGGGCGGTAGGTTTTGGAGAATAAGACATAGTTTGAAGACCATTGGGTTCGAATAAAAATTATATTGTCGGTTAATAGTTAGTGATTATGTAACTCATCGAGAAGATTAGTTATAGAATTCAAATGAGTATATAAACGATAGGAGAAGGATGATACCTAGACTTAAAAAACTAGGGGTTCTAGATAATGTTTATGTATATAGTCAATGGAAATTGTGCATAATAACATGTAAAGATATTATATGTGTAACCCAATTGAGTCAGGTTCGATACTGTTTTGATTGATTTGTGTGCTTGTAGGTAACCTGCCACTAGGTATTGATGGGTCACATACGACCACTACACTAAAAATGCGGATTTGCAAGTGTAACGGTTCAAAACCATTATCAATAACGATTTTTGACGGTTCAAAAGGTTCCCATATAAGTTGTTTAGGAGGGATAAATTACATAATTTGCAATAGGTTTAGACCGACGGTTTAAAAATCTTTCTATTGTTCTACTGGTAACAGTTTGTGACTGTTACAGCTAAAAATCCATCTAAAAAACTATTATTGATTTACCTTTATAATGGTGCTAGACCATTAAAAATAGTATTATAATTTAAAAAAATCATTCAGCAAAATTATATAATAATCCATTTACAAAAGTTGTAAATTGTTAAAAATAAAAATATTATTTTCAAAACTAGTTTTGATTCATGCTATCCAACGGTTATGGATCATTATAAGTTTTATCATAATTTAAATATATATATATATATTCTTTACCCCCAAAATACCTTTATTAGACATAATATCATAAATAAACCATATTTATAGCCCAAAACACCACAATAAGCACCAAAAACTTGATAGGAATATCACACTCTGCGTGACGTGAACATATAATATACTTCTTGCTCTTTACATGGCCCATACTAAAATAGTACTTGAAAAAATTAGACAAATATTAATAATAGTAAATCTCCATTTTAGAACTTTCCTATTTAAAAGAAAATTAAAGATAAATGACATTCATCCTTAAATTCATCACAACTTTGGTGACCTATTAAGAAATCCAAATTGAATCACGGATGTTTTGGATGAAACCAAAAATAAATTGAACAAGTAAATGTTAGATATGAGGTTCCAGATGAAGCAGGAAATACAATATCACCTTTAATTTCCTATAATACGTATAATAATGAACAGTCCATTGAAAATGTAAGCCATTTGTGCAGAGCATAACAGATACAACACATTCTCTTAAAGAAAAATTAACATTAAAACATAAACTATATATAATAATTAAAAAAGGGGAAATTGAGTGAAAAATCAAAGTCAAGGATAAACAAGTAAATGATCCAATATACATCAGATTTATTTATACAACCCCAGATTGACAGAGATTTGTTTTTCCTACTTAAACCTACAAAATAAAAATATACACTTGTTGAATAAACACTCTCCAAGACCATACCCAAATAATAAATAACTTAAATGCAATGTTGAATGTGCTTCCTAGCTGCTAGCAGCTTATATGTACTTAATTGCCCAATACCTTTAACAATTTATAAGGAGCCATGGAAATTCCTTTTCATAGCAATCCTGATTAAGTGTTGGTATCAAAGCTTGTAGATAATGATATCTACACTTGTCTACATAACTAAAATAGGATACCAACAACATAATAATAAAAACTCAGAGAAAATATACTTAATTTAAGTCTATAATTATTTTTTAAAGGTCTAAGGCATATTGATCTTGTTGTACAACAATTCTTGGTTTCCAAGACAGCATTTGGGGAAGGAAGTTTTGACAACCATCTTTCTCACTCAAGAGTAAAATAAAGTAAATATTTTTAAGTTGAATTTAAAAGTATTGAGTTCTTTTTCCCTCATAAGCAGTTCTTTATCTTATTTTTAAACTGAAAAGGTGGCAATTCCAAACATCACCCCCCCCGGGGGGGGGGGGGGAGGGGGTATTGGAGGAATACAAAGTTATTTATTATGTCTAGTGTTTTAAACTTAGTTCACCGTCTTAAAGTGTAAAACCATGATTTCTGGACATGGTTTCAGCCTAAGGTCCAATTTTTTACTTTTGGATCTTCAAAATAATCAACTATCCCTTGTAGCTCATTTTCATCATGAACTTAATCACTATAGTAATAACTCTCATTATAATTATTAAGGCATTCATATGCATCCATCTTGTACATAGAAAATAGAACAACAATATGTAGTGTTCAAGTTTTGTGAGGACTATATTCCATCTAATAATTATAGTAAAACATGTAAAGCTTTTATTGTCTATATATAATAATAGTGAAATCATTAAGAGTTTAAAATTTTATTTAATAATTGAGTTTTATATATAATAATAGTGTAATTTTTCACTACTTAGACATACTAAATTTACATAGTTGTCAATATTTTTTCATTATTCATGTAATTGTAGTATTACAAAAACTATGAACAGAGACTTGATTATACTTTCAACAATGAGTTTTACTTATTTCTAAATAAATTAGAACCCAAATATGATAATTGAATTCTATAACAATTATATACCATTTTTGGGAGCAATTGTATAACAAATTTTAGTGTTATTGCCTAAAACTAATATATTAATTGCACTAATCATAAACAATAACATATAAAGAGATATAAACCAAGGAAATACTAATCTAGAGCAAACAATAGAGAGAGATCAGGCAAAGAGATGGAAACCATGTTTACATGGTTCGGCCAAAAGATGTGCCTATGTTCATAGGTGTTAGTGGTGATTGTATAGATTTATATGTCTAATGCCATTGATGAGTCGTCGTTATAAGTTCTTGTGTTGACTCTAAAAATGGACAGCATAATGGCATGGACAATATATCTCGATCCATTTACAATGAGGGATAACGTGCTATATATAGGCTATTAGAGGAAGAGAGAATGTAAATGGACATGTGTCGTGCCTTTGTAGGTTAGGCATTTAGATCTTTTACATGCAATTGGGGAGGATAATCATTAATTTATTACGTGAACATGGAGTAGAATACTTACATATCTCCCACATGCATGCGTGATGTGACTACTGCTGACATCATCCTATCATGTGGTATATGCTTGCCTTGACTTTTTATATGTAACAATAATAATTGATGTGAGCTAGCTAGGTTAAGTCGACTTCCTGTGACAAAAGGGACTACCATAATTTCTATGGACGACCAGATAGTTAGTTGAGCCGACCTCTTTTAAGAGATAAATGAGTCTAGTTGTCATCTTCTAATTGGTTCGTGGGTTATACCATATTCATGGTACAACAAAAAACCCCAAGACTTTGTTCGCGATTGAGGTATGCAACAGATTCTCTGAAGTATTACATCTTTTGAGTATGTGCTGAAAAAATTGAGTGAGTGAAGTGTCAATAAGTGGAAAGTTGTCGGCCTTGGTAATATTGGTCATCTTTGTATCCTCTAGGCGCGCGTCGAACAAAATGATTTGTAAATTTTTTCTCTTGAGTTTGAACTAGACATGTGTCATGCACTTGGAAAAGCGTCTAGTGTAATTATGATGTGCGTGCTTGGGGCAACATATATTAGTATACAAAGCGTCATTTCCTTTTCCCATGCGTGATATCATGCACTGGATTAATAGGGGCAATTATTACCGCCTAAAAAATATAAAACCCAATTTTCAAATCATTTAAAACATTTTAAATTCACGCGATTTCTTTTCGAGAGAGAAAAAAATTATGTTCCCTAAATCCTTTCTTCTCCTTCCAAAAACCTTCCTACTTTCAGCCATTGTTTACTAGTTCTTTGATTGGAAACCCTTTTTTGGTGAGTTTTTCTAGTTTTCCTCCATCCATTGATAATGTTTGAGCACTATTTTGTTCATCTTCGGCTCTTTTAAGGTTTCGGGTATGTCATTTATCCTTTAGTGTTTCAATATGTGTTCTTCTATAATTTTGTCCCTGCTAGGCTGCGATTTTTTACTGATGGTGGTGGTTGTTTGTTAATTTATTGTCTTATTAGAGTTTAATCATCTTAGGTGGGCATTGAGTTGGTTGTCCGAGGGTTCCCAAATTTAGATTTTTTTTTTATTGTTATAGGGTTTCATATTGCCTAAACCTCTGATTTCTGAAACCAAACAGCCCCAACCATTTATGTACCCAAAATGCCATATTTCCTTAGATAATTATGATTATTATGTTGAGAGGTGGCTAGTGTATTTGACTAAACTAGTGCAATGTTTTCCTGGCATCTTCGCTAGAAGGTTTGCCAAACCTCTTTAGCTTGTTTGACCCGAGAACAAGCATGGTCACGCTAGGTACACTCCCACGATAGGTCTTGTGATGTTTTTGACCACAACCTCCAGACGTGGAATCTCACATCCTTGATTTTGTGGGACCATAAATAGTTAACAAGGTTGACCACCAACTTGGTGGTGAAAATTTTGTGAACATGATCTCCGATATATCTATCGTTGACTTGGAAGCTTCAACTAGAGTAGTCACGTCTAACAGATTTATAACTTCCATCTCTCCTGGGGAGGTGTCTTCTATTGAAAAGAGTATTGCTATGATTTCCACCACCTTCTATGACCCTTCCAACTCTGACGCCAGCTGGCATGATTGTGATGTTCTTAAGGATGATTTGAAGGAGAGGTACAAAATTCCCATTAGTATCATAAATAGGATTCCTGATTATGATGTGAGGGTTTATGATCGTCTTAATACATATGAGATTTGCCTCCCCATGTGGGAACTCTAAGTTGGGCTTCATATACCCTTGCACCTAGTTATAATGTCCATTTTGAAGTGTTATGGTGTTTTTCTTATCCACCTTTCCACCAATTCCTATAGTACAATTCTTGGGCTGATGATGTTTTGGTAGTCCCAAACTGTTTTTGATCTTATAGGGGACATATTTGGGTTCGTTTGTGGCATAAAGGAAAATGTCAAAGCTCCTGGATATTATTACTGAACACCCAAGAAGTTTGGTCTGAGAATGGTAAAGGTTATCTAGACGAGCAATCATAGCTAGAAAAACCAATTTGTGTTTATGAAGGGTGATTGGGAGTTTAGATCCTATGGGAATAATAGGTCTTATAGGGTTCCACGTGATTGGTGTGGGTAAAAAAAAATTGGCAAACATTTTTGTTCATTCCTTTTGATATCCTATTGACATATATTGTGCCAATACTTTTGTTCAACTTTATCAGTGAAGAAAGATGATATACTTCGTCCTTCCTCGCTTGACTTGGTCGAATCTTACTGTGTGCCCAATCCCCCAAAGTTTGAGGATCTCTTCTCAGTGGCTAAGCTTACACGTGTTGGGTATCACACTCCCCCTGGTGGTGTTCCCCCTACTGGGACATTAGTTCCCCTAGTAGCAGAAGACCCTATTGAAGTCGAGCAAGGTGTTATAGCGATGGCACATAGGATATTTGATCGTGCTACCATGGATATTACTCACCACAAAAAATAATGGATCAAGAGGAGATTGTGGTTTTTCAACTGGTCAAAGGTTCTCCCAAGGTCACTGATGTGGTAAAAAACTTTCATTCTCTAGGTTAGCATATCATCGATGTAGAATTCCATAATTTTTTTGATCTAATATTAAACTTTATTCTCTAGCCTTTGATATGTTGCTCTAGCATTTTTTAGCCCATAAGGCATAACGTTATAGCAGTAGGTACATCAGTTAGTGATGAACAAGGTTTTCTCCCTATCTTTTGCCTTTATCTTTATCAGGTTATACCCTGAAAAGGCTTCTATAAAACTGAACAGTTCTTACCCGACCAAAGCATTGACCATCTAGTTAATCTAAGGCAAAGGATAATGGTCCTTTGTATAAGCCTTGTTGAGGTTAGTGAAATCAATGCACATACGCCAGTTGTCATTCTTCTTCTTGGCCATAACCATATTTGAAAGACATTATGGATACTTGATGCCTTCAATGAAATTTTCCTTTTTTAATTTATCAACCCCCTCCTAGATTGTCATGTTCTGCTCCTGGTTGAACACACTGCGCTTCTGTCTTACCGGTTTGGCATCCTATGCTATACTGATCTCGTAACAAAGGAATTTTTCATCTATCCAAGGCATGTCCTCATTGCTCCAAGAGAACACATCCTTCCTCTTCCTCAAGAATTCTGTAAACTCTTTCTTAAGAGTTGGGTCCAGTGATGAGTTGATCTGGGTTGTCCTCCCTGGGTGCTCACCGTCCAATATAAAAGGCTCGATATCCTCAACTATCTATAATTTTATTAGTTTATCTTCATCTAGTATCCAATATATTAATCTGATGAGTAGTGGACAATTTTTTGCATTCCTTATGTTCGTCTGACATAGTAGCACTCGTGCGCATCTAATTGATTTCCTTTCACTACGCCAACCCCATAACTTTTAGGGAATTTCAGACACAGGTGAACAGTAAATGAAATAATTTCAAACTTTTGCAATTCGAACCTTCCAAACATGATGTTTTATCCTGAGTGGATGTTCTCATCTAGGATAAAAAAAATCATCTTTGTTCGATAAGTTTGCCATGTGCTGACCATGACCTCCAGCTCAATTATTCTTAAGGTGAACACCTTCTCGCCCAAAAAATCCATATGAGGCCTGTGATATGCCTCCAACTTACGATCTTTAAACCTCAAATTCTTAATGAAACTGTAAAACATAACATCAGCTGAACTGTCATTATTGACTAGAATTCTTACCACATGACTCTCGTGCAATATCACCACAATGAACAGAGGGTCGTCGTGCGTATGAAGTACACCCGGCAAATCATATTTAGATAAACTAATGATAAGGCAATATTTATTTACCTTTCTGGGCCGAGCTTCCATAAAATCAACCAAGGTGATATGTCTAACATGAGCATAGGCCTCCCCTCATTGATGTAGGCTTTTCTATCGGTTGGTTAATGTTTGCCACCAGTATCACCTCCTGCTATAAAATTACACACAAAATAAATTATTTTAACTTCGTGCACAGGCTCCTTGGTCTTCTTGAGCAGATCTGGATCATCTTTCGAATCGTCATTTTGGCCATTTTTCTTCCAGTCCGACTATTTAGAAAGGTACATTGAACATCTCTTGGGTTTCTACTCATCATGCCAATCTAATCATCCACCTTTATCAACAAACTTCATTAGTTTGTTTCCTCTAATGATATTTTCAGTCCCATTCTTCAAAGCAAGGAAACTATCAATGTTATGGCCGTGATCCTTATAGAATTTGTAGTACTTACTTTTATCCCTCTTGTTAGGAAGAGCCTTCAATTTTCTTGTCCATTTAAAGACCACTACACCAAAAATGTACTTTTGTTACCGTTTACCCGTAAGGACTTAGCACGGTCAAAGATCGTGACAACACCTACCTATTTTATTATCACGATCATGTCAGGGTCAAAAACCGTAATAACTATCAAATTAATTATAACCCTAACCCTTTTTTCTCATCCCTCCACATAAACGATTCTACTCTCTCTCTCCACAAACCGTCGCTATCCTCTCTCTCTCTCCACCATCAACACCACCAACACCGCTTCTCTCCTCTATCTCCCACTGGAGAATCCATTCTCCTCTCTCTCTCTCCACCATCGTTGGCAGCCACTCGATTGGTCAGTAGGATGGAAATCCACAACCAACACCATTTTCCACCATCTTTTTCCACCCCTAATATCGCCGCTGATATATCCACCACCATCACCGTTACTAGAAATTTTATCTTTCTCTGTCATTGGTATTCTTTCTCTCCATCTCTCTTTTTCAAAGATTATATATATCTATTATTATATAGTTATTTCATTTTTATATACAAAACTCTAGTGCACCCAAAATGGACAAAAAAGAGAAGATTAGGGTTAGGAGTTAATTTCTCTCATTTGTATGAATTTTTGAATTTTTTTTGCATATCATTCTCTATTATATAATGTATGTTCATGAATGGATCTTTTCTTAAGGTTTTGATTTGTATTACTATTGTCATTGTGCTTTCTCTTTTAATGTGTAAAGATTTCAATATTTAAAGTGGGTTTTATTAAAAGGTGTGGTTTATGGTAAATAAATAAATGACCTAGTTGTATGTATGTGTAGATATATATTATGAGAAATATATTGAATGTTCCAGCGCATTTGGTTTGATATTAATAAGTGAACGTGAATGTATATTTATTTCTTATCTTCTGGTGTGTTTTTTTATTTGTAATGTTAGTATGTTGAATGTGTTTTCGAAATCTCTATACGTGTTTGGTATTATAACGAGGAGCATATAATTATATATTTATATATATTAGATATATCCATAGCACGGTTGTAAACTTTTTAAGATTATTCGTCTCTTTGGTGTACCAGTGCAATGTGACGAGAATGTATCACGTGTATCACGATGACAACACAATTGATCAATACCAAATGTCCAAAATTATTTTTAGGTCATTTAAACAAAATTTATAGAACCATAAAAAACTTATTTTACATCTTTTGAATTGTTCATGGCTACTTCAACAGTAAACTTTGTTAAAGTAGGTTTAGGTTTAGTAGGTTTACTTGTATGTTGGCTACTAATATTGAGTTTATAAGAAAGTAAGAAATAAGGTAAAGTGCAAAACTAACACTGAAGTTTGGGGTCATTTTCAATTTAGGTCTTCTAAGCGAGGTCCTTGGAATTGGCCAAAACGATTATTGGCCCCGGGTACATTAATTGGAGGAGGGTTCCCGTTGAGCTTAAGATGTCCGTTTGGAGGGCATTACAGGTATATGTTTGATTCAATCATATTTGAATTTTATTTTATAATTTAAATACTACTAAGTCACTTACTTTAATATTTTTGGTATTTATTGGATAGGAAAAATTCGACTTTCCCCTAGAATCACATGACGCCACATTGGAACAGCTAAGGGAGCAATGGATAATGCGTAAGAAAAACATGAGTGAATAATATTTTGGTAGGGACCGGGAGTCCATCTTATGGCGTAGGCACATGATCCCCAAGAAAGAGCCAATCTTATTGGTCAACTGGCCATAATTTATTGATAATGAGATATGAGAGAGGCAGTTGTCCTCTCATGAATCAGGGAGGGAAGATCAGGCCAAGAAGTTTGACGTGCACTACTCCAGGTGTATGTCTTACATCGAGGTGGAGCATAGGATGGTAAGTATGAATGTTATTTCATTTCACTTTTATTTTATTCAATTATACACTAATTCACTAATTTAGCATTATGTTATTTCAAGAGAAGGGGAGTGGTCCTGAGGGTAATTCACATAGGCTCGATGCCTAAGTGGGGATTCAAACAAAGAAAGGGAAGGACAAGGTGTTCAATCCGGTCGTGGCCTCCACTATTGTAAGTTATAATTATATTTATGTTATTAATTCATTATTTATAATCACATACTTTTTTGTTATTTCATCTAATAGCGTACTTTTTGTTATTTCCGGAAAAGCTTATAAAGTCCACAACTCGCAGAGTTATGTCGACAAGGCATTTTTTAGTACGGATGAAATTAGCTAAGTGCTCGGATGGGATCATAAAGTTCGTACTAGGGGTTTTAGATCTTGAGTGGGGAAGTCGAAGCTCATCGGGATGTTATCGAGTAAAAGTGGATAGTCATGCAAGGTCAACGAGTTGAAGACCAACTCGGACCAAAAGTTTTAAAACATCAAAAAAACATTGAATAAAGTTTTTTCGATGGTTAAGCAAGCTATTCGAGGTCGAGTCGAAAGAAGCTTGTGGAAGGGCAAGGAGAAAGTAGTGGATGAGGGGACCACTGCTTCGTCTTTCTCACCCTCACCAATAGACCCCTTATCTTCGTATGACTTATTCACCTCCCCATGTACTAGCTGTCCAGACTCTATTTATAATTGGTTGGGAGAAATTATATTAACTAGACTTATGGGGAGTCGATAGAATTTCCAGGGTTTGAGGGACCCAAGTATATGCCGAGGTTTTGTTGTGCATAACCGTTCGCTACAGCATCATAAGGGTCGGGTCCGCATTACTGACGTTTTGGTGGGAAAATAAAATGAACCCCTATGGTTGAATGCACAATGTGTCATGCGACCTATTGAGGGATGTGTTGGATCTTATATTGTATGTCCTACCTTTCTCCTCCTACCTGCGAATCAGTGAAAATTTTGTTTTTACGTAATAATTTGTTTGTAGCATTTAAATTCGGGTTGATATATTGTGTTCCTTATTTATATTTGGTTATTGATTGATTATTATTAATATTTGTGTTAATTAATGTTAGTTATTGTTAAAATATATCTTTGATTGCTTCTACAGATTAAATAATATACTCCTCGGCAGTGGCAGTGTCCATATGGCCCAATACTTTTTTTATTCTGTTGCATAATTTTGTCACGGACTTTGTTCGTGAAACGTTCTTGATAAGGAATACTTGTCAAGGAATTATCAAGGTCAAAGTACATGATAAGTTTTACTTTATCAAGGACTTATCATGGTCAAAGTCTATGATAATGGAAAATATATCACGGACTTTGACTGTGACATGTTTGTGACAAATGAAAACTTGTTGAGGACTTTGACCATCACAGGTCCTTAACATCACCAGTAGTCACCCACATTCCTGTCATGATCTTTGATTGTGACAATTTTAACTTTACAAGGTCTCTAACCGTGAAAACTAGTGCATTTTGGTGTAGTGGTCGTTACTCCCCCAAATCTCATAGAGGATGTGGTGCACACCTACGGTCAATAAAGTACATTCATCAAACTTCTTTGATCTATTTGTATTCTTGTTGTCCATGGACTCTTTATTCCTCTACGAGATCTTGTTGACATCGGCCTTAGAAGGTCATAACTCCTTAGCCTGTATTGTTTCTTTAGCATTCATAATTTACCAACTCTGGACAATAGCTCATACATAGTGCTCGATGGCTCTTTGTTCAATGCCCAATACCACTTTCCAGGCAATAAACTGCTCATGATTATCATGATTACAATCATATTATCATAATAAATTACCTCCAGCTTCTCGGTATTAAAGCATGTGATAAACTCTCTAGTCATTTCATCCGTCTTCTGATGGATGCTTAACAAGTGAGCCATCCTCTTGCCTAGCTTTATTTTGAAATAGAAATTATTGACGAAGAGATTGGATAGCTATTGAAAGTTTGAAATCTACCCTCTAGGAAGGCCATTATACCAGATTTGAGTCGAACCAGTGATCGCACTAGAGAATGCTCTGTAATGTATCTCATTGGGAATTGAATAGATATTATCAACGGTTTGGTACTGCTCCACATGAAGCATTGGGTTAGACTTGCCATGATATTTGGGAGTGCTAACAGGCGATTTGAACTTCGTGGGTGTTATATAACCCACGATTGATGATGTAAATGGTGACTATTGGATAAAACCCATATGCAAAGGATTCTTGGTCTTTATGATTTCTCCTAAATGATCCTCTAGGCATTGGATAGACCCCGTCTGGGGTTGTTCCTCCTTCTCAGCCTTAAACGATACTGTCTTTCCAGATCGACTCTGACTTTTAGCTAAGATCTCTTCCTGGGAAGTGTGTTGGCTTTGTGTCCCTCGAGTGCTTGGTTTAAACCTAACTGAGCATTCAATCGTTTTGGTCTCAGTTCTTTTTGGTTCTTCTCTATTCTCCCTCGGGTCCCTGTCTTGGTGGGCTCTTACAACTCTTAGGCCCAATCGATCAAAGGCATACCCTCTGACGAACCTCTCTAAAATTGTCAAGCAATCTAGGAGTAAGTTTATTCGCATCATATCCACCAGTTCTGATGGTGGATGTTTCCCCTGGGTGATAAGACATGTCATCGCGCTTTGATCTAGAGTACCTGGACCTACTACCTTCCCCTTTCGAATCTAAATCCAACCATCTAGGGTCTTCCATGGCTCTATCATGGTATGGCTACCTCCTAACCTGTATGGGGTTGTAGGATTCTTTTTGTATCTTCAATCAAAGTTTTTATCCCCTTTTAGGGTACCTGGGTTCATTTTGGGACATCTTCACTCTACCAGAATGCTCTATGTCAACTTTTTGACGCTTTCTTATATAACCTTGTGACCTCTAGCCAAATACTCTGCTGCAAATCACCCCTACCCACAAGTATGTAAGGCATATCTTCCTCAATGGCTCTACCACTTTCCGAGTTTTTTCCCATCTTCACAGAATTCTAAGAAAAATAGAGTATTGTAACACAGAAAACTGAGCACGATAGTAGTGATAAAAAATAACGAAAAAGTAGATTTAAAATAAGGAAAATTAAGTCTGATGGCAAATTAAAGGAATCAAAGAGATTCGAAAGGAAATTTGTAGGTGACTGGACTCTAACCCGATGAAACACAGATGAATCATATTATGTTTCACTTTTTTCTCAGAACTGGGTATCCTCGAGTTTTAGTGGTAGAAGATAATAAATGTCTTGTTATTTCCCACAGACGCTGTCGATATATTATCGGCTGAAACTAGTACACTAATTGGACCTCAGCAAAAGTAAAATAATTATAAATAATAATATATAAAGATATATAAACAACAAAACTACTAATCTTAAGAAAATCGAAGAGAGCAATAAGAGAAAGAGATGGAAGTCGGGTTTACGTGGTTCGACCCAAAAAGGTGCCTATAACCCGAACTAGCCTACAGCAATTAACATTGTTATATAATACGATTGACTTAACCCGAACTAGACTCATTTATCTCTCAAAGGAGGTCAACTAGACTCATTTTTGCCAAAAAAAAAAGCACCAAATCTTTAAAAGTCCATAACTTTAAATCTATAAATAAAAAATTCATAAAATTTATATATTTGGAATCTACTCATTAAGATCTATCAAACATTTCCCATATTCGATATTTTTTAACGGAAAAATAAAACATATAAATTATTTATTTCTGTAAAAATTTAATTTTTTTCTAACGAGACAACTTCTTCTCCACTCCGGCGATGGTGTCGCTGGTGTAGACCAAAAAAAGGACAGAAATTGACGAAGAGAAAAATAGATACGAGAATATTAAGATAAAAATACGAAGATAGAAAGACTTCAAAAAACTTGATGGGGCTTCTTCGTCAAGTCCCCGACGGGGGAGGTGCTGCTCCGGTAGGGGTGGGGGTTGAGCTCCTAGAGAGAGAGATAGATGATTTTATTTTTAGAGAGAGATGATTTTATTTTTAGAGAGAGATAGAGTGAGTTTATAATAGTTTTGGGTCAGGGGTATAATTGTTTAAACATGTCTACTCTATTATGAAAAAAAAAACTTGATAAATTATAGAAAATTCAATCGGATTTTATGCATCTTTAACCCAGTAAATGAGACTAGCCCATAATAATCCCTTAAATATTATTTAAGGGAGTTGAGTGGGGAAGAATGGAGGGTGGTGGCTGGAAGTGGTGGATGGGTGTGGGGACGCAGATGAGGGGATAGAAGAAACAGTTTCTTTGTACTTTTTGTTTTAATTATATTTTCTTCTCTAAGGGTTTGTTTTAATTTTATTTATTCATTATGTTTTTATAACCATTTTATTTTTTTTTCATTTTATTATGTTTTCAATGTAGCACGATTTATTAAAATTTATTAATTAATACTAATGACCTATTTAGGTTAAAGAAATCCTTTAATAGCTGACAATGTATTATTTCATATAATACACGTTTATAAGTAAATTGAAAAAAATATAAATAAAGAGAGAAATTGCAATAATGTACAAGTATAAGGAATAATTGCCAAAAGTTCTCTTGAACTATGATTATATATCACACTTCAATTAAAAATATAGGGATTTATCAATGTCCCCATTAACTCTTTGTTTATATTCACTACAGACATGTGAAAATCTTCTTAATATTCTAACGATGCCATATTTTTTATTAACTAACGCTAACCCCGTCTACAATGTAGTTAAACTTTTAAATAAGTTAATTTATAACACAAAAATATAAATAATGGGTATACAGTTACCCGAAGTTATTGAATTGATATAAATTTATTTTTTCTCTTACTATTGGCTGTTGTAAAACTGTGGGAAATATTTTCATACCAAAAAATAATACACATGGAAAAAGTGTATATGTGGTAATATAATTACATTTAATCATTCAAAGTAACTTTTTTCTTTCTTAATTTTAATTTACTGATGGAGTTGTAACAATATAAACATACATTTTGATTATAAAGGGGAATAAAAATTAAAAAATAAGTATGCTTATATATTTTTCGTAAGAGCAAGTTTTATAATTTCTCATCAACTATTTTAGTTTGGCATATTCTGTTACGTATTAATTGATGATGCTAGAAATAGCACCACCGGATTAAGGTGCTTCAGAGATCAAACTATCATAACAATGGTAGTAAGTAAGCAATACAGATATAGAAGGAGGTGAGGAAAAGAGGAGGAACACACCAATATAAGTGGTTCAGCCCATCTAAGCCTACGTCCACTGTGAAAGTGAGTGATCTTCACTAATAAAATAGAGGCTCTAATGGCCTTTGTGTTACAATACACTCACTTTCTTCTCTATTGAGTAGTTTTTATAGAGATTCTGTTAGGGTTTACAGTCTTGATCCCTTTACAAGATAGGAGAAGACAAGTATATATAGTGCTTGAGGGGTGTAGTCTACACCCAAGCATGCAATGGGCATGAGTGTAATAATTTAGCCAATCTCAAGCGAACACCTGGTTGTGACACATATAGATAATGATGACCGAACATTCCCTCACGTGAGGGGAATGATTCGGTTATAACAGTGTTGTCCACGTGTTCCAACTCTTCCATGTGCTTGTATATGCTCGGACCTGTGACATCATTGACTAATGGGGTTTTGAGGTTTAATGGGAGTTTGGTGGTCCCGGAGGGAGATGATTTACGTTATGCAATGATGACATAGTCACACGGGTCTAGATTTTCGATATATCCCGGAGGGGATAAGATGTACCAGGATATGAGGTGGCAGTACTGGTGGAGTGGGATGAAGAAGGACATTGTAGAGTTCGTCTCCAAGTGCGTCACCTGTCAGATGATAAAGGTGGACCACCAGAGACCGCCAGGGTTACTTCAGTCATTGGAGATACTTACGTAGAAATGTGAAAGTATTTCCATGGACTTCATTACTAGGTTGCCTACATCACAGCGAGGTCACGATTCCATATGGGTTATAGTGGATCGGTTGACCAAGGTAGCTCATTTTCTGTCAGTAAAGACAGACTACACCACGGGCCAGTACGCACAGTTATTTATTATTGAAATAGTTAGGCTACATGGGGTGCCCTGGATATTGTGTCTGATAGAGACAAGATTTTTGTGTCGCGCTTCTAGGAGAGTTTTCAGGAGGCGATGGGTACAGAGTTGAGATTGAGTGCAGCTTATCACCCACAAAGGGGTGGACAGATAGAGCATACCAATTAGAAGTTGGAGGATATGCTACGCATGAGTGTCCTTGATTTTGGAGGAGGTTGATATCCGTATCTTCCACTCGTGGAGTTTTCTTATAATAACTCCTATCAGTTCACGATCGGCATGGCCCCATTTGAGGCATTATATGGTAGGCCTTGTCGTTCTCCCGCTTATTGGCTAGAGGTGGGAGGACAACAAGTTGCTCAGACTAGAAGTGATTCAGGAGACGTCATCTAGGATTGAGCTAATCAGGAGTCACATTCGGGTAGCCCAGGATCGGCAGAAAATCTACGTCGATGCAAAACGGTTCTTCAAAGAGTTTAGCATGGGGGACCAAGTATTACTGCGTGTGTCTCCTATGAAAGGAGTAATGAGATTCGTGAAGAAGGGAAAGTTGGATTCGAGGTAAGTAGGACCATTTCCCATTATCGAGAGGATAGGGCTAGTGGCATACAAATTTGGATTTCCAGAGCACTTGCACCGTATTCACGATGTATTCCACATCTCGTCGTTGAGACGATATCTTTAGGATGTTATGGCCCACACCCACATCGCGATAGAGGAGATTGACTTACAACTCGACAGTTCTTATAAGGAGAGACCAGTAGCTATCTCAGACCATAGAGAGAGGAGATTGAGGTCGAAGGTAGTTCCACTTGTACAGGTTCAGTGGAAGCATCATAATGTGGAGGAGTACACTTGGGAGCGCAAGAAAGATATGCGCAAAAAATATCCAGATCTATTTTTACCAGGTATGCCTTATTTTTTGAATTTCGAGACGAAATTCCATTTTTAGGGGGGAAGTATGTAATACCCCGTATTTTTAGGCCTTTAAATTGGGGATTTATTAAATGTAATTGAGATAAATTAATTTAATATTAATCCGAAAATTTGTTTTAAATATTTACTAGCGTGACGAGAGTTAGTAATTATTGGGAATTTATTGAATATTACTTAATGAGTAAAGTAATATGTAGAATTGAATTTATTAAAATTGTCACGAGTGATTGATATGATAATTATGGAAATTAAGTCGGGACGCGCCTGTGTCGTGTTGGGACTAAAGTATTATAATAAAAAGTGAATAAATTATCAGTCGCCCGTATGGTCATTTTGAGTGAGCCACCGTGTCCGGAAGGGTCAAGATGGTTAGAAAAGTGTACCCGGGGGTTTAGTTTGGGTCTCGGGGCATTTTTAGGCCTAACTGGCACCCCGGAAGGGCGATTTAGTCATTTCCAAATTAGGCCTTAGTTAAATGACGAAAATTGGGAATTAATATCAAATATTAGGCGAGTCTTCTAGGGTTAACATTCTCAAAAGTCTAGAATGGTAATGAGAGGAAGAAAGGAGAAAAGTCTTCCAAGAATCCAAGGCCAACAACCAACCCAATTGCACCACCGTCACCACCAAAACGCAGATCGGAGCGAAGGGATCAAGCCTATACCTATCAAACTCGTGGAATCAGACCTACTATCTTAAGACAAGTATCTATCTTGCTATTTTTCTAGTTGATATTTCACCATGTTAGAATAAGATTGATAAATATATGTTTTATTGAAGAATTTCATAAATTAGGAGATTTCAATCACATGTTTTAGGAGTAATAGATGTAATCTAGAAGCCTTGTCATATGTATAGGATTACCCACAAAATTTTAATGGTTTAGAAGAAAGAAATATGGAAAAAGATTTAGAATGTTAGAAACTATGATGAAACTAGGGTTCTTGACAAATATGGTGAATTGGCCCTTTAATCCTATGTCTTTGATGAAATTCGTACATGCTTTACGTAGAAAATCATGTAGATAGGTATATATAATCGATGGTTTAATTGGTTGGGATTTTAGGACTCATTTATGGAGTTTTGGTTGAGTTTTATTAAGGACACCCGTAGTTAATAATGCTAGAATCTGGGCTATACCTGATCGATCGATCGATCGACCCAAGAATGTCGATCGATCGACTGATCGATTGATCAACCCCTTTCATCAGTCGATCGACCCCTTCTGGAAGCTTCATGTTTTTTCTCTTTTTGTTTAATTCGGATCAAATACATAGGAACCCTTGAATATCATTTAAAGAGTATAATGGGTCATGAAGAGGACTGGTAGGGTCTAAGTAGATTAAGTTGAATGAAATTTTATATGGGATGTAACGGTGGGGTAATGGGGATTTGACACATATTGGAAATCATGCGTACGTTAACTAAGGAATTGAGAGATTCATGAATGACTTAGACCAGTATGTTAGACAGGGTATACCTACTGAATTTACCTTTAGGAAGAGAGAATACTTCGAGGGACGAGAAGTAATTTCAAAATGATTAATTGAGAATAAAAAATATATGAGTTCTTTATGTGTAAAGATTGGGTAAATTGTATTACGTACGGTTAAAAATATTATTATGGGTCGTGGGTGAACCTAATTGAAAAATGAGAATATTTATATATATATGACCGAGTGCATGTGTATATATCTATATTATATTTGTGTATAATCATACCCGCGCTACTTTCTATCACGAAGGTTGCTACGTCGGGACAGTCTTATCTCGATGGGACCTTTATGGGGAATATTGACTCATACCCTAGAACATAGGATTCCTTGGTACAGGCTATCTGAGAATGATAGTCAGACGGTCCTGAGAGACGTGAGGGGTATGTGCTGACCTCTTAGTGACTTGGAACTATGATTCGCCTCGATTTTGTGTGTATTGTGTTAATACGGTTCGAGAGTGATTACGAACTAGTATTTCCCTTAGTACGAGAGATGCGGGGACTTGATAGCAGAGTATGCCAGCACCATAGATTTTATGTGGGGTGCTGATAGTATACATATTATATAAGTGATTAATATATATACGAATATATTGAATTCTTCAACTGTGCGTATAAGTAGATAAATATTGTATAAATGCTCCATAATTATAGTAAGTGTTTGGGAACATTACAACAGTATTGTGAAATACATAATAGACGTAAGTAATCGGTAAGAGACTAATCTTTAAACTAAAATCATAGCCTCGTGACATCTCGAAATAGAATTTATGGGAGATGAATTAGATACATTTATGAGGTATTTTAGTAGTACGGTAGGCGTGCACACTAGATGAGAGGTGAGAATTCTCAAGAGAGTGTCGCGTACTAACATGGTCGTTATATTAGCTAGTAAGCATTTTAAATACTTGCTAAACTATTTTTAAAACTATTTTACACTCGGGCTCTGACCCGTTTCCTGTCATTTTTCTCTCTGTTGTATATATATGTATATATTACAGGTGCCCAGTCACAGGGGCGTCAAGCGTAGGTTCTTTTGATTGGACATGCTGCAGCTTATGTGGGAGTTGATGGCCTTTGCTCTAGACGACCTCTTCCTAGATTCAGGTCTTGATTTAGTACTTCATAGCTCGGGCATGTGTCGCCCGATTTCCTATTTCAGTTTAGACTTATTAGAGATTTTGTATTTATTATGTTTTCAGTATTTAGTACTTTGGGAGTTATTTCTTGACATGATGATTTCACTTATGGTTATTGACTGGTTTGGTTAATCTAGTTGGTTTATTTCTTTTGGTTGATTGTTATCCTTAGCATTTATGTTATTCTTAAACTGATTTATATTTAAAATGTTTTTCACATTGGGATTTAATAAATGGAATAATACTTTAAATTGATTTGACTCTTAGCTTAATTAATTAGGGTGATTAAAAAGGAAAATTGGTTTCGACAGTGATGCTAAGAATGAACCACACCGTTCACCTTGATTTTTAATTTAATAAAGGACTGATCACCCGGTATTTAATTAGGTGGGGTGTCACACCTGAGCCTACCAAGGTATCTGACCCAATGTCGGATTCGTCTGCTTTAAACCCCATGTCAACATCTGAAGCGGGTGAGAGCGTAGACTCTTTCCAAGAGGATATGGATTACTCCTCTAGGAAAAGTGGAGTTTTTGAGGATGAAGAGGTTTCAGACCATGCCTCGTCTCATCAAGGTGCTGAGCCTTCACGTAGATCTCCCTCCAAAGAGATTTTAGAGCCTAACGTCGTGATTCCTCCTCCCATTGATGTCATTCCTCTATCGGTTGCAACTGGCGTTGAGTTTGCAAAGAGGTTTCTCGTTGATGTCCCCACGGGTGCCTAGGCTGAGGTTGTTGGGGATGGCGATGATGATAAAGAAAGTGTACTTGATACCTCGATAGATGTAGAGTACGAGACACTGTAAATGAATACGATCTTTTAGCCTTCAGACACCTTTATTCCATTGATTCCTCAATCATTATGAGGAAACCTATTAAGTAAGAGAGGGCCTTTGATGGTTGAGAGGGTGAAATCTGCATTTATGAGCCGATGTTAAAGTTAGGTTTTTGTCTTCCCATTCCCCTAACTATCAGATCCATACTCTCTTATATAAACCTTGCCCCTTCCCAACTGTCCCCAAATTCCTGAAGGGTCATGATTGGGGCTATTGTCCTCTGGAAGGCCGTTCACCATGCCGACCTTACAAGTAGGGTTTTTATTGGGTTTTATACTCCCTCGTCTGCAAAGAATCATCCAGGTTACTACCACTTCATAGCCAGGAAATCTAAGAAGAAAATGCTTCTAGTTACCCAAACATCCATCATAACTGGAAACCCCAGTATTTTTTTATATCGGGAGCTTGGGAGTTCGGCCCAAATAAGGCTTGTGGGATGTCTAATACACGAACACCTTTGAGATGGAGTAAAGTCTCTATTTTAGCCAAAGCTAACCCTCGTTTAAGCCAGGATAACTATAAGGACCTTAAGGTCGTTTGAGATCAAGGCGAGAGGGGTCGTCTCGTCAAATATGAACATCTGATGACCCCCTATTACCTTTCTCAGACAGGTTTAGGGGGTGGTCCTTTAGATGAGCTTTGTAAGTTTCAATAATTTTCCTTACCAAGTTATGTCTTGTATTTTTCATATGTCTGAGTTGCTAACTCCGAGACTTCTCTTTTGCAGAGCGACCAACAGGCATTTTTTACGACTTCTAGGAGATATCGGCCCCCAGCCTTACAAATCTTATGGAGAAATGTGGTGGTAAGAATGCACCCCCTCCTGCCCAAACAAAAAAGAGCATTGGAACTTCTAAGGCCAATGTTACCAAGAAGAGGAAGGCTCCTACTAATCCGGATCATATGAGGCCGAGCAAGACTCTTTCCAAGGACCGTGCCATCCCCATTTCAACTGATGATGATTTGGTTGCTCATTTGTCGTAGCTCAAGATAGGAGACAGTGTAATCGGTAATATCCTACAAGTTGCCGATGCTATTGGGACCATCATGACTGAGGAGGACAAGCATTTTCTCTAGGCATTAGATATCCCTTTATTGGTTGAGTTTACAGTTCACAAGGCGGTTCAGGTATCAAGATTTTTCTTCCAAGTGTTGTCTCTACTCTTTAAAAGTAATTATTCATACATCTGATCTTCTTATGTAGAGTGTGGTGTCTCTTTATCGCCTAGTTGATTGGACCTTAAAGAGGTTTCCCCTTATACAAAAGGTCAAGGATACCAAGAAAATTGAGGTCGATCTGAAGGTTAAGGTGGAGAGGTTGCAAGGGGATTTGAAAGATAAAGACAAACAGATCATTCAGCTGAAGGAAGATCATAACAAGGCTCTGAAGGAAAAAGATGAAAGTCTTTAATCAAAGGTTCATGTTATTGTCAATGTTACGCTGTCCAATGCTACCGACAAGATCATTGAAGACTACAAAGTCTCTGATGAATTTGTGGGTTTTGGTTTTGACTATCTGTAAAGAGGCATCAAAGCGACCAGTCAATGGGCAGCTATGAAGTAGGGTGAGTCTGGGAGCTTGACTGCTTAGGGCTTTGTTGGTCTCAGCTTTGCCGACCATCGATTTGATCAGGCTTTAAAGGAAGTGGAAGAAAGTGGTCCAGTTGAGACTAGTCCCTTGGATATCACGGAGACTAAAGATACTGCTCAGCATGAAGATGAGGTTGAGTTCACAAACCTTAGCCTTGACTAAACAAATCCAGCTGCTAATGGGTCGGCTCCTGCCGAGGGACAAACCTAGCTCTGAGGGTCTCTCCTGC